>JANZXR010000009.1:11284447-11295473 GCA_027575705.1 Erythroxylum echinodendron
GGAGGTTGATGATCGTGTGTGGAGAAGGGAGGTAGAGGGTTTTTGGTTTTGGAAGATTAATAGGTAAGAAACATGCTATATATTATGGTTTTAGAGTTACTTCAATTATTTGTGATGTTTTTTCATTTAATTGCATGAAATTGTGTTTGGTGTATATGGGTATGTTATTTTCTTGGTTGATTGATGATTAATGATGTTGAATATGGTATAGGTAAATTGAGTAGTTTGGATTGATTTTACCGAATAAAGATAAGAGGATATTAAAGGAAGATGATTGAGTGTGTGTGCTGCAATTTTGTAAACTAAAGTTCAAGGATAGGTTGTGAGTTACTTATGGTGGATATATGAAGTGAATTGAGTGAGAATTGGTTTAGAAATGATATGGAAGAGGTAGAAATTGAGGTAGATTGAGAATCTGGAAAATTGAATTTGTACATATATCAAATATTTGATCATAACTTTTTATATGGTTATGAAATTGAGATGAGATTTGGCTTGAATTAAACTAGAGGAGTTTGGATACATTTCTTGTGATGGAAGTGATATTTAATTTTGTCTTTAAGAGTACCAAATTTGGACTTGAATGTGAGAATATGCACAGTAATGAACAGTAGATTGAGAATTTAGTGATCTGAAACTTTGGAAATTAATCTGGGTTGATTTAGGCAGAATTTGCGAAATTAGTCTTCATAAAAGTTATAGATTTTCTTGTTAGCTTTCTATCTCCTTAAAATATGTCATTTTTCGATATAAGGGTTGAAAGTTATGATGTGTTGATTCTTGGATGTTATTCTTAAGATAATGTGCTTTGTGTGGAAAAATGTCCATAAGTGTAGATTTTGAAACAAATTCTGGATTGTTATGATTTGAATTGGAGCTATTAGTCTTAGTGAAAGTTGGAGAGAAATTTCTTTGTTTTTAATGATGGGTCATATGCTATTTTGGGAAGTATGAATTTAAAGTTATGAATTTTTGAAATTTGGCTGTGGTTTAGGGTGATATTAAGGGGGCAGAAATTTTGATTGCGAATTTGACCCTTTTAGATGTTGAATTTGCTTCTGAATTCTTCATGACAAGTGTAGGGGGTGTTCTGATCTTTCCATTGATATAAAGTATGGAATTTTTGAGTAATCGGATAGGAAGTTATGATTTTTGGAATTTGTGTTATTGTTTAGAATGAAATTTATAGAACAGACTTGTTTGAAGTGTATTTTGATCCCCATAGAGGTAAAATTTGTTTATGAGTCCTTATGAACATTGTAGAACTTTCTGTTATCTTTCCATTGATACCAAGTTTGTGAATTTTGGATTTATGAGTGAAAAGTTATGTGATTTGGAAGAAGAGCATGTGGGAAAGAAAACCAAATCAGTATTCAGAGTAGTCAGGGAAGCACGCTCCTCGCGAGCGCGACGAGGTCGTGGGCGCGAGAGGGCGAGTGTGAGCCTCCTCGCGAGCGCGAGGTGAGCGCACTGTGCATGCTCCTGGCGATCGCTAGCGCACGCGTTCAGCGCACGTCTCGCGACCGCGAGACAATCGCGAGTGCGAGTGGCTCAATTGTAATTTCGTTGCCATCCGACCCTTTTGACATTCAATTGCTTCTAACTTTTGCATCCGACCTCCGATTGACCTGATTTTCAAAGCGTCGAATTCCTAAATCATTTATCTACCTCTCTATAGGACTTAGTGAATTGTTTTGATTAATTTGGACATTAGGGAGTGGATGAAAGTGAGAGGATTAGAGATTAAGAATTGATTAATGTCGGAAAATTTTCGGTTTAACTTTTTGATTGAAACCGGGATTGTCATGAACATGCATCATACGTATTTCACATAAATGAATGCTTATAATTGTGCAAAATTATTAATGTGTGTGCAATGTATTGTATAAATAGGTTGTGCAGGTTAAAAGTCCGCAGCCAGGCGGCAGTCAGGCGTTCCAGAAAAAGAATGCAAATGCTAATCTGGAGCGTACTGTGAGTAGACCGAGATGGTCTCATTTCCTTATTTGTTTTGTTTTGTTTCATTTGGTATAAATCGATTGTTTAATGTAATAAATTATATTGGGTTCCGGATAGGAGATCCGATGATTGTGATTCTGATTTGAATATTGAAGTGCTACTTGAATGTGAATTGGATGAACTATGTGTAAGTATTGTGATTGATAAATGTGTTTTGAATGCGCATCATATGAGTGATAAGTGCCGGACTACGGTCCGATGATAAATGGGTTTTGTTTGTGAATTTGGATATATATGGGAATGATGCATTTCATTGCATAAGTGCATGAAATATAATGGCAGTTGTGATCCGAGTAGCCACTGATCAGAGCTTAAAGCTCAACGTGTAATGCAGAGCCTCAGGCTCAACGCTTAACGAGCCCTATATGGGACAGTTTTAATGAGTCCTATATGGGACAATTATCAATGAGCCCTACTTGTACTTCTCTTTCAGGGGTATCAACCTTAGCCACTGCTAAATCAAATGAACTTGTTTCATAAAATAAGTACAAATTGAACTCTTTTCTAATGTCCTTTTTCCCTATAAAGCTCTTCTACTCAAGAACTTTTGTTGCCAATTCATAAAAAATCATAAAATTATATACCTTAAATTTTTTTCCAAAGTTCAACATCAAGGCCTCTTTAGTCTAACTTCATATACTTGGTCCCTGCGAGTACAATTTCGACTCCTCATTCTCCGAAACTGAGCGATGAAATTGTCTACATTCTTGCCAATTCTTTTAGTAATTTTAGAGAATTCGGCTATACTAACTTCACATTCATTTTGAAAAAAACTGAGTATGAAAGATTCTTTTCATTTTTTTCCATTAAAGGATAGAATTATTAAGTAACAAAGCAAACTTAAAAAAAGTCACACTTGTCAAAAAATACAAAAACAACCTAAGCTTGAAATTGTTAAAATTTTTGTAATTAACAATTCATTGCATTGAATAGTGAATTTAGTAATGTGTTTGATAGTTGACTGGCCATCTTCACTAGAAAATAAAGTAAACTTAAGAATTCTGTAACCATGGGAGAAAGGACTATCATATTTAATCTGCTTCAGATAAGGTTTATGAAATTATTGCTTACCAATTTGTCTCAAACCAACCAATCCTATTTTTGAACAGCTTCTGTATCAACTTAAAGCCTCATACATAAAGGAGTAACAACAGGAATAGGAATATGGTTTATTGTTAAAAAGTTTCTCCCTAAGTCGTAATTCGACCAATTACCTTCAACTTTAAAACCAAATTCTTGTCTTCAATAAGCTTAAGGTCTGATAATCTATTAGTCATTTTCAGAATTAGTGCATAATCTCCCTTTAGCTTGCGCTTATAACATGCAACATAACCTCCACCTTATCGAGGGACCAAACAGGGCATAAGGGTTGACTCAATGTAAACAGTTTCGTGTCGCACTAAGGTAATTGAATATATGGTTTTTCACATTTCGCCACTTCCCCATTCATTTTTGATATGGATGATGAAACATCATAGGCAATTAGATGTTGAGGTCCAAAATTTGAAGTGAATTTTTTGATTTGCCTGTTCCTAGTTATCATGAGGAAAAAAAGAAAAGAAAGAAATTATTCTTGAAGATCTTGTATAGTATTACCAATTAGTACAAGAAATGCAAGCGAAGCCATATATAACAAATAGTTCACTAAGCAATGATTGATGTTACATGTTACCTCAAAAAGTTGAAAGAATGCAATGCCCTTGATTGTTCTTGTCCTAAAGAGAAAGATCATGGTGCCAAAGAAAAATGACATTTAATAATACTTTGCACTCAAGAGACTTCTATATTAGTCGTTATTCCCATTCCCAGTGAAAGAAAATGATAGATAAGACTCATTTTTTGGCTGATATTCTCTAATAAGGCTATGTTTGGTTGGGTAGTTATTAATGGAATAGAATGGAATGGAATATTATTTTATCATTTGAGAAGAGAGTTTAGAATAGGATGGACGGAGAGGGTTTCACATTACATCTCATTCTAGCATAAACAGTAAAAATAAGTTACCTCCGATTTGGGAGATTTAGGATGGAATGTAAAATGATAAATAACATTTCACTATATTACATTATAAATCCTTCTTCCAAATAACATTTTATTATATTATATTACGAATCCTTCAATCTCTACCAAATAACAATTTTTTAATATTATATCCATTTACATTCCATTCTATTATAAACTATTTCATTCCATTACATTCTATTAAAAACTTTACGTCCAACCAAACATATCATGACTTTAGGAGATTAGGATTCTTCTTTTGACTCTTTACCTATTTGCAGAGTCTTTTCAAATTTGTCTTCATGGATCTGTAGTATAATTCAGTCATTTCCAAAAATAGCACGGATAGTCATCCTTTTCCCTTTTCCCTTTTCACTCTCTTCGTGTAATTGCTCATGAATCGAAGTTTGAAGCTCCCTTTGGAATGCTATGTGCTTTTCTTAATCAATAGCAGGTTGGTTCTTCCAGTTGTGGAACCTTTAACTATAGCAGAGCTTGAAGAGACACACTCAAAGACTATTGAAATGAATTAAAAAATGGTTTTATTGAGTTCCACAATCCTTCTATGACTGCTCATAAATCACGGGATTCAAAAATTTAAAAAGGAGCTTTATGTCAACCCACTGTGTGTAGCCCAAGGTGATGAAAGAATGAATCTCCAGGTGACAAAATGATTGGCTTTCAAAAAAGAGCAAGAAAATTCTTCTAAGTTATAATACTACTAATTAGAAAGTGACAAGAAGATCGATCCCGTATGGAGCCACTAGGATAGTATGTCAAGCAACCTACCTTCCCTTCGAAAATGGAAAGTTTTGCATATAAGCACTAAAGTATCTTAATTACATATATTACCCATTTCTACTACCAAACAAACTTTCCTACACAACACCATAGCCATGTCGAAGGCACCAAAATCTTTACATTCAAGTCTGGAGGGCTCGTTAGCATGAGCAGCTCTTCAGATCTATTTTTTTGGAGCTAAATGTAGAAAGAAAAGACAATGGCAATGTAATTAGATCAATAGAATAGGAATTTTTGTTCTAAAAAATAGAGAAAACTAGCTATTTAAAGAAATTGTGGATTTGAATATGAAAGTTTAAAACAAATAAAGGTATTTTCTAACTTTCCAAATTGTCCAAAAAATATCCAAACAAATTGGGATCTCATTCAGGATTTTGTCGCTTGCCCTGTCGATTAAATATTTCTTACTTCTTTATACGCTAAAGCATTTAAAAGAAAGTAAAAGTAAACCGGTTATTGCTAAAATGCGCCGAGGAAAACAAACACTAAAAGAAGATCAAGATGAGTAATGTTTGCTTGAGCAAATTTTTATCGCTCGCTTACTTATTTGAACTATTTGAAAAAGCCTTTAGGATATATCAACTTTATTAAAAAACAAAGTTCCTATATTATTAAGAAAGGTAGGCCATCCCTTACTCCATTTCTCTCTAAAGTTAGGAATGTCGAGGCAGGAAGGACTTCTTAAGCACTCGTGCCCCTCACCCGAGGGCCATTTCACTCTCTTTCAACATGGTTAAACATTAAAAAGATAAGAACAGATAATCTTTCTCATCGGAGAAGTTTTGAAGAGAAATTAAATTTAGGTAAGAAGAAAGTAATCTCTTTTAGTTACCTATTCTTGTTAGCGTTTGTTGGGATTTTAGACTTTATAAGCTATGCTCATAGATAAGCATTCAAATAGCAAGTAATCATGACTTTCTAACAGCTAAACATCAGATGAGGCCTACTTAAATAAGAGAACTTCATCCTACTTTTTGTTCGTAAAGGTGGGCGCTTAGGGTACAATTGTGTGAATCCAATTCAATTTAGACTGATCATTGACTTATTAGATGCTTTTCAGACAAAAGTCATTTTTATGATTAGATGTCATTATGCAAGGTACTAAAATCATTCCATTTGGAAAAAGTGAAGACGGTTAAGGGGGTGTAGGAAGAAATTAGATCAGATTCATGTGAGCTCATATATAACCAAGACATCATATCTTAAATCGAAAACTTTAAAGCGACTAGCTCTAATATTAATAAAAGGTTTTCATGAGGCCTGGGAAAAAATTGAATCAATACTAGATAAATCTATATACAATTAAGACATCATATCTTAATCTAAAACTTTAGGCCATGGATCATATCTTTATATATAACACACTTCATTTTTATATCTCTCTAAGATATGAGATTACTTATAAATTTTCAATAAAAAGTACAGACAATCTATATATATATATATATGTGTGTGTGTGTGTAAGATTATTCTACTTGTGAATTTCTAATAAAAAGTACAAACAACCTATATATATATATATATATATATATATATATATATATAGATTAACATAGAATCAATCCTTCATTTGGACTGAGCCGAAATAAAAGGCTAGATTTACTTTTATAGCCAATACGATCTTGGAGTCACCTTGTTATTGCCTAAATTCGAACTGGTGACATTTAATGTGTAAAACTAACCTTACAATTACTACACGACAGTACGCCATCCATTATGCGTATTGGGCATATTATTACATAAAGTTAATAGTTATGCTAATATTTTGTATTATATATAAAAAGTGATTATAAGACAATTTTTAATCATATGTAGTTATTATATACTTTGTTTTGTAAATAATTAATTAAAATATTTTATATTTTATAAATAATTAATAAAAAATTTAATGATTTATAAAATCAATAATTTTAAAATAATTATTAATGATTTTTATTATAAGAACAAACGTATAATTGAAACAAAATAAAGCAATTTTTAAATAAATTACCATAAAAGAACATAATATATAAATTTAGTCATAATATTACGGCAAGTATCAATATTTTAATAATAATTTAATAATATTTCTTATCACTTATTGCTAAAATTTAATTTCAGTTTCTACACGTAAGTTGATAAATTTTCATGACTGAATTCATTTAGATTTGTCTCTCTTACCTATAACTAAAAATTAAAAATTAGGAAAAACACGTTTTTCTGAATTGAGAAAAACTCTCTGAACTTCGACGCTGGTTGCTTCTTCTCCTACAATCCAAAGCTCTTTGATAAACGCATTGAAGTTAAGCAAGGCAAAGTCGTATTTCTTGCTCCCAATGCCCATCTAGCAAAAAAAATTAGAATTTGAAGTCGGGAGGAAGACCCACCCCTTATTGAAAAATTATCTTGCAATGCTGCCGTTCTGGGCCAACAGCAACAAAAGACTGAGGAATTGGTACTGCCCTGGCCACCCGATGACCCGATAGACATTCAGGAGGGGGATATCATCTCCGTTCAAGGCGATTCTAGGCGAGGGATTGAACTCTCTTCCATTTTCAAGTCACGCCTTGACTAATAGTGGGAGAGAGTAGTTATTGTCAAGTTGAATGGCAGACGTGTGGGATACAAATTGCTCAGCTCCTGACTCCATGCCATGTGGAAACCACGGGGGCCCATGAAACTTGTTGATCTGGACCATGATTTCTTCTTGGTGAAGTTTATTGATGATGCCGACTTCCTCACTGCTTTAACCAATGGGCCACGGGTCATCCTCGGGCATACCCTGTCAGTGCAACGTTGGACTCCTGACTTTCGAGTTGTGCAGGGGAAGCTTACCAGATCATTCGTCTGGATATGATTCCCAACCCTGCCAATTGTCCGCTATCATCCTCAAATACTCACAGCACTTGGCAATCTAATCGGAAAGATTATCAGAATAGATGAAAATACCTTGTATACCTAAAGGGGCAAATTTGCCTAGTTAGCTGTAGAAATTGACCTAGGCCTTCCGCTTCGTTCGAAAGTGGATTTGGATGGGGAGACATTAGTGGTCGCTTATGAAAGCTTGCCGCAAATCTGCTTCCAGTGTGGATTGGTGGGACATGAGAGTGGCACATGTCCTTCCCGTTCGACAGCCCCCATCGGACAGCAACAGGTGACGACACAACTTGGGACTGACACTATGCTGGAGTAAGGGGGTTCGCACCACAGTTTCCCGGTGACGCTGAAGGTAAGGACTAGAGAGCCGTTGACGGCCGAAACGAGCGACGCTTAAGGACCGTTGATCCAGGTCCAACGGAAACCTACAAGACCCACGGCCAAATCGCAACAACAGATATCCTCTCGTCTCCCAAGAGCCTATCCTCAAGGCAGAGGATCTAGATTTACCTTGCTCTCTGAAATAACCTTTTTGTCTGATTGTCGCCTTGGGGTTACTTCAAAAATTTAACCAAGGATTGCATATAGCACAACCTCGGGTCGTTCTCTTTGAGGAACCAAAGGTGAAATTAATTTCCTAAGTTCAACTAAATACAATGCAAACTAAACTATAAAATGGGGTTGATTTTAACAATTACTGCTAAAATTTGCAACGAATGAAAATAAACGCTAAGGGCTTGTTTTTGGTATTTTGAAAATTGAAATGAGAAATATGAAATGACAATGGGTAAAATAAGTAAGAAAACTAACACAAGTAATTAACAATGATAAACGCAATCCTCCAGTTCAATAGCGCATGCAATCATCACTCAAATAGATATGGGAGTTAAAACAATTAAACCAAGAATTAAAATCTAGCTTTTAATCTAACAACCGAGCCACCTCGAATTGTTACAAAAATATTCTCCAAGAATCCCAATTTACTAATTGCCAATAGACTAGTAAAATAGAACTAAGGATACGAACACCAATGCTCAACTTTTACGCAATAATTAAGAAACAGAATTAATGCCAGCAACAGATAAAATGATCCAAATAATTCAAGCCACCTTGAATAATCACCAATTTCGCTAAAATCTCAATACAAAGTTTTGACCCAAAACAAAGGAATGAAATTAAATCTGAAATTAACACAATATCAATTGCCAAACAATAATCCAGTCATAAAACGCAACTCCAAATAATTAAATAGTTATCCTAAGATCTAGGAATAGCTAATTAATTACATGGATAGAAGATAAATGTAGATTAAACTCCCCTATAAAATTCCAGCTCATGCCATTGTCATTGAACCAACAGATTGTGATGATCTAGCCAAAAAAATTCATTGAAGTTGCTGCCAATATGAAGCTCCGATGGTCAGCCATAGAAGATAGGAACAAGAGTTTTCAGATTTGTGGGAAAGGAGATTTTTGGATTTGTAGAAAACCAAAATCTCTATCCTTTTCTTTTTAAAACAGATATCGCGCCTAGCCTCCTGTTCCCAACAACGCCTGCTTAAGACTTGTTTAGTTTCTTCACAAACCCAAACAGAATTAGACCTTCACGCACACACCACTGTAGCTGATGTAGACAATTTAATTTTACTGGTCACTCCACTGTTTACACACCATCTGCTCAATGCCAGCTACCTCTCCCATTTTTCTGCTCCACACGTCTCACACTTGCACAGCTTATGTTCACGTTTTCCTCACATAACACTCACAACACACTACCACCCACACACAAACCAGCACTCCACTTTTCACTCACGCACAGCTGCCCTTCATCAATAGTACACGCAAGTCACACTCCTGCTATTCACATCGTTTCCATTAGCTCACATCCATTTCTGCCTCAACACCAGCTCTTCACTTTACACTCACCCAGCTTCCTTCTGTTTAGCGTGATCTCCATAGCTCCGCAACGTCACAGCAAACTAAGCACACACACATGCAAAACACACTGCACTTCACGTTATTTTCTTCTTTTTCCAGCCCACTCACAAAACATCCAGCTCCTCTTTTATTTTTTTCTCCTAGCTACTCACAAGCTAACAACAACACCAGCTGCACTTCAAAGACAACACATCACACTCCAGGCCAGCACACACGTCTCCCACACACACACGCACAATGTCTCCTTTTCTAGCTAGCCAACACATTTTCTTTTTATTCTCCAACACACTCATGCACAACACGTTCTCCCCACTGCCAACTCCTACTTCTCACTTTATGCTTTCCTTCCCACGCACAGCATGATGTTTTTCTTCTATTTTAGCCAGAGCACCTAACTAAGACCACACAAATCACCTACCATTGCATTCCTCTTGGTCCACACCTCATACAAACCACTTACTTTTGTCTCCTGCTTTGTCTAATAATTCCTCCCTTCTTGGTCCCTGCGTTTGCGTTTTGTCTTTCCAGCTTCCGTGTTTTTCTTGGCTTATGTCTACAGGCTGTACGTTTTGCCCTTCTTTCTAACACTGTCGTTTTGCTCCTTGATCTCCATTATGTGTACGTTACGTTTCTTCATTGTTATTCCAGACCCACAAGCCTCCTTTGTAACATCCCATCACTGATGGGAAGGGTAAAATAGTCATTTGGAACGGGTTAAGAGTATTTAAAAATTGTTTTGCTATGTTCATGCATTCATATATGCACGTGAATAAGGAATTTTGCACATGTAAATGACTATACATGCATTCATGACATTTCCCGGTATAATTGTGAATAAATGCAAATTGTGAAAAATATGATTTGTGTGTGTAAAATTTGTGTTGGAGAGGCTCATTGTGGTTTTCTGATTTTTAGAGAATTTTAGAAATTTTTCGGAAATTTTTCGGTGTCGTTTTTGGACTAGGAAAAATGCCAAGTGGCATAATAAGGGTTTACCAGTAGAGGAAATGACTATCCAATAGCACTGGAAACTTAGATATATGAATTTAGGAATTTTTTATTTAAGCCATTGGAATTTTGGAGAAAAATTGGGGTAGAAATTGAATTGTTTTTGGAAAGGCACTAAGTAAGTGACATGTGGCAAATGACACATGTCACTTGCCTACATGGCCACCTTACTTCTTTATTAATAAAAACTCATCATTTCTTGTTAGTGATTCACGATGCTTCTTATTATCTTCTTCTTGTTAAGGTGTTAAGTGTCTTTGAATGAGAAATTTCCCATCACCCGTAGCTCTCTTCTCCTTGTTTTTTTTAGTTTGTGATCACTTCTTTTCCACTCTTCTACACCTTGTCTTCTCTTCTTTGGTTCATTTAAAATACCAACCTAAACCTTATACCCTCAAGTGATG
>JANZXR010000009.1:11301906-11321546 GCA_027575705.1 Erythroxylum echinodendron
CCACACAAATCACCTACCATTGCATTCCTCTTGGTCCACGCCCCATACAAACCACTTACTTTTGTCTCCTGCTTTGTATATTAATCCCTCCCTTCTTGGTCCCTGCGTTTGCGTTTTGTCTTTCCAGCTTGTGTGTTTTTCTTGGCTTATGTCTACAGGCTGTGCGTTTTTCCCTTCTTTCCAACACTGTCATTTTGCTCCTTGATCTCCATTATGCGTGCGTTTCATTTCTTCATTGTTATTCCAAACCCACAAGCCTCCTTCATTTATCTTCCGCATGCTGTCATTTTCTCCTTGTCCCAGCCACGCAGCCTCTCATCTTTCTCTTCCACGTTGTCGTTTCTTCTCTTCTTTCAGCTGCCGTTTAATTCTTCTGCTTGGATCTGCTGCTTCCTTAATCTTTTGACTACCCTGTAATAAAAATTACAAATAATGTAGCATCAATTGTCCAAAAATTAATTAATCATAATTAAATCAAAATATGACAATTTTTCCCCTATAAACACAAATTAAATGTAAGGCACAATAATTTAAATAATAATCAAATAATGCAATAAAGAACAATTATAGTGATAAAAACTCATCCAATTGATATGAAAATATATGTAAATAAATGAGTTTGTCACTCTCCGAGCCTACCGTTATGGGCGAAATCACCGATAATCACTCAACGTCTACATTGTCTGGTTATGTAACCAAACAGATTCGCGATACGCGTTGGAATTTAATGGGGAGTTCGGGAGCCGAAAGGGGCCAGGAGCGAGGCCCTCAAAACATGGGCCGCGTCACAAACCCAAGCTAGGCCCTAAGGGCAAAACCGTGGCCCATCAGGCCAAAGAGGCCAGACTTGGCCCACTCCCACACCAACTTGGAACTGGGACGGACCATGGAATCAAAATCCTACCCCTAAACTGGTCCATGGAGCCCCACGTAGTAGTTTGCATTGAGTCCCCGTCCGAGTTAATTTGTGACGACCATGCAATACGTGAATTGGTTAGGGTAAGTTCAGAATTTCCAAAAAGGACCCCATGCAATTTGAAAACATTCATAGTCTTCGTAATGAAGTAAACACTGTCCCACCATCCGTACCTTTGGATGTGAGGCCTCCAGATATAAGAGATGATGACATCAAGATGGAAGACAATCCGACTTCGTCAGGTGTGGCGGCTATGGAACCGACAACACAAGACGACAATGCTGATGCTGGGTATTACCCAACTCAGGAACTCTCTCCAAGTTAGGAGACTGACCTCAACCTCTCGTTTTTATATCGATCCTTATCTGGAATTGTCAAGGGGATGGAGGAGCCCAATTTATTCCTATTTTGTGCAATTACCTCGCCATACACCGACCACAGATGGTGGTGCTAGTCGAAACTCGCATCAGTGGTGGTCGAGCACTAGAAATCATTCAGAAGCTGGGGTTTGACCATTCGTTCTGTGTAGAAGCCAACAGATTTACAGGTGACATATGGATCTTATGGATGGTCGATATCGAAGTTTCAATAGTGATGGCTCAAAGACAATTTATTCATATGCATATACGACATGAAACCTTCCATTTTGCCTTTACAACCGTTTATGGTAGTCCTCTGGTGGCCACGTAGAAATTGTTATGGCCTTGTCTTCGTTGGACTGGCAGTGTGGTCGCCGTACCCTGGCTTATTGGAGGGGATTTTAATTCTAAATTGGCTAATGATGAGAACTAGGGAGGCTCTCCGTCTACCCCGATTATGAACAAATATTTTCAAGAGTGTGTGCAAAGTTGTGGTCTGCATGATATGGGGTATATTGGATCTAATTTTACCTGGAGATGGGGGTCCATATGAGCTAGGCTGTATCAAGTCTTCTGTTCTTCGAAATGGCTGGAAGTAGCCCTCTATACGAAAAATACTCACCTTCCCTTCTTTGGCTCAGATCATAGGCCAATGCTAGTGGCTTTCGATAGAACATTTAGACCTAAGATGGCCAGTCCTACATTTCGATCGCAATCTGCTTAGCTCATTCATAATGATTTTGACAAGTTAGTTGAGGACCACTGGACCATAGTTGAGACCGATTTTTGAAGCTACTTGGACTCATTCTCCGCTAAACTCCTGCGATGGAATAAGAAAGTGTTTGGAAATATTTTCCATCGGAAGAATCGTCTTCTCGCTTAATTGGACGGCATACAACGAAGCCTGGATATTGAGCAATCCGATTCTTTGCCGGAGTTGGAAGAGAGACTGCGAGGAGAGCTCACACAAGCCCTCTGGGAGGAAGAGATTTATTGGCATTAACAGTCACGGAGTATCTGGATCTCTCAAGGAGACCGAAACACCAAGTTTTACCATACTCTAGCATTGGCCAAGCGAAAAAAAATACAGACAACCCGATTAATAGATGACGCTGAACAGCTGTTATCTGATCCCCCCTAACTAAGGCAACTGGCGAAGTAGTACTTTGTAACTTTGTTTACTTCCCCTGGCGATACTCTTTCCTTCTCTTTCATTTCTGGGACCTTCCCCACCATCTCGACAGAGTCAATCCAGACTCTATCAGAGCCAATCCTTGAGGTCGAAATCCGACGAGCTATTTTTGACATCAACCCTAACAAAGCACTAGGAGTGGACGGGTACAATGCTTCCTTCTTCCAACAAAAATGGGATAAGGTAGGGCCTGCAGTAGTCGAATATATTCAGTCCATTTTCCACCATGAACGAAGGGATTTCGAGGTGAATAAAACCATCTTGGTATTAATTCCCAAAGTCCCCTCTCCAGCTTATCTCTCTCAATTCCGACCTATTAGTCTTTGTACGATTTTATACAAAGCCATCTCGAAAGTAATTATAAATCGCTTGAAGCCACATCTCAATTCTCTCGTTGCACCCACCCAGTACAGCTTAGGCCCGGACAAACACATCACCAACAATATCATCATTGCCCAGGAGGCTATCCATTCAATGCGACGAAAGAAAGGGAAGACGGGTATAATGGCTATTAAAGTAGATTTAGAAAAAGCCTATGATCGCCTTAGATGGGAATTCATCAACGACAAGTTAAGGGAGATAGGCATACCAGATCCTCTAGCCAGTCTCATTATGAAATGCATATCCACAATTTCTATGCAAGTTTCTTGGAACGGGTCCCTTTCGGATCCTTTTTTCCTTACAAGGGGTATCAGACAAGGAGATCCACTCTCGTCGTATATTTTCGTGCTTTGCCTGGAAAGGTTGGGACATTTAATCTCTAGTGAGGTTCACAGCGGAAGCTGGAAACCGTTTCGGCTGAGCAAAACAGGGCCTCCTATATCACACATTTTCTTTGTGGATGATCTATTCCTTTTTGCCGAAGCCTCGTCCACCCAGGTATGAGTTATTCTACGGGTTTTGGAGACATTTTGCTACGCCTCAGGTTAACAAGTCAGCCAAGCCAAAACTAAGATTTTTTTTCTCCCGGAATATTTGTCTAAACACAAACTGCATTCTCAGCCATGTCTCGCAGTTTTCATATACTAATAACCTGGGTAAATATCTTGGTGTTCCGTTAATCCACGAGCGGTCTTTCCGGAATACATACCAATATATCTTGGACCAAGCTCAGCGGAGACTAGCAGGGTGGACTGCCTACGAACTCTCTCTTGCAGGGCGTGTCACCTTAACTCAGTCGGTCATCTCTTCTGCCCCTATTTACACAATGCAAACGGCGAGGTTGCCGTGACAATTATGTAATGACTTAGAGAAGATAATGAGAAACTTCATCTGGGGCAATAGGTCTGGATGACGAAGAGCAAATCTGGTTCGATGGGAAGAATTCTGTAGGCCCAAACAGGATAGGGTTTTAGGCATTAAAAAGTTCGCTTCACTAACGATGCTCTTCTTGTTAAACTCAGTTGGGCTGTGCTCACCAAGCCAAATGAACTGTGGGTTCAAATCCTTCGAGCCAAATATAACGTCAACGATCATAGCATTCCCCCTTTCGTAGCAAGGCCTGGGGCCTCGATTATTTAAAGAGGGATTGCAGCTACTTGGAGTCATGCTTGACAAGGTATTTCTTGGAGCATCGGAAATGGAAAAAAGGTCAAATTTTGGCTTGATGGATGGGTCGGAGATTGGGGCCCTCTCCTGTCACTCTCGACCTTACCACCTCCAGATGAATCTTTACAGGCGTCAGTCCAAGACATGGTAGTTAGAATTGAGACTGTTTTCAACAACATCTCCCTATGCGAGTCTGCTTGTCCATTGCAGCTATTCCCCCATCAAATGGTGGGATGGAGGCGGATCAAATAGTTTGGGGACCCAAAAAGAATGACTCTTTTACGGTTAACTCTGCTTATGAGCTCACTGTGAGTTCGCTAGTGCAAGACAATCACAGAATTTGGCGAATGATATGAAAATGGCCTGGTCCACAATGGATTCGTTCATTCCTCTGGCTTCTGGCAAAAAATAAATTGCTCACAAATCAGGAGCTTCTCGTCCATATGTCATTTCTGTAATCACGAGGAGACTATTTTGCATGCGTTACGTGACTGTAGGAGGGTGACTACTCTCTGGAAACAATTCCCTCTAGCGGATCTCGATCATTCTCTTTTTCAGTTGAATATAGACATGTGGTTATGCACTAACGTAGGTAATCTCAACCAAGTGCAGCAGTTCTACTGGACCACTAATTTTGGCACGTCCTGCTGGTATCTATGGCAATGGTGTAATAAAAGTTTTTTTTAGGAAGATTTCCACTGGCTTGATAACGGAGCCATGGTGGTCCTACAATTTGTTGGTTGGATAGAGAAGGCAAAGGGAGTAACAGTCAGAATTCTCCCAACATGGGTAGCCCCAATAGGTACACCAATCGACTGGACCAAACTATCGGACGGTTGGGTCAAAGTTAATACAGATGGGGCAGTACAGTATGCCTCCAATTGGCGGATTACTTTGGAATAGTGGAGGTCGATGGTGTGGTGGCTTTCGACAGAATTTGGGGATTGCTTCCCCCTTGCATGCTGAGCTCTGTGGGGCGTTGACTGGACTACAACAGGCTTAGGATCTTGGCTACCGTCTTGTAGTATTAGAGGTGGATTCACTGAAAGTCATTAACATACTTTCATCTTCTAATATTACGTTTTTGGATAGCTCACAGGTGGTCCGGGACTTTCAGAGCTTATGAGACATGAGTGGGACATCCAGTTGCAACATGTCTACAGGGAAGGCAATAAAAGTGCTGATAAACTGGTGCACTTAACTACGAATACACCTCCGGGAATTCATTTGTTTCACGACATACCTGCATAGTATTTACCACTCATTACACAAGATCTTTAGGGTGTTTTGGCTCGTCAAACTCTGAAACTGTAGGAGTTTGTTTTTCCATATGTAAAAAACAAAATTAGGAAATAAAGTTTAAATTCTTATTCCCACTTGCGTAATGTATTTACCATTCTTTGTCCTCCGATTATTCGCCAGCTGGTTACTCCCTTGAATAAAAAACCTCAAGGAAATAAGTGGATCAAAGTTTCGATTGCACTAATCGGGAAACAATGGGGAGGCTAGCGAGGAGTTTCATTCAATCTCTCCTGAAGCTGGTGAACTCGCTTTTGGGTATGGTTGGGTTGGCCTTGATCATGTATGCAGTCTGGCTGATTAGGGCTTGGCAAAGAAAAACCGGTGATTTGCCCTTTGATGATGATTCTGATTATCCTTCTCCCTGGTATGCGTTTTGTTCTACTTTCCATTTGTGGGCTTTTCATTCTCTTATTTTCGATATTGGTAGGTTTGGAGAAGGAGAACACATATTTACGGTTCTTTATGCGAGGTTGCTGAAACTAGTAATTGGAGTTGAGATTGGTTTCTTACATTATCAATTGGTGGGCATGAACTATCTCTACCACGTTTGACTGGTGGGGATAGAAAGAAGCCACTGAAATTTTGTAATGTTTCCAACTTGGTTCAGCCTTGTAATGATTTTCGTGAACCAGCAGTCTATGATGTCAGGTTCTGGGGACTTTGATTGACGATTTTCTTAACCTTTTTTAGTGTAATTTTCTTGCTTGCTGATGTTGCCAACTTTGCTTTCCTCTAATTTCCAATCCTCTTAAGACCAGGGATTTAATAAGTTGGTTTGTGGGTGTTGGCAAATGTCGGTCGTTTTGTGGGTCGCTTTTCAACTTTTTGAAGTCTGTTTGCCACACTTTGAGTCGCTTTTGGAGTGGAGGGGTTAAAAAAAAAACATTAAATGCATGTTGGAGCCCTATGCATATCAAAGTTTTTCTCATACAAATGTAGTTTTGGTTGTCCTTTATTGAGCTTTTGTCAGGGACTACCTTCTTTTTTTCTTTCTTAAGTTTCTGTTAGTTTTTAGACGAGAGGTGTTGTTAGGAACAAGGGAACAAAACAGGAAAGGAATGATGAAAAAGAAAATATGATGTTTATTAAATATAGATAAAAATCCACTTCGAGAAGGGCTAACTCTCCTAATAACAACTGGAATGAAAAAAAAAAAACTGATCTGCTAAAGGAAACTGCAGTACTGTATCTATAAATAGCTAAAGCCTAAGAAGTAGTTATAACTGAATAGCTAAAATAAAGGATCATAAAGACCAATTAGCTCACATCTTCCACGATTCATGTCACTAACCCCACTCTTCCTTGACAGAACGGTCCTGCAGACTCAGTAAGAATGAGAGTTGGTCTTGAGACTGTTTGTCACGTGTCCTATATTTTCTCCTTGAATAGACACGTAAGGGAGGACTTCCATCAAGTGTCCTGCAGTGCAGTTACTAATTCTTTGAAAAGCATATTAGCGAATTGATGTGCTTCATAATCATGTTATTGTGATATTTGGTTGGAACAAGCATTTGCGGAGGGTATAGAATTGTTTCATTACTAGCAGTTCATGCAGGATCGATGATCCTGAGAAATACCTCATCTGAAAAGCACTGGTCCGATCTGTAAGATATTATTTTGGTTGTAATTAAAACATATAGAACGGAAGTTTTATGTGCACAAGTTGTGGGCGTTTTATCTTACTGTATGACACATTTAATTATTTTCATTAGCCTCTGGCTATTTTCATATCCATTTAACCCTGTCTTCTCATAAAATAAAGCAGGTTCATCTACACTACACTTGGGTTTGGAGTCACTTTGTGTGTGCTCACTTGCATAGGGCATCTTGCTGCCGAAATGGCTAATGGTTGTTGCCTTTACCTAGTATCTTTTTGCTTATATCTGTGAAATTGAAATTCAATATCCCTTCTCCATGGTGAATAGATGTCAGAATCAAAGTAATTTTAGTTTGCTGATTCCCGTTGGTGACAATATATTTAAGACTCTTGACCTGCCAAAGTCAGCTTCTTTTGATGTATTCAATTGAAGACATAAAACTTCTCTATTTTCTGTTTCATTTTTAGAGACATCTAACAGATTGGAGCTTTCTGTGATATGTGTTCTTAGAACTTCTTTTATGCATCAACTGGTGACATTTCTTCCATAAAATACCTTGTGCTCGAAGTAATTATCTGATCGATACGGTAATTGACTTTTGGCAGTTGATCGGAACTGATTAATGCTACTCATAGATACTTACAAAGTGTTGAATATCACAATTAGTTTCATATATCAATATTCAAGACCTTACTTTAATAAGAAACAATGAACAAGTTTTGCATATGCAGTTGTTTCTGACGTCTCTTCTATAACTTTTATAGTTTCCTGGCCTTTTACTATTCTTCAGGAAGATTTATCTGTGAGTGTAAAGATGTTGAACTATGTGTTTTGACTTGAAATCATTGTTTAATTGGCATAAAGATTTGTTTCTCTGAAGCCGTGTGTTGTGATTTTCTGTTTCTCCAATTCCCTTCTCCTTATTTCCTTTTAGCTCGTTGTGAATTTAGCATATTTTTATTGCTGGAGTTGATTTCCTTGACAATAATGGAAACATGTGAAGCTTAATGTTGCTTAAGTGTAAAAATTATCTTTCTTCTTCATGTGTGTTATCCTGTTTTTAGTTCGTTAGCATTTCTAGTTATAACATTGACTTCATAATATAGAGATTTAGCTATTAGAATCAGTGTTGAACTTAATGTGCTTCAGTACATGTTCTGTATCTTCTTGCTCCTAATGCTGGAGGCTGGATCTACCACTGATGTGTTTCTAAACCGGGACTGGGAAGAGGTATCTCCTTTGCATGCATATGTATCTTTCTCTTGGTTGATAACTTTTTAGGTTGATGATACTAATTTGATTTCTTTGCTCATTGATCCCGCTTTACAACAGGACTTCCCAAAGGACCCAAGTGGGAGTTTCAATCAGTTCAAAATTTTCATTCAGTCAAACTTTGAGATATGCAAATGGATAGGATTATCAATCGTTAGTATTCAGGTCTGTGTCTATTTCTTGGTCTCCTCTCTCCTCTATTTATACCTTCTATGCACACAGATATAAACTCTTACGTTCTAGGCATCTTATTCAGAATGAACCAGGGTGAGGATTATGTGTTCATTGGTCCACATGCTCTATGAAAACCATATTAGGTAAATAGTTAAAAGAATGAATCTCACGGTACTCCATGCCCACAAGCACGTATATGTGTTCTGACCCCAGTGTAAGTACCACCGGACTGATCAATAATTTCTGGATGCATTAGGAGATGGAAAATAGAGACGATTCCTTGTCATTTATATGATAATGCAGAATACTGAGGCTCTTCAGGTTTTGAATGCCTGATATGTTATTTTATGGTTGTCAAAATTTTGACCACCTTACACCCTTTATATTCAGGGACTCTCTTTCCTGCTCTCAATGGTTCTAAAGGCTCTTGGACCACATGCGTATTATGACAGTGATGATGACTATGGTTCGGTTAGGGTTCCGCTCCTTAACAATGCTGTTCATACACCACCTTATGTTGTTGGTAATCCTGTCACTGGATCAAGAAATGATTCTTGGAGTATAAGGATTAATGAGAAGGTAAATTGGTTTATTCTTGTTATGCTTGCTATAATTTGCGATGTTAGGTATTTCTTGGAGACGTAGACCTTAGCACAGCCATCCACTTGTTCTTCAAACATAAGCATTTTCTCTTGCTTTCTAGTAATTTTGGGAACCTTGTCTTTGAAATAACGAATGTTGGTCCATAAGTAGCACAAGCTGTTTGATAAGTGACTTTTTCGCTGGGCAAATGTGTCTATAATGTGTTTCTGCCTTTTATTATTTCGTAATATTGTATGCATACCCCTGGACAACCTTGGCTATCCCATAACCTATTTCTTTGGCAGCAGTTGCCATATATCATGTTATCCTAAACCTCTAGAAGTTTACCTGATTCTGCTGTGTTCAATGCCTTGAACCATTTCTGGAACTGACCAACTCATGCCCCTTAATTGCATTTGATCTTAGGTAATGCATTTATTTACTTGCAAAGCTCGTATAAATTGCTGTTCTAATTGCTCAAAAGTTTTACTACTTCAGGAAAATATAATATGGGATTCATAGTAACTTGAGGCCTTCAAATTTGGACTAAACCACTACCACGGTTAACAATTTTGCTACATTTACCTATTTTTTCAGACAAGCAGGTGATTTGGCACAAATGAGGCTTCGACCCTGCTGTGCAATATCAAGGGAAAATGAAAGCTTTTTGGCCCCCAACTTTTTTAGAGCGTCAAAGATTAAGAACTGCGTTATATTAGTGGCATTAAAGAAGAACCTATGTGAACTTTCCCTTCCGTGTAAAGTATCCAAATCTTAATAACAGTAACATTCCCAATAATTATATAGCTTGTCGCGCTCGCAGGTGTGCTTTGTATATACTCCAGTATTTGATTTCAACTATATTCTGTTAAATATTTTTGGCCATATCTTGATACAACCTGCAATTTAGAATGTTTATTGTTTTAGTTGTTTCTGCTTGTTGGGAAAAACATATTTAGTAATAAAGAATAGAATGTTTCTAGCTTCCTACTTCCAATCTTCTTCTCTTTTCCTGGTGCTTCGTTTGAGAGAGAGAATCAGAATTAGAAAAGGGAATGAAAAGAGGGGTATAAGAAGCCTTTATTTGGAAAGCTAGAAACCATGTGTTTCTAAACTTGAACAATAAAAAGAAGAGAAAATGCTTTTTAATTTGCTAAAATAAGAAAATGTTGTTTGAATACAAAACTCAACTTTTTCTGCAAAGAGAGGTCATATGTTTTCACAACTGAAATGTTTCTTTGTTTGCGGCTTTGCTGAGAACTTTCCGGCAGATTCTAAAACAACGTTTGATAAGCTCATTCCGTTAAATGACGAATTGGCTCTGAAATCTGTTATTTTGGGCAATTGATTCACACCCTCCGAAGCTGATGTTATTTTGTTCGCGCTGTTGCATTCTTGTGTGATTGGCTTGTCTCAAATTGATAGGGAAAAGTTTTCTCATGTTTTGAGATGGATGGATTACATCCAAAACGTGGAAGGCTTTGGGAAGCTATTTGAAAGGATATCGCTGGAAAAGGACGGATTTGAGCCTCGGGTTAGTTATCTGTCTATTCTATAGAAGCGGTACAGTTTTGTTGGTAAAGATTAATTGAATGTGTGATTTTTATATTTTTAGTACAAGAATTACTTTTTTTTTGGCGGGATTAAATTCCATATCCAAGAAGGGATTGGACTTTGTAGCTTATTAGGTTCTCGCCGATCTGGCTTCCTTCAGGTATTCCCTATTATTTGTATTTTCAGTTATTTTCTGTTTTTAATGAATCGTTTCTGTAACTTGCATCATTCGTATATTGTCTCATTTACATATAGGTCCACCGCAAACAGCCTCTCTATTATGTAGGGATAAGGCTGCGTACTATTGAACCTTCCCAGACTTCGCTTCATTGAGGGATTTCGACTTGGGTAATGATGATGAAATTTGTAGTGCATTTTAAAGAATGTCAATAGATGCTTCATGTAAAGTTATATTTTTCCCTTTTTTCAAAAGTTGTTTTCATTTATGTGCAATGTTATATTCCTTAAAAATTATTGGAGTTTTTCAAAAAATTGGATTTCAAATTTAAAACTTCATAAGTAAAAATGTTATTAAAATTATGAGTCTTAAGGTGAAGTGAAAAATAACTTCTTATTAAATTACTTGAGAGTATTTTGATAATAAATAAATCATAATTTTGGTAATTTTAAGAAAAGTTCAAATATGTCAAAGTTACCTAAAACGTAGCCTCTGTGCTGATTCCAAATCTAATTATATTTTTACTAAAATAAAGAAAAAAAAAGGACAAAAATTACTGTAAATATAAACGTGAGTTTATATGGTAATGAAAATCCAATTGACATAGAAACCACAGAAACATTTAAAGGTTAATATATTAACACTAGACGGGCAATTAACATATTAACAAATGATATAATGACATCACAATATATTAATTTAAAATACCAGAAATGGAAGGTTAATATGTTATTAACATTAGACGTTTAGTTAACATGTAAAACAAATAATATATTGATTTTAAAATGTTGATGAGACGTGACTGTAGTTAGCATCATTTTCAGTTATGACATTATATATTCATTTGATAATGTGGACATAAAATGTCATATTTGCCATCATGTTTTGACGTAACATCCTCATATGTCTCACGTGATTACTATCATGTTAAAATTGTGCCGACGTAATATATTATATTTGGTAGTTTGTTAACTTCATTAACAAAAACACTTAATAAATTCGCTAATATTAAAAGATTCAATAATAACAATAATACCCAGTAAAAGTTTCGCTTACGCACAAGATCTAGTTGATAATAAAGGACTCAATTAATAAAAATAATAGAGATGTTTTATCAAGCAATTAAGTATAATAAAAGGACTAAAAATATCATCATTATAAAAAATAACTCTAACTTTTGTCAAATTTTCAATTATAATCCGAATTTTAAAAAGTAGTAATAAAATGTTCAAACTTTCATTTTTTTTAATTCTAACCCAAACTTTAAAAAATGACAATAAAATACTCAAACTTTCAATTTTCTTCAATTGTAGCTTGACGTTATATGATGTTCTTCCGATACTCTCAGTCTTTTATTTTCTGTTTGTTCTTCTAACGCTCCAAACTACTATCGCATTACAACGTACTACACCAATAATCTCTTCGTTTTTAGTTCGTTATTCTAATATTCTTAGTGTGAGGGCATCGGAGTTGCGTAATATAAAAATCGAAGGGTAAAAGTGTTGAAAGAACAAATTGAAAACAAAGGAAAAAACTGAAATTAAAGCATAAGGTCGTCCGAGCTGCGTAATTTGATTTAGGCCATTTTTAAACAACGATGTCGTTTCATTAATCTTCATTTATTGTGTTAATTTTGATTGACGTGTATTAATAGTTAAGGATTCTAAAACACATGGCAAGTTACGTCAACAAACTTAACGGAAACATTTGGGTTAAAATTGAAAAAAATTGAAAGTTTGAGCATTTTATTGTTACTTTTTGAATTTCGGGTTATAATTGGAAAAAATTGAAAGTTTGAGTATTTTATTGATACTTTTTAAAATTTGGCCTATAATTAAAAAATTGACGAAAGTTTAGATTTTTTGGGTTATTAACCCTAAAAATAAGGCACATTAAAATTTTTAAATAGTAAAAGACCATTTTCCACCTAAATTTACTCCTTTTTGTAAATTTATATTTTATATTTATTAATATTAAAAAATCAAAGGGTTACAAAGAATTTCACACAACTCATCAATCAAAGTTTCGTGCAAGTTTCGAGAAGTTTGTATTGTATCAATATTAATTAACTCAATATTTAAACCTAAACAATTAAGGCTTGTAAAGTGAGAAGCAGGCCTCCTTTATTTATCTCTTATAATCCTTGGGTTTGGCTTTTTGCTTGGTCCTGCTCCTTAAAGCCATATCCTTAGTCCTTCCTTACTATTTTCCACCTCCCTCTTCCTATTTATCCTACTTTATTGTTTGCTCTACTACTTTGTTTTTCCTCATCTTTCTTAAATATCCTCCACCTTCTTCATTCCATTATGCAATTCGGGTGCTTCGTTCCAAAGGCTTTCCTGTAAACTTATTTTTCCTGCTTAACTTATTATTGTTTATAGAATGATATTCTAAACTTTCATTTTAACAACTCCTGTTTATTTCTTTTTTCCTACTAATATCACATTCTCCATCAGACCTTGATTAGAGAAATTTGGTGAGAGGATAATCCTCTCCTCAACCATTCCCCCACTTCCTGAGTATCTATCGCCACAATGGACTTGGGAAAGTCTCCCTTGCTCCTCTCTGCTCCCAAAATTGTGCTTGCACCATCCTTTGCCAAGGCCTCCTCTACATCTGCTTCTACTTCCACTCCTAATCCCCTTACCATCGTATTCTTGGTGTTGTATTTATCATTAAAGATCCTCCGACTACTCAGAAGAAAAACTTGGTCACAGGTCAAAAGAGACAGATCCTCCAACCACAAACTTTCTTACAACTCCTGATCGTCAAGGAATGACCGATATATGATCTCTCCACCCATTAAAGTGTTTTAGGCTTCTGCTTCAAGATGGATCAACATCTTGTTTGACTACTTTATGGAAAAAATATCCTCTCTTTCCCTTTGTGAAATGTATTAATTTGAACTAGAAAGAGTGTTCATCAATTAGGAGGATTTCTTTTTATTCTCTTTCTCCTCAAATGGTGACAAGAGGATTTCTTTTTATTCTTCTTCTGGCCAGAAGCCAACACCAGCAAAGTACTCAAGCTTGGTCCAGGGCATTGTAAGGGCAAGCCTATTTTTTAGCAATTGTAGAAGTTAGCCATGGACCTTGATAGAAGCAAACTTAAAACTATCACAATTTGGGCACATTGTCATAATATATCTTTAAAGCATTGGAGCATAATAAGACTAAGCTACTTTGTAAGTTATATTAGAAAACATATGTTAATAGATGAGAATACAACTACTTTAGGAAGAATTGGTTATGCCAGGATATGCATAGAAGCTGTATTAACAAAACACTTCTTGATTCACTCAAGCTTAAAAGGCTAGATGGCTATGGTAAATTGGAGGAGCCTTCAATATCAGTTACTTATCAATGGAGACCATAAGTAAAAGGAAAAGATTAACAGAAACCTACAGGTAGAACCTTCGAGAGAGTGATCATGATGAGTTAATGGAGAAAGGTAGGAATAAGGGTAAGGCCTCAAACAGTGAAACCTATAATGTGATTAAGTCCTTGTAAAGGCAAGCTAATGAAACTACAACTATGAGGCAAATTCTAGACAATGATCATCAATTGAACATCTCTACATTCAATGTTGGAAATATCCAAGGAATATAAGGTGTAATAGTCCTAAAGCCCAAGAAGTTCTGGCCAGTGAAAACCTTGGCCCTAGAGAATCTAGACTCTATTGATTAACGTAGGCAAGAGTCACATCATTAAAGAATTAGATCTTATGAGTGCTTAAACTGTCACAATTTTGCCCTTAAATCCTTCATGATCTTATCGTAATTTGTTCAAACTCAATATTTTTGTTTACTTTTATAGGAGAGGGGTTAGAGATGCTATTTAATTGGAAAAAAGGTCGCCCTTAATTAAAATTCAAAACATTGAAACAAAAGAGCAATATCAACAAAATCAAAGAAGAATAAAAAAGATTTGGACTGATAAAACATTTTAATTAGCATGTTTAGATCATATTATTAAAATAAATATGAAGAAATAGTGAAATAGTTTGGTGTGATCTTAGGCTTGTGCACATTCAGTGACAATTGCAACTCTTAAACTTCAAATATGCAAGAAAAAAATGTGTTAAAAGTTGTTAAAATCTTATATCCACAAAATTTTGGTGAAAATCAGGGAAGTTATTGTATGATCCAAAGAATTATAACAAAAAGATATCCACATGGGGTTAAAATGGCTATAAATAGAGTCAAGGTAACGGAGCAAAGCATCTAGTTTTCTAGCTACTTTTTTCAGTTTTTCACAATGTTTTCTTTTCCTCTCCAGTGTATGTTAAAGTAGATATTTAGAAGTTATTCATAGTTATGGCCATTATTACCTAAATTTCTTTTTCTTGATTGAAGGAAGTGGAAACCTTTTGGAACTTTTTAAGATTGGGAGACAATTAGGTCTTAATGTGAAGTAATTTATTTATTCGTATATTGGATTACTTTTCCATGCTTTTTTTATGATTAACTTTTTATTGATTTTTAATATGTGCAATTAATTTATTGATTGAAATTATCATTTGCTAGATAAATATTTGAATATATAAAAGTTCAATTCTTTTAGTCAATTGTAGCAACTAAAAGTTTTTAATTTACTTTAATAGAAATTAATAACTTTTGGGAAAAGTATTCAACTAAAGTAAACGTAATCATAGATAATACATTATCTTGCTTCGGTGGTCTTTTTTTTTTTCCTTAAAGCTATTGTTTAATTAAATTTTGATCATATCTAAGGTTTTAAACAGCAAGGGTTATTTGAATTACGTATTTTCAATTAGCTAATGTTAAGGAAAGACAAATATTTAATGTCACATTGAATATATATGATCGATGAAATAATTATTTTTATTGATGATCGATTGTATTTCAAGGGTGGAAGCGATCGTAAACTAAGGTTCGTTTACTTTATTACAAAATTTCATATTATAATAATCCCCTATTTTATTAAATATTGTCTTTTGCAATAATTGATGAAGTAGAATTCCCCGTGGGATTGAATCCTACTTTCCTATTTTAGCTTTGTTTTATTACATAAATTTAGGATTTAATTTGGTTTACATATGATAGCACCACTAATGCTTTATAAGATGAAGTCAGTTACTTATTATAGACATTCAATCCTATATTAAAAAGCAGGTAAGAAGAAAGCTAAAAGGAGCAAGACTCCCAAACGATGTGATATCAATCTTAGCTTGGAATGGGGTTTAAACAATTCCAATAAGTAGTAAGATGTTCATGACTATCTAAAAACATTAAGGCCATATATTGTTGTCCTTTTAGAGAAAGAAATCGAAGAGAAAAAATGCAAGGATATCTGGTAATGGGTCCATTCTCACGAATAATAGTGCTCATCATAATGGGAAGTGGCTTATAACTTGGACATCATTAAGGTAATTAACTATAGCTTCAATACACAAGCCATTCACGCATCCATAATTTTCAAACTAACTAGCCAAAAGACATGTTTGAGTTTGGTGTATGTAGATAATCTCTCTTTTCAGATAAGTTCACTATAACAGGACTTTGATAATATATCTAGGGGCTAAAAGACTCTTGGATAATCATTGTAGACTTTAACTACACTCTTTATACTTTTAAATCTGAGTGGGGCTTAGGTTCCAAGTTACCATGCAAAGATTTCAAATCTTGTGTAAGGAATTAGAAGTTATAGACCTTAACTAAGAAGGGAACCATTTTACTTAGTTTAAAAAATAATAAAACAAATGGTTCCTAAGAAGAAAAGTAGATAAAGTTGTTGAAGTTTTAAATGAAAACTTTTTATACTGCAATTATATAGATCGTATCTTATAGTATAAAAGTTATCATTCTCACGAGGATTATAGTAGTCACCAAATAATTCTTGTAAACTTTTTTTAAGGTAAATAATAAGAAGAATAACTAAAAATCAAACTAAAAACAAAGAATTAATAACTAACAGGTAGTAACATTAATTGATTTATTAATGATGAAAACTAGGAATTAATTATATCCTTATTTGTTTTCACTTTTCCTTCTTGACTTAATCACACTTGATCCCAGATATAGTATAGTTATGATTAACCTCTCTTAAGATCTAATCAAGCAATCCCAATTAAAATAGATAAGAATTGAATTGTTATCTCGTAATCTATTAAAACTCTTTCTAACTATGTAACTAGATTTAAAATAATCTTATAGATAACTAACAAACAATTAAGATCTTTCTTCAATTACCTATTAATTTGATGTTTATAGGTCGATTAAGGTACCAGCCCTTATTATGCAACACAACCAGCCCTTATTATGCAACACAACAGAGATGATCCAATCGAATCTCTCAAGTCAAATTGAATATAAAGCAATAAACATCACAAGTATATTTCATTAAATCAAGAATGTAAAGTTCAACAAATAATTCAAGAATAATTACAAAAATAGTTTAGCAATCCATAGATGTAACTAAATATGTGATTTAAATTGTCATCAATATTTAACAACAACAAGTAAATAAGAGAATAGTAGAGAATTGAATTTGGAAGTCTTCTCTTCTTTGCCTTGGGCTGGAAAATATGTAGTTTTGTTCTTGATAATTTTTGCTCTCTTGATCTCCTTTAATTATGATTATCCAGCCTTCAAGTGATGTTTTTTTGTTCTCTTCGTCATATACTTTTGAGCCTTATAGGGTTTTGTCTTGTATTTTTTCATATGTATATCTTTAAAAAACAGCCCTAAAAGGTTAAAAGTATATAAAAAAAACTCATATCTTAGAAAACAACTTACATAATTGTGTATGGCCTTACTCTAAATCTCTGGCCGAGTACGATTGTGCTAGATGCTCTCTAACCTATTGTTTCTTCATGCATCATCGTGCATATTATTCTCTAACTTTTTCTTCATCTTTTCGTTACTTTTCCTATCTTCACTCATCACCAAACACATAAAACAAATCTTGAAACATACAATTAAGATTAACTCTTGCCTTAAACAACAATAAATCAAACAAAGCACATAAAAACACTAAAAAGAAAATAAATCCAAGTCCTTGACATATGATTATCAGCTAATAAATCATTAAGAACATGCTCTAATGCCTAGAAAACACACTATGATACACGACCTATTAACACCCCCAGACTTAAATCTTTGCTTGTCCCAAGAAAAAATAAAACCATAAAACATAAAAGCACACAATCATGCAATAATAAATAATGGTACAATGGCATTAGATTTCGTGAAATTAACGTAGAAATAAACATTAATCACTTTAAAAGTTCGAACATATTTGCTTATTCCATCCATGTTCAAATACTTTGATTTAAATACACATATTAACCAAAAAATCAACACTTATTCATACATCTATGACACCTGTAAATATGCACTCGTTCTAACATAATAATTAAAGAGGTAGGCTATCACAAAATACCTACTCATGAATTTTTTTTGACATTTAAGAAGAAGATCAATAGGTTTACTTTTACTAACAATATCATACTTATCAATCTTGGTTGGAGAGTCATTCTTGTAATTGTTAAGTCAAAAAGACTTTACGATGATTAATTTTGATGATAATCAAATAATAAACATGTTAGAAACAAATGAACGTTTTTGACAAGTGTGTTAAGTGTGCAGACAAAGTATAGAACAGAGATGCAGAAGAAAACACAGACGCAAAGACAATATAGATGCAAAGTCAACACAGACGTAAAGACAATATAAACGCAGACGCAGATGCAAAGTCAAAATACAGATGCAAAGACAACATAAATGCAAAGACAACACAGACATAAAGACAATACAGATGCAAAGTCGAAACACAGGCGCAAACACAACACAGACACAGACGCAGACGCAAAATCAAAACACAAACTCATACACAGACGCAAAGTCAAAATACAGATGCAAAGGCAACACAGACGCAAAGATAATATAGATGCAAAGTCAACATAGATGCAAAGACAATATAAACGCAAAGTCAGCACAATGCAAAGACAATACAGACACGAAGTTGAAACACAGACGTAAACATAACACAAATGTAGACGTAGACGTAAAATCAAAACACAGTCGCAGACGTAGACACAAAGTCAAAATACAGACGCAAAGACAACGCAGACGCAAAGAAAATATAGACGCAAAGAAGACATAGATGATACCATGAAGATACATTAGCACGTCAGACAGTTATTTAGTTAGAGTTAGTTATAGAACTAAACTAAATGACGGTTATCAAGAATCAAGAAGCAGTTATGAAAGATCAAGAAGCAGTTAGAGACGAAGGCTATAAATACTAGTCATAGTCGAAGATGTTACAATGTTAGAGAATCTTATAGAAAATTCTTACAAATCTTATGATTCAGAAAAGAGAAATTCTGTAGTGTGATACGAAGAGAACTAACCCTACTGTAATAAAAGCTCACAATCTTTTTCTTGTGAGAGAAAGAAAAGGCTGATAGCCTGGAGAGGCTAAGATAGCTAAAAGAATACTTTGTAAGAGACCTAAAGAGGGTCTGGAAGGGAAGAAAGAATATTTGTAATCGTTTGGACTATAGTGAAACACTTAGACGAAATCTGAGGACTGGACGTAGCCCACGGTTTGGGGTGAACTAGCATAAAAATTGCAGTATCTATCTTTTATCCTTTTCTTCAGTTTATTTTGTTGTTAAACAATTATATAGAAGTTATTTGCGATTTAACTACGTAATAATTTATAACAAGATTTTATATTCACAAAAAGGATACACCATTCAACCCCCCTTCTTGTGTATCAGTTTCTTGCACATAAAGTCTATACTAACGTGTGATTTACTTCAATTGGTATCAGACCTCGGCAAAGTGAGGACAAAGGTTCTTGGCAGAATCATATGTTTTTATAGCTGAAGGTGCCTCTGTCACAAAACCTCTTGCATTTAATGGTGAAGATTATCATTATTGGAAGGGCAGGATGCGACTCTTCATAGAATCCACACACATTGATCTTTGGGATAT
>JANZXR010000009.1:11321646-11374931 GCA_027575705.1 Erythroxylum echinodendron
AAACATCATTAATTTGATGTCACCAAAAATTATAATTCACTGTCCTGATTTTAATGACATTAGTCTCTGCTGTACCAAGTAAATCAGATACTGGGTGTTACATTTCCAAAGCTTTCATAAAGGAAAACTTAAATGGAAATTTCTTTAACTTCTCTAAAAAAAATTTTAAATTGCACATCCATTTGATTCTTCTGCTGACTCTTTGGAACTGGAATCTTAGGAAAATATTGATAGGCAAAAAATATGAAACTTCCTCCTTCTTATCTGCCTTCTCGTCTTTTTTCTCTTGTCATCCATTAGTGTAGAGTTCAACCTTCTTCTTAGTTGGTTCTTCTAACTTGTTCTCACTTATAAGTGTGATGGCCTTAAATTTCTCCCTTATATTAGACTCCATATTACTCGAGAGACTCCTCAGACTTAATTTAGATAATGAATTAGCTAATTAGTCCACTTGAAACCTCAAATTATGGATGGAAGAAACATGATTCCTCGTAATTTTGTTGAATTTATCTTCCATCCTCTTCTAGTTCTCATCTTGTCTTATGAACTTAGAATTTAGCACATCCACTAGCTTATCCATTTTGATTCCAATGACCTAAGCCTATCTTTTTGAAATCCTAGTGGGCATTATGCTCTTATTAAGTTTCTTGTATTATTAGACTAAGAAAAATTTAGATAGCTTTTCCATCCAAGATTATAAGTATTAGTGTAAAGATTGATATCTCCTCGACCAAGTTGTGCTCCTATATAGTTGAGCTACTTCATGTTGTTATTTTTCACTATGAAGTAATCATTTATGACATGATTCCTTGTCCACATAATTTGCATCTGAGTTGAATTACCTTAAGTGGGCTTGAAGAGGTGGCTTTGAGGCTGTTCAATTGTTTGGATAAATTTGCTACTTAATCCTATAAAATTATCAGTTAATCCAATAGCAAGCACTCCTATATGATCTTTGAAGGTTAGTTACTATTTACTCCTTTTTTATGTCTACAGACAACTATTGTTTGCCATCTCTTCTAATAACTCATAATCTACTTCAACTGTTTTTCTTATTGAAGAGCCACCATTTGCTACATCTATAGTGTCTTACTTAGGTAGATTTACACCATTGTAGAACATTTACAGAAGGAACTCCTTTGGTAGGTTATAATGTGTACAAATCCTTTAGAATTCTTTGAATCTCTCTTACGCTTTAGATAATGACTCCTTTTTTCTTTTCTAGAAATTAGTGACATCTTTTATGAATCTAGTGGACTTCATTAACGGTAAGTATTTAACTATGAAGGCTTGCACTAGTTACTCCCATATTGTGACATTCTTAGGGTTAAGAGAGTTTAAACACACCTTGACTAGATCTTTAACTATAAAATGGAAAACCCTCATCTTGGCTACATCTTCTAACAACCCACAATATTAGAACATGTCAGAAATCTGTAAAAAGTTTGCCAAATGAGCATTAGGATCGTCATCGGCTAGTTTGTAAAATTGGATGTTTATTTGCTGATAGTTATGTTTTGCATGATGTTTTAGGGTGTATATTGTTAAGTATTTAGTGCTAAAATGAGAGTTAAGTGTGTGTTTATGTGTTAATTTTGTTAGTTTGTGTGCTTTAAGGGTTTTATGGTTTAGATTATGTCTTTGAGATTAAATGTTATATTTTTTAGGTGCCTTGATGTGTGTGTTAGTGTTGCAGGGTAAACGGGGAGGAACGGTGAAGATTTGAAGAGGTTCAGGCTAAAAGACATATTGGCCACGATCATGATAGAGAAGGAAGAACCAGAAGCAGCTTGGCCATGATCGTGCAATTGGGGCCATGATCGTGACAGAAAGTGTCAAGTCAAGCCACGATCGTGATAGAAAGGTTAAAGCGCCAGCCACAATCGTGATAGACAGGGCCACGATCATGTCCTGCATCGGGCTGACAGAGAAACTTAAGTTTTTGGTTATTTTTTAGACCGTTTCACCCCAACTTTAACCTAAAGCCTCCAAACTATAAATAGAACATGATGTGATAGCCACCAGGAATTTTTTGGAGAGCTTAGAGAGTCGTGCAAAAGAGAGAGATTCTGTCAAATACGAGAGAGACCTAGAGATAGATCAAGAGATTAAGGAAGAAGACAAAGGAAAAGAGATACGGAGACATGCTAGAATTGAAGTGCTTCCTAAAACAGGTGGTTTCCCATCGTCACCATTTTCGAAATTCTATTCCCAACAGTATTTCCATGTATTTCAGTTTTATTTATGTATAGAATTAAAATAGGTATTGAGATTTGTTGTGATGAATATTGAGTTTGCATTTATACTTACCTTAGAATTTTTTACTCTTGAGATTAATAAAATTTATTCAATTGTGTTTTGTTTATTGAGTTGATTATGATTTCAATTCTATTCTTAATAATTCGAAAACAAACTGAGAGGGTGAGCTGGGTAAAAATCATTAATTTAGGCTAATGAGAATTAGGTTAATCGATAGGTAGAGAATTGAGTCAAACTGGTAGAGTCGTGTAACGAGAGATCGAGCATAGATTCCTAGTAGGTTAATAGCCAATTTTAGAACTACTTTAGGTTTTGGACCAATTACAGATCGAGAGATCGCAATTCCCACAATTTGAATTAGGGATTACTAATTAGGGTTAATAATTATAACTCTAGAGAGAGTAATTCACCCTAGGTATGCCTAGATTCGTTAATTCAATAATTGCATAATTAGTTAGGTTTTCTTAGTTTCGAATTAAAATCCCCTTTCTCTCCTTTGGTAATTTCTAGGTTGATTTTGGGTTAGGCTGTGTTATTGTTATTTTGTTTACTCTTTGGCACTTTAATTTCTCATATTTGGTTTATTGTGAACTTAGCTATCTTTAGATTTTAGGACTAGTTCCTTTCTCGTGGGATCGACACCTTAGGTATTACGCGAATGCCCGTGCGCTTACGGAATTTACCAAGGTTAAAAATAGTAAAACTTAGCGCGTGTAACCTTGAGCGAACAAGTTTTTGTAGGGTTGTCGGAGAAGGCGACGTTTAGTCTAGAGTTTAAGAAGTTAGCTTAGATTTGATTTTTTGTTTTAAATTTATTTTTGCTCATTTTACGTCAAAATTATGCTCTTACATGAACACAAGAGTCACGAGAGGTTCAAGTCGTGCAGCTAAAACGATAGAACCAATCTTAAGGAAAGCTCGATGAGAAGAAGAAGAAGAGATCGGGAAATCACAAATGGCCAACTAATTTCAAAGAAATATGGATCAGGAAGTTCACCCTGGAAGGCAACAATAGAGGACCCTCATGGACTTCATAAGGCTAGGGTTTAATCCAGCAAACGAAGGAGTAGCTAGTCCACCTGTTCAAGCGTTCTCATTCAAAATTAAGCCAGCTCTCCTAAATATACTTAGCAAAATGTCCAATTTTATAAACTAGTGAATGAAGATTTGAAAACACACATCGTCAGTTTCCTCGAGATTTGTGATACTTTCTGATATCACTAGATGTTGGAGGATGCTGTTAGGATTAGAATGTTTCCTTTCATACTTAAGGATAGAATGAAGGCTTGGTATCACTCACTGAGACCCGCTAACATCACGACGTGGGAGCAGTTTGTACGTACTTTTCTCGATAAATACTTCTTGTTGACGAAGACTACAAAAATAATTAAGGAAATTACCAATTTCCAACAAGGTGACGGGGAGTCAATCTATGAAGAATGGGAGCGTTATAAGGATTTACAAAGGAGATGTCCACACCACAACCTACCGAAGGAATTCCTCTTGTAGATATTCTACAATGAAGTTAACCCACCTATGAGAGGCACGATCGATGCAGCATCGGTAGGGTCTTTGATGCATAAGACGATGAAGTAGAGGAATTAATTGAAGAGATGGAGAGAAATAGCTGCTTATAGGCAAGTGAAAGAAGTAGGAAATATATTGCCTTCAAAGAGTAAAAGGGAGTTGTCGCAGTTGATCAAATGATGGAGATACAAGCTAAGATCGACAGTTTGACGCGACAACTCAGTAATATAAAAGTGTCATCTTCAACTCAAGTAAAGGTTGCACAGTTGAAGTGTGAGTTATGTGGATGATTAGATCATAATACTGCGGACTGGTACCTGATGAGAGAGGATAACCAGGAGCAAGTAAACTACATAGGGCGCAATTTGGAATAGGAGGGGGAAACAATCCTTACTCCAACACTTACAACCCCAAGTGGAAGAATCATCCCAACTTTTCTTGGTCCAATAGTAACAATGGAGGGCAGTTCAGGCCTCCAGGGCAGTCAAGCTTTCAGCAGGATAAATCAAGCTCAATGGAAGCCAAAATGGACAAAATTCTAGCTAAGCTTGGAACTTTAGATAATGTGCAAAAGAAGCTGGAAGATAAACTTAAGCAATTCACTAAGAGTCATGCATCTTCCATTTATAATTTAGAGGCCCAAGTGAGTCAACTAACAAATGCCTTTTTTATACAGAACCTTAGAAATGTTCATAGCACTTCAAGAATAAAATCAAGGGAGCAATTAAAGGCTATCACACTTTGAAGTGGGAAGGAAATTGAACCACCCATAAGAACAAATGAGGAGCCTGTCCAGCCGATCAAGAAAGACCAAGAAAAGGAGAAGGGAGTGGATATAAGTGAGTATCCTTATGTTGCACCTCCACCGTACCAACCCAAGATCCCTTTCTCTTAACGACTACAGAAGAAAAAGTTAGATGAACAATTTGCAAAGTTTGTTGAGAAGCTAAGGATGCTATAAATAAAGCTCTCGTTTGTTGTGGCATTAGAACATATGCCTAAATACACAAAATTCTTAAAGGACATTTTATCGAAGAAGCGTATATAAGATGATAATCGAATGGTATCCCTAACTGGTACTTGCAGCTCTATAGTCACCAGACAAATGCCTTCAAAATTGAAAGATCCAGGAAGTTTCACAATACCTTACATGGTTGGTGAACTGGAATTTACAAAGTGTTTGTGTGCTCTGGGAGCTGGCATCAATCTAATGCCATTGTCGATATTCAGTAAGTTGGGACTGGGAGAGGTTAAGCCAACACCAATGTTAATTCAATTGAATGATCAATCCATTAAAAGGCCGTTGGGAATCATGGAAGATGTTTTGATGCAAGTAGATAATTTCATTATTCCTGTGGATTTTGTGTTTTTTGATTTTGAAGAGGATAAAAACTGTCCACTGATTTTAGGTCGACCATTTATGAACACTGAAAAGGTTATAATTTATGTTCACGAAGGTAAATTGACATTTTGAATTGGCGAATATCAGATTGAATTCAATATGAATAAAGTATTAAAGAATCTGATAACGAGTAGCGCATGCATGAAAGTTGAAATCATGGATCAAAGTTTGCGAGAACAAGTTGAGAGCTGCATAGCAGAAGTTCAATCATTGGAAATAGAAGATAACAATGAATAACAAATTTTTGAATCTAAAGAAGATGATGAGATGGAGGAGGCAGATGTTCCAATACATAAAGACAAATTAGTTCGAACTGAAGCACCCATACTAGAGAAACCTCTGATGTTAGAGCTCAAACATTTACTTGCACACCTCAGGTACACCTTTCTTGGTAAAGGTCAAACTCTACCTATAATAATTTCCAACCAATTGAGTGAAAAACAAGAAAGTAAGGTGGTGGAAGTTGTTAGGAAGCAAATGAAATCCATTGGATGGAAAATTGCTGACATTCGAGGAATAAACCCAAATGTATGCATGCGCTAAATAAACTTAGAGGAAGAATGTAGAACGGTGCGAGAGTGTCAACAGAGACTAAACCCTAACATGAAGGAGGTCGTCAAGAAGGAGATCATAAAAATCATAAATGCAAGGATAATTTATCCCATCTCTGATAGTGAATAGGTTAGCCCAATGCAATGCATACCTAAGAAAGGAGGAATGACAGTGATAAAGAGTGAAAGTGGCAAAATAATTTCAACAGGAACAGTCAAGGGGTGGAGAGCATGTATAGATTATCGTAAACTCAACTCAGTGACAAAGACAGATCACTTCCCTCTCTTATTTATAGACCAAATGATAGAAAGGGTGGCTACCCATTTATTTTATTACTTCTTAGATGGATATTCAAGCTATAATCAAATTTTCATCTACCTTGATGATCAGGAGAAAACAACATTCTCTTATCCCTACGGAACCTTCACATACAGATGGATGTCTTTCGGACTTTGCAACACTCTAGAAACAATTCTGAGGTGTATGATGTCAATATTCCCTGACATGATAGAGGACATAATGGAGGTGTTCATTGATGACTTTTTAGTCTTTGGAGATTCTTTTTATTCCTATCTAACTAATTTGGATAAAGTTCTTCAAAAATGTGAAGAATCACACTTAATACTGAATTGGGAGAAATGTCACTTCATGTTATAAGAAGGGATCATTCTTAGGCATAAGATTTCACATCGAGGATTTATAGTTGACAGAGAAGTTATAGAGAAACTTCCACCCCCAAGCAATTTCAAAGGAGTGTGAGGATTTTTAGGTCATGTAAGATTCTACCGACGATTCATCAAGGACTTTCACAAATTACACTACCTTTGACCAACCTCTTAGTTTAGGATGTGCCTTTCGTGTTTGATGATAAGTGTATGCTTGTGTTCAGCACATTAAAAGAGGCACTAATATCAGTGCCAAATTTATCACCATCATTCTAGACACTTCTATTCGAAGTTATGTGTGACGCTAGTGACCAAGCCATAGGTTGTGTGTTGGGCCAATGGAAAGATAAAAAATTGCACGCAAACTACTATATCAGCAAAACTCTTGCAGGATCCCAACTAAACTACACCACTATAGAAAAGGAGTTACTTGCAGAGGTGTACACATGTGATAAGTTCTAACAATACCTTTTCGGTTCAAAGCTAATTGTATTTACCAACTATACAGCACTAAAATACCTTTTCAATAAGAATGATTCAAAACTAAGGCTCATTATATGGGTGTTACTTTTACAAGAATTTGATTTGGAGGTGAGAGATAAAAAGGGAGCAAAAAATGTAGTTGCATACCACTTATCCAAACTTGAGGGAGGGAAATGCAAGCCAAGTAAGGACATTAATGAAAATTTCCCTGATAAAACTATGATGCTACTCGAGAGCTTAACTACCCCATGGTTTGCAAATATCGTTAATTATATTGCCAGTGGTAAACTCTCATCAGGTCTCTCGTACCAACAGAGGAAGAAATTTTTGCGTAGCTATAAGTGATACATATGGGATGAGCCAACCTTATATAGAGTCTATGCAGATGGATTAATGCAACGTTGTGTTCTATACGAGTAAATGTTAGACATCCTTAAGCAATGCCATGAAGGGAAATATGCTGGACATTATGAGGCCAATAAAATGGCATCTCGAATACTAGAGAGTGGATTTTATTGGCCGCAATTATTTGAGGACACACAGACCTACATGGCACAATGCGATCGATGTCAGAGGATAAGTAACATCTCCAAGAGGGACGAAATTCTTTTATCCAATATTCAAGAGGTAGAGGTTTTCGATGTCTGGGGCTTTGATTTTATGGATCCATTCCCATCATCAATGGGAACATGTACATTTTGGTGGGAGTAGATTATGTTTCGTGTTGGGCCGAAGCGATAGCATCTCTATCCAATGATGGAAAGGTAGTGCAAAAGTTAATTAAATGGCTATTTAATCAAATTGGAATGCCACCTACAATAATAAGTTATGGAGGCACACATTTTTGAAAAATATCATTTGATGCTCTCCTAAAAATATATGAAGTGCACCACCGAGTTGCTACACCTTACCATCTGTAGACTAGTGGCTAAGTGGAAGTTGTTAACCAAGAGGTCAAATGAATCTTGGAAATGAAAGTGAACAATTCTCGAAAAGATTGGGCAGCTAAGTTAGATGATGCTTTATGGGCCTATGGGACAGCATTTAAAACACCCATTGGAACAATTCCTTACAGAATCGTGTACGGGAAAGCTTTTCATTTGCCGTCGAATTAGAACATAGAGCATACTGGGTGATTAAAGCATTAAATCTAGACTGGAAGCAAGCTGACAAAAAGAGACTTCTACAACTAGACGAGCTTGAAGAATTTCGTTTTAATGCTTATGAGAATGCCAAACTTTACTAGGAAAAGGTTAAGAAATGTCACGACGCTCATCTTAAGCAAAGGAGACACTGTTCTACTATATAATTCCTAGTTGAGGCTATTTTTAGGAAAGTTGAAGTGTAGATGAAGTGGACCATTTACGGTCATTCAAGCCTTTGATTGTGGAGCCCTCAAATTGGAAAATGATAACAAGAAGACTTCTAAGGTCAATGAGCATCGGTGTAAGCTGTATCTTGGAGGAATAATTCCTAAAGATAAGGAAGTGATTTCCTTGTCACCGAATAGTTGAAAAATTCCTTCCTAGATGAAAGGTCAAGCTAAGGACCATAAACTAACAAATTTAGATTTTATTTGAAAAAGTTAGGAATAGTTAGATTTAGTTTCAATAAAATGTTAGCAAAACATTTGAACTCCCTCCTCTGACACTGTCACCACCTCCATCCCCTTGATATTTTTGTCTAACCTAATTTTTTTCTTTCTCAAATTAATCTTCAGTTCTATTTTGTCTTTATGTATATATTTAATTTTATCTTTTTTGTTCATTTTATCGGTTCTTTATTACTTTCGTTTTTGTCTTTACCCTTCATTTATTTATTTGTGAGTGCTTCCTTCTCACATTAAGGACAATGTGTTGTTCAGGCCTGGGGAGGGATTATGTGTTTTGTTTTGAATGTGATTTTGCATACTGTATGATAGTAGTAGGTAACATTGTATGAAATGTGTGAATGTGTCAATAGCTTAGATTGGGTGAAATTTATTTAATTTTGGACATAGTCTATTAGGTTGTGAACGATCATTAACCTGCAAAATTAGTGAATTAAGGAGCCTTTGGATAAATATACAGCCTAATTAGGACTTTGTGTAAATTTAACACCCTCTAAATTATCACAGTCATTCATAAATTGAGGTCTTTTAGGTTAAGTAATTTAACTGGTATTTTCATGAAAATGAATAGCTAAAAGCAACAAGGTAGGCAGTAAAAAAATTTTGATAATAAATCATTGTTTCGCTAACCTTCAGGTTATGAATACAGCTAGTAGCCAATTGAAAACGTGATGTAGCTGAGTAACTGGATCGACACGTATCACAAATTTGTTCCTTGGCACTAAAAGGCTATAACGATGTTTCACGAAGCTGTTTAATAAAATAAATTAGTTGAGTAACCAGATCGACATTCATCACAAATGTTTGCCTCCGAGTAAAAGACTAAGTCCGAAAAAAACAAGTGTGTTTTAAATAAAAACCTACTAGACTTGTAGTAAGCTTGAATTTTCATGAAAATGTACTTAGGAACATTTACAAAGTCTTAGGGACTGATAAATTATTAATTTGTGGGTACAATTGAAAAGGGGAAATAAGTTAACACTTAGGTCTTGATTAAGTTGCATATTTAGCTCAAGCCCCTAAACACATATTTTTCTTGTTAATGATTTGACATAATTGAATGATTTTGTTCTTAATTAAGTTATTTCATATAGTCAGAGCCATTGCCTTATTATTGCATTGTTTGTTATATGTTGTTATGTGCTTTGTTGTTTTGCTTGAGTACAAGTAAACGTTTAAGTATGAGCATGTTGATAGTTGTGTTTTGCATGATGTTTTATGGTGTAAATTGTTAAGTATTTAGTGTTAAATTGAGAGTTAAGTGTGTGTTTATGTGTTAATTATGTTAATTTGTGTGTTTTAGTGTTTTTATAGGTTACATTAAGTCTTTGAGCTTAAATGTTATATTTTTGGAGTACCTTGATGTGTGTGTTAATGTTATAGAGTAAACTGGGAAGAACGGTGAAGATTTGAAGAATTTTGGGTTAAAAGTCATAGGCCACGATCGTGCACATTAGCCACGATCAAGATAGAGAAGGAAGAGCCAGAAGCAACCAAGCCATGATCGTACATTTAGGGCCACGATCGTGACAGAGAGTGTCAAGTCAAGCCACGATCGTGCACTTTAGGTCACAATAGTGACAGAAAGGTTGAAATGCCAGCCACGATCATGGTAGGCAGGGCCACGATCGTGTCTTACGTCAGGCTGACAGAGAAACTTGAGGTTTAGGTGATATTTTAGACTATTTCATCCCCAAATTTGACCTAGCCTCCAAACAATAAATAGAACATAATATGATAGCCATCAGGATTTTTTTTTGGAGAGCTTAAAGAGTCATGCAAAAAAGCAAGATTCCAGAGAGACCTAGAGAGAGATCAAGAGATTGAGGAAGGAGATAAAAGAAGAGAGATACGAAGACGTGCTAGACATGAAGTACTTCCCATCATCGCCGCTTCTAAGATTCCATTCCCAACAGTATTTCCATATATTTCAGTGTTATTTATGTATAGAATTGAAATAGGTGTTTAGATTCGTTGTGTTGAATGTTGAGTTTACTTTTATACTCACCTTTGAATTTTGACTCTTGAGATTAATAAAATTTATTCAATTGTGTTTTGTTTATTGAGTTGATTATGATTTCAATTATATTCTTAATAATTTGGAAAAAAACTGAGAGGGTGAGCCGGATAAAAATCATCGATTTGGGTTAATGAGAGTTAGTTTAGTCGATAGGTAGAGAGTTGAGTCAAACCGGTAAAGTCGCGTAATGAAGTATTAAGCATAGATTCCTAGTAGGTTAATAGGAAATTTTAGAACTAATTTAGGTTTTGGACCAATTGCGGATCGAGAGATCGCAATTCCTATAATTTGAATTAGGGATTACTAATTAGGGTTAAGAATTATAACTTGAGAGAGAGTAATTCACCTTAGGTCCACCTAGACCCGTTAATTCAATAATTGCATAATTGGTTAAGTTTTCTTAGTTTCGAATTAAAATCCCCTTTCTCTTCCTTGGTAATTTCTAGGTCGATTTAGGGTTGGGCTGTGATAATGCTATTTTGTTTACTCTTTGGCACTTTAATTTCTCATGTTTGATTATTGATTGATTTAATTTCTGCATTATTGGTTTAATTAGGTTTATTGCGAACTTAGCTGCCTTTAGATTTTAGGACTAGCTCCCTTTTTTGTGGAATCGACATCTTGGGTACTACGCGAACGACCGGTGCGCTTGTAAAATTTACCAAGGTTAAAAAAAGTAAAACTTAGTGTATGGAACCTTGAGCGAACGTTTGCAACATATTCAACAATGTTGGTTTAATTTTGAACGAGTTTATCTACACTGGTGGTCTTATGATTCCTTTTTTATTTGCCCTAAACCCTGGCCTCATTTAGTTTATATGGATTCTTTATTGTTCTTCTTGATTTCATTCCTCAGTCATTGTTCTTTCTATAGCCTCTTGGCGTCTAGGTTTCCTAATCCCCCTCTCTTGATTGGTGATGTTTGAAACTTATGTATCCTTTATTTTTCTTAAACTCTTTTAATTTTGTATTCATACACCTGTAATCACATAAGAATGGTGTTAAAATACTTTAAGAAAAGTGAATTAAAGTACAATAGGTGCTATAAAACAAATCCTCAACAATGACTCCAAAAATTTATTGAACTTTCAAATGAAAACTTTCTATGTTGTAAGTATACATATCATATCTTATCTTATAGAAGGTACCGTTCCCACAGGATTATAGTAGTCACCTAACAATTCTTATAAACTTTTTCTATTATAAATAATAAATGAATAACTAAGAATTAAACTAAAAACAAATAATTAATAACTTAGTATTAGTAAAATTGATTGTTTTATTAAAGATGAAAACTAAGAATTACTTTTGTAACATACCACCCTAATAGAGCATATTAATACTAGAGGATATTTGAGAAAATACTTTACAGAAATGATACATTAGGAAAAAAATTAACTTACTCTTAGACATCGAACATAATGATAAGTGTGAATTGCATCATGTTTAAGGTCTTAGTTTATTATGTATTTAAGTGTTAACTTAATCATTTAGTATGTGTTTAGGTTAGAATTGTGTTGTTTTGTTAATTAATTGTGTTTAAGTGTTTTTATGGGTTAGTCAAGTCTTTAAGCTTAGTTATTTTTGTCTTTGAGGTACCTTGATGTATTTGTTAGTGTTTCAAAGTCAAAATTGAAGAATGGAGAAGTTTCGGAGACACTCAGGACAAAACAATGGTCCACGATCATGGCACAATAGGCCATGATCTTAACAGAGGCATTGAAATCAGCCTATGATCGTGGCCCATATACCACGATTGTGACACAAGCCTACGACACAGGCCACGATCGTGGCTTGTGTTGGGCAGATACACAAACACTTAGCAAAGTCAAGTTTTAAGGGAGTTTTTGGACTTTTCGGACCTTGGAAAAGCCCTAGGGCTGCCTAGGGTCTGAAAGGTCCAAAAAATGGCTACCCAGAACATAAAAGGTATATAAAGAATGAGACAAAGAAGATGGAGGAGCTTTTGCATCAGCCACCATTGATAGAGTTCATCGAGAGATTGAGAAGAAGGAAGAGAGACGTAGAGAAGAAGCCAACAGGAAGTAATTCTCAGAATAAGAGGTTTCATGCTATTGCTACCTGTATCATCCATTCTAATCCTATTCTAGGGTATTTTCAATTTTATTAATGTATAGAATTGGAATAATCATTGATGATATGAATGTATGAATGTTGAGAATGTCTAAACTCAATTTCGAGTTGTTTTTATCATTGATTCAATAAAATTTTGATTGTATTATGTTATTTGGTTTCATTATGATTGATTTCTGAGATTCCATAATTCAGTAATAGACTGAGAGGGTGAATCGAATGAAAAATAATTAAATTTGTCTAACGAGAGTTACGTGATTTAATAAGAACGAGAAATCAATCAAATCGGTAATTGTGTGAAGAGAGATATCACATAGGTTCCCGGTAGTCTATTGGAAAAATTCATATCTAATTAGGGTTTGGATAGATTGTTAATTGAGAGATTGTAATTTTCCATAATCTAATTAAGATTTATAATTTAAGGTTAGTGGTTATAACTCAAGAGAGAGTAATCAACCCTAGGATTGCAATAGACCAATCATTCAATAATTTATAATCGATTAGGTTAGTATTAAAGATAGGTAAAAATTCCCTTTTCTCTCAATTGGTAGTTCTTTAGGTTGATTCTTGAAGGTTTGCATTAAAATTGCTAATTTGTTAATATTTCGTGATTGATTCTTGAACTAAATTATTTGATTGAATTACATTCCTATTTAAGTTTAGTTGCGCATTGTTTGGCCTTAGATTTTAGGATTAGATTTACCCTCCTCATCAGATCGACACCTTAGGTACTATGCAAACAACCCATATGCTTATAGTTTATCGAGGTTAAATATTAAAACTTACATATATCGGAAAACTGTGATCAAGTTTTTGAGGCTATTGCGAAGGAGGCAATTAATTTGGTTCCATAGTTTAAGGCATTTACTTTATTTTTTTGTTTTCTTTCTTTCTTTTCTACTTCTGAAATCATGCTTTTGTATGAACACAAAAGTCACAAGAGGTTTGAGTCATGCAACTGAAACCTTAGATTTAAATATCACTTGACTAGAACAAATCATTAGGAATGCTCGGCGTGAAGAAGAATAAGAAAACGCGAAATCAACAATGGTCGAGAAATTTCAGCAAAATTTGGACCACGGAGCAAACCAAGAACGCCAATAATAGAGCCTTATGGATTTCATGAGACCAAGGTTCAATACAGCTAACCAAGGAGTAGCTAAGCCACCCGTACAAGCAGCATCATTTGAAATCAAACCAGCCCTCCTAAACATGCTTCAACAGAATGTGTAGTTTTATGGACTAGCGAACGAAGATCCTAACGTACATATAGTGAACTTCCTTGAAATTCGAGATACCTTTCGGTACTATCATATGTTAGAAGATGCGGTCAGAATTAGGCTTTTCCTTTTTTCCCTTAGAGATAAAGAAAAGGCTTGGTATCATTCCCTTAACCCAGCCAATGTCATTACGTGGGATTAGTTAGTTTGTGCCTTTTTAGATAAGTATTTCCCCTGAATACGACCGCTAAGATCATCAAGGAAAGTACCAACCTCTAGTAATGTGACGAGGAATCGATCTATGAAGCATGGGAACGATATAAGGATTTACAAAGAAAGTGCCCACACCATAACCTACCCAAGGAATTCTTGTTGTAAACATTCTATAATAGAGTAACCCTACCTACTTGAGGTATGATTGACGTAGCTTTAGGAGGACCACTGATGAAAAAGATGGTTGACGAAGCGGAAGAGCTAATATAGGAGATGGCAAGTAATAGCTGCTTATGGACAAACGAGCAGAGTAGACAAACTACTACCTTCCGAGAGCAAAACGGAATTGTGGCTATCAATAAAATGACAAAACTGCAAGAGAAAATTGATAACTTAACTCGACATCTCAACAATATGAAGGCTTCGTCCTCGGCTTCGGTGTAAGTCATAAAACTTAAGTGTGAACTCTGTAGACAAATGGACCATGATACAGTGGACTGTTACTTGATGAAGGAAAGCAATCCAGAGCAAGTGAATTATATGGGAGCTTAATATAGAGGAGGAGGGGGCAACAATCCCTACTCCAACACTGATAACCCTGGGTGGAAGAGTCACCCTAACTTCTCTTAGACGAATATTGCTAAAGGATAATTCATACCTCAAGGACAATCAAGCTTCCAACAAGATAAAGCAAGCTCAATGGAATCCAAGTTGGATAAGATTTTAGATAAAAATTGGAGGCATTGAGAATGCATATAGGAGGCTTGAAAGCAAATTCGAGCAAGTCCCTAAGAACCACACCTCTTCAATACATAATCTGGAAGTCTAAGGAGATCAACTAATAGAGGCAATATCTACTCGAAATGTAGGAACCCTTCTAAGCAATACTGAGTCTAACCCAAAGGAACGAATCATGGCCATGACTCAGACCTAGGAAAAGAAACTTGAACATGTGAATAAAGACGGAGATAAGGAAGAAGGACAAGTAATTATGGAATTCCTTCTAAGTGAGCTTATAATTGAGCTAATCAAGGAACCTCAACCTGAAATTCCATACCCTATTCTAACTCAACGGAAGTTAATTTCAAGTAAGGCAACGAGGAATTTTAAGGAGGTTAAATCAAACAAGGTTTAGGACATAGTGGAACAACTACAAACGAAGCTCACATTAAAGGAACTAGCCAAGAAGAAGGTTACGGAGCGCATATCGAAAGAAAACCCTAAAATAACATAAAAGAAAGAGGAATCAGAGGATTTTTACATTCCTTGCAGTGTCAATAGAGTCAACATATAAAGGGCATTTGTGGATTTGGGAGCAAGTATCAATATGATGCCCTATACCGTTATTTAAAAGTTCAGGTTAGGAGTGTTAGAACCTACAAAGATGTTAGTAAAAACGACCGACAGAATAGTTCAGCAATCGAAGCGGATTATTAAGGATGTGCAAGTACAAATTGATAAATTTATCTGTCCCAAAGATTTCTATATTTTGGAAATTAGAGAAGATGTGGAAACTCCTATGGTCATTGGTACCATTCCTGGCCACGGCTCGCTCTTTAATTGATGTTGATGGGAGTGAAATCAAGACTCGGGACGAGGGAAAAGGAACAGAGCAGCAAACTTTAGAGCACCCTTCCCGATCTACACAGAGGAGGAAGGTATTCATTTTCAATCCCTCTATGCTAAACAAATTATAGTCCCTAAATATTTTGATTTTGATACACTTGTTAGGCTAAAATTACGCGACAGGGTAGAGAACTTAGCAGAAAGAATTTAGTGGGCAAAGTTCATACACTTCCAATTTCTTATTTACTAGGAGCTCACTCTAGAATTCTTTACTTCCCTTTCTTATGAACCTAGGAACCCTAAAGAAATGTGGTTTAGGTTGTCGGGATGAGCTTATGAACTAAACATTGAAATCATGTGTGAAATTTATGGGTTCCCTGAATCTTCCATTATCGATCAGCACAATGATTTTTATGCTTCTCGCTATTGGAATGAGCTCACTAGGTTAGAGCAATTCAATGCCAAAAATACCGACAACAACTTCATAAGAACCTATGAGCACTTGTTATTGCACAAATTCACGTGTCAATTGGTTTTTGATAAATTAGAAACCAATAAGTGTTTAACAAAGAAACTCTTCATGTTGTGGTGTATGGATCGCAGCATTCCAGTATGCATATCCACACATGTGTTGAATGCTATTATTGTGACTCTGCATAAGAGGAACAACAATTTAGGTATAAGGTACTTAGTTTTTTCCATTGCTGAGTATTATGATGTGGACTGTAGTGGTTTAACTGTCCATCTCCTAGACTTCCTAAATCATTATCATCTATGACGTGCTGAAATCCTTAAGTCCTATAACATGGAACTCCGGGATATCAGTCAAAAGATGCAAGCTAAGATCAGGGCTAGTCAAACGAGTTCGATTATAGCACCACCTCAACAGGCAGTAGAGCAATCGACTAGTGAAGAGTCCAAGGAGGAAGAAGAAATAGAAGAACTACGCTGGAAGAAAGTACTGGATACAATCTCTATAAACAACAAGGTAAGTACAGATACACTGGCGAAGAACTCCAGAAGGATGACAGAGATGTCCCAAACTTAACGATGTCAGATCCAGGATATATGTCATATTCATTGTTATTTCGAGGCTCAGGCTGTTCAATTGCCACCTCCAACACCATCCCTGTCTCCACCACCATGAGGCTTTGTCCAACCCCCTTTGTTTATAAATGTAGCCTTCATTTTTATTTTTGTTTTTTTACTTTAATTTATATTTCTTCTTTCCTTAAGTGTTTATTTATCTCGTTCTCACATTGAGGACAATGTGTTGTTCAGTTGTGGGGAGGTTATGTGTTTTACTTTGAATGTGAATTTTGCACATTATATGATAAATGTTAGGTAGCATTTTATGAATTATTTGAATGTGTCAATGGCTTAGATGGATCGAAATTGATTTAATTTTGAACATAGTCTATTAGGCTGTAAAGAATTATTAGCTCGCAAAATTAGTGAATTAGGGTATTTAGCTAAATATGTAGCTTAATTAGGATTTAGTGTGAGTTTGTTACCCTCTAAATTATAACATTCATTCATAATTTAAGGCCTTTTGACTTAAATATCTTTATTAGTATTTTTATAAAAACGAGTAACTAAAGCAACAAGGTAGTCAACATAAAAAATTATGTTTTCTAAATAAATAATTATTCCGCTGGCCTTCAGGTTATGAATAGAGCTAGTAGCCAGTTGAGAATATGATATAGCTAAGTAACCGGATCGATGTGTATCACAAATGTGTGCCTTCGAGTAAAAAGGCTATAATGGCGTTCCAACCAAGTAGCGTAATAAAAAATACATGACTTAGTTGAGTAACTAGATCAACATTCATTACTAATGTTTGCTTTTACATAAAAATACTAAGCATGTTCACAAAAAGTAAAAAGCAATGTGTGTGTGTGTTTTCGAATAAAAACCTACCGAACTTGTAATATTTTGATTTTTCTTGAAAACGTACTTAGGAGTAGTTACAAAGTCCGAATGACTAAAGAATTATTAATATACGTGTGCAATTGAAAAGGATAAACAATTTAACACTTGAGTCTGGGTTAATATGTATATGTAGTTCAAAAGCCTAAGATGCGGATTTGGCTTGTTAATGATTGAAATGACTCAAATGATTGTGTTTAAAATTAAGTTGATTTCATGAAGTTGAGGCCAATGTCTCAATACTTCATTGTGTGTTGTGTGTTTGTTATTTTGTTTGCTTGAGGACAAGCAAATGTTTAAGTGTGGGGATGTTGATAAGTATGAATTGCATCATATTTTAAGGCTTAGTTTGCTATGTATTTAAGTGTTAACTTAATCGTTTAGTATGTGTTTAGGTTAGAATTCCATTAGTTTGTTAATTAATTGTGTTTAAGTGTTTTTATAGGTTAGTCAAGTCTTTGAGCTTAATTATTATTTCATTGAGGTATCTTGATGTGTTTGTTAGTGTTTCAGGGTCAACATCGAAGAATGGATAAGTTTCAGAGACACTCAGGTCGAAACAACGACCCACGATCGTGGCACAATAGGCCACAATTGTGACATAAGCATTGAAGTTAGCCCTTGTGCCAGAAGCCTAGGACATAGAATTGCCACGATCATGATAGAAGTCTTAGATATGGCCTATAATTATGGTATGCAGGGTCACGATCGTGGCCTATATCAGGCAGATGCTCAAAAACTCAGAAAAGTCAAGTTTTGACGGAGTTTTTGGACCTTTTGAGCCTCGAAAAAACCCTAGGGTGGTCCAAAACACAGAAGGTATATAAAGAATGAGACAAAGAAGATGGAGGAGCTTTTGCATCAGCTACAAATGAGAAACCCTAGAGAGAGTTCATCGAGAGATTGAGAAAGAGAAGAAGGAAGAGAGACGTGGAGAAGAAGCTGACGCAAAGTACTTCTCAAAATAAGAGGTTTCAGGCTGTTACTACCTCCGTCATCCATTCTGGTCCTGTTTTGATGTATTTTCAATTTTATTAAGTAAAGAATTGGAATAGTCATTGACGATAGGAATGTATGAATGTTGAGGATTTCTAAACTCACCTTTGGGTTGTTTTATCTTTGATTTAATAAAATTCTAATTGTTTTATGTTATTTGGTTTCATTGTGATTAATTTATGGGGTTACATAATTTGATAATAGACTGAAAGGGTGAATCGAATGAAAAATAATTAAATTGGGCTAACGAGATTTAGGAAACTTAATAAGAACGAGAAATCAATCAAATTGGTAATTGTGTGAAGAGAGATATCACATAGGTTCCAAGTAGTATATTCGAAAACTTCATATCTAATTATGGTTTGGATAGATTGTTAATTGAGAGATTGCAATTTTTCATAATCTAATTAGGATTTATAATTTAAAGTTAGTGGTTATAACTCAAGAGAGAGTAATCAACCCTAGGATTGCCTAAGACCAATGATTCAATAATTTATAATCGATTAGGTTAGTGTTAAAGATAGGTAAAATTTCCCTTTTCTCTCAGTTGGTAGTTCTTGAACGTTTGCGTTAAAATTGCTAATTTGTTAATATTTCGTGATTGATTCTTGAATTGAATTATTTGATTAAGTTAGATTCCTATTTTAGTTTAGTTGCATTTTAAGTATTGTGCATTGTTTGGCCTTAGATTTTAGGATTAGATTAACCCTCCTTGTGGGATCAACATCTTAGATACTACACGAATGACCTGTATGCTTACGGATTATTAACGTTAAATATTAAAACTTACACATATCGAAAAATCGTGATCACATATCATAAGCATTCAAAATAATCATTTAACAAATTTTATTCTAAATTTCCATTTATGTTGACATTTCACCTGTGAAAAATATAGTTCAGGGAAAGCATAACTTTCTTTGTTCAAATATCTTAATAAGGACATATAATGAAACCAGTTAATGGTCCATACATCATTTCTTCTTCTCATTTCTTTCATATGTATAAAAGGTCACATATGTCATTATAATTTAGAATCCAACATATACATTACACTTCAGTTTAGAGTTTAATCTTAGTACAAAAATATAAATCATGATATGGGATGCTATTGCAAAAGACTCTAACTAGAGTCCGCATATTCAGCCGATCAGACTTTTGAGCCATTTTTGTCCCTAAAATGTAAGTACTAAACATCTATTATATCGTTTTGTTAGCTAGAACTCCCCCAAACCTGAAACACAACGTTGTAATTTTGATGAGTTTGCGAACTCTATAAGTGAACCGTCATGGATTTACTCAAACAAGTCATGTCACAAAGACAAGTTATATCACAATTTATTACACTTTACAAATATCATATTAGTCAGTGTTGCATATCACATCACATTCTCCAATGACTACAGATGTATTTCACTATTTCAAATCAGTTCAATTTTCAATTCACTCTTATTATATATGTAGGGCTATGTAAATGCACATGTGTTTTCATTGTCATTTTGTTTTATTATGATCAAGTGCCTATCAATGCAATATGTTGTCTCATACCCTTTATAGGTACCGAGTCCATGGCTAGCCCATACCCCTTATGGATATCAAGTCCATACTATTGGAGCCTGAGGTTATTTTTCATAATTCTAAGCTCAAGGCTCTTTCCTGCACATCGGTTACTCTAATCACGACTCCTTTATTTGATCATGCATTTCAATATGGTGAGATGCATCATTTCATATGCTATGCTTTCATTACTTTTCATTTCTATATGCTGATGTCATATAATTGACTCCTCAGACCTAAGTCCAGCATTTATCAATCAATTGTACATGCATTTCATATTAAATATGCAATTCATACAGAAGCATATATATGTGAGTTTGCATCTAAGTTGTCTCACATTACTCTCCAGAAATGTTATTGCCTCGATGTTCCGACAACGTCTGGATGTTAACGATCACCTTGTACATCTATCATTATGCAATGAATACACACAAAGGTCACAAATCACTAACTTGTTTATTCATGTAATTATACAATCATGCACACATATATATCATTTTTCAATGCATGCTCAATTGATTTTTTGGGTATTTATTCTTTTATATAGATATTGACTATTTAGTTCCACATTGTATCCATTATGAGTTGAATTATAAAATTAGCACCAACTTGGTATCATAAACCCTTATAAATCACCTATAAATGCTACCATATCCAATGTAAATCAATCTCTCCACTATACAAAACAATGTGTGCTTATATATCCTAAGACCATTTAAATATTACAGCTTGTATACTATCATTTTGCAATCAAATTTATACTTTTAAGTTGGCTTTATTTACTCCAAATTCATCAACCATACATTACACTTCTCCTTATACATTTTCATGACCAAATAGCCTTTTATATCACACACAATTGTTACCTTAAATTTGAAAATTTTAGCAAGCTAGATATCTTAATTCACTGAACTTTTTCTAGCAATATGTATTTATACATTTACCCATTCTCATTTATAACTAACCTATGTTCTTCAATGCTCATTAATCCATACTTTATACATATTACACATGTCCTTAAGATCATATTGCATAAAAGAACACATTTATTCCTTTAACACGTCATAATTTCGGGTTTTGAATACAACCATATCAAAATAGTCCATTCTTTAGTTTATGCCATCAATTAACTACATATCCTTATCATACTTTTAACCAATTAATCTAGAAACAATCTAGGCTCATTCCTAGCCTTAATTAAGTCCAAATACACTAATATAGATTGAATTTTCTCAGCTGCTTCGACATGTACCCAAGGTTGAAATTAAAATTCCAGAATTTGTCATCAACATAATTAATTTATGTAACTTTACTTCCTTCAATGCTTCACAAATTTTACAAGATTAAAGACGTCACTAACACCTAAACTTTTCCAGATTTCATGTCTTTTAAAGTTACTTCATTTCAAGTTAATTTAACTTCCATATTGGTTACGCTTAGGCTCTAAATTCTAATCACTTTTTTCTTTACCATTAACTTTTTTACAATCACACATATAGCCCTAAATTTTCCATATTTGAAAACACCTTTATATCACCTATCTTTAGCATGAATTCCTCTTCAATTATACTTCAAAACCCAACTTAAATCATCCATGTAACAGCCATAAGCTCCGACTTTTGTACATCAAAAAGTAGGACATCAAAGAAACCAATTCATTCTTCATTCATTTTTGTTAGCACAACTTTAACACCAACAACTCATTCAATCAATCCCTAATTAGCCATAATGAAATTCTGCTAGCACATACCACAATAGGTTAGTGTTTCACTTACTTGATTAGGTTGAATGCCACCTCAATTTTCAAGCTTTCTTAGCCTAACTTGCATACAAGAACATTTCAAGAACATTAAGGGGGTATGATAGGTTTAGCCATGACAAGAAAAAAAAGACATCAATATATGTAACAACGATGCCTCTATAGTTATCTTTATGATGGATTTTGCATAGGTTTTGAGGTGTTGATGTACAGAACTAAGGCATAAATTCAAAGGTGTGAGTTAGGTGTAGGTTTAGGCAATGAGAGGGAGGAGATGGAGAGTATACAGCCAGAAAAATGATAAAAGAAAATGACCATGGAATGTATAAGTCATATAGTGTAGGATGAGTGTTCCTTTTTTTTAAAGGACACTTGCCATGTATTAAAGTAAGATATATGTCCCCTCTTTAGATGGTACACATGTCCTTTATGACTGCTATATGTCACTTAATTCTCTAAGACATATGTCACTCATTTAATAGGCTTAGTCATCCTAAATCTTCACATGTCAACTTGCCTTGCCACTTGAAATTTTTTTTGGTAAATCAAAATAAAAGACATTAGAAATGCACAATCATGTCAAATTCATTCTGCAACTTTCATACCTCGGAACATGTCTTAAGTGCACATAAAATCTTTGTCACTTCGTTTTCATATTTCTAAATCATGATTCATATGTGTATGCTAATATTAAGAATGTGAATGAAATCATAAAATCATATCCTAAATGTACCAAATTAATTCTACAATGATGTAACTTATGCTACTCTGTGTATTATACGTAAATGAAAGCTTCTAACACTCTAACCTTAGTAGTTTTGGAGCTCGACTATTAGAACTTCTACCATTCTTTTTTTTTCACTTTACCTTCTTGATTTAATGATTCTTGATGTTATATATCCTATAGTTATGATGTCCCTCCCTCGAGATCTAATCCAGTAATCCCAATTAAAGTAGATAGAAACTGAATTGTAATTTCTCAATCTATCAAAACTCTTTGTAACTATGTAACTGGATTTGAAACAATCCTATGGATAACTAACACACAAGTAAGATTTGTCTTCAATTGCTTGTTAATATATTTTTATAGTTCTATTGAGGAACTGGCTCTCATTGTGTAACATAATATAGATGATCCAATCCAATCTTTTGATTCAAATTGAATATTATGCAATAAACATCATCAGTATATTTCATTAAATCAATAATGTAAACTTCAAAAAACAATTCAAGAATAATTCATAAAAAAGAGTTTAGCAATCCATTTATGTAACTAAATATCCAAGTTTAATCATCATTAATATCTAATAACAAGGAAATAAGAAAAGAGTAGAGAATTGAATATAGGAGTTTTCTCTTATTTGCCTTGAGCTGGAAAATTTGCAGTTATGGTCTTAATAATTTCTGCTCTTTTGATCTCCTCCAATTATGTTTATCCAATCTTTAAGTCATGTTTTTTATCTTCTTTATATAATCTTAAGTCTTTTAGGTTTTGTCTAGGGTATTTCCAAACGTATATCTTCCAAAAATAATCCTAAAATGTCAAAAGTATAAAAAACTTGCATCTTGGAAACATTGACTGCTCCAACCCTCTAGCATGATCATACATACCCGTGTTGCAACTCTCTAGCATGATCGTCAATAGGATGCATGCTTGCACTATAAGTTCTCCTACCTATTTCTTCTTCATTTATGATCGTATATAGCTATGTATGATCGTGCCAAACATTATTCTCCTACTTTTTCTTCATCTTTTCTTCACTTTTTTCCTATCTCCATTTATCACTAAACACATCAAACAATCTTTAAAATATACAATTAAGATCAAACTCTTGTCTTAAACAATAATCAATCACAGAAAACACATAAAAACACTAAAAAGATTATAAATCTAAGCCCTAAACAATTGGTTTTCATCCAAGAAAACAATAAAAACACACTCTAACACCTTAAATAACACATTGATTCACACCTATCAAAAGTCTTGATTAATGAAAAATGGTTAGTGGAATTCTAAGATAGTAAAGCCATCTCTAATAGCCCATTAACCTCTGATAGTCTCTCATGGAAGTTCACTAACTAGTTAAAAATCTAGCTTAGAAAACACCTTTCAGAGTTTTAGCTATTTAGTTACAGTAAAACTTCGATAAATGAATATTCGATAAATTAATAATCTCGATTAAATAATAATTTTTTTGGTCCCGACTTGGGCCAATGGGATAAAATAATAACCTCCTTAAACGTATAAGATAATAGTTTTTTAAAAATTCCTTGAGGCCCACTGAAAATATAAAATAATAATTCATTAAATAAGTATGAAAATTACATATATAATTCATAAAATAAAGCACCATACATCTTCTGTATAATCTCTCTTGCTTTAGTTTGAACATTTCTCTAGTCATGTTCGCTTTCTCTTGATATTGGAGAAACCACTCATACAATACCTTTTCAAATTCAAGATATTTTGCTAATTTGTGCCTTTTAACATTGCTATTTGTTATCTCTATTGACAAATTCTCTGCTGACCTTTTAAGAGTATTTGATATTGATGATTGACTAATAGAGGGATCAAACTTTTGTTGAATCCACTGTTGCAAATCTTTTTGACTTGAAGTGGGGTGTTGATTTTTGTACTCACATAATGTTTTTCTTATCTCATCAGTTAGCGTAGACTTTTTCACACCTTTCAAATGAGTAGCCATGGAAGAGAAGATATAATATATGAATTTTTATATTTTAGTATATGAAGTTAAAGTATATGTATCTATTTATAAACTCTATACCGTACTGTGTACTTGAAACAATTCACAACACTTCATATTTTAACACTTAATATTCTAATGTACCTACATGCACTGTATTTTGAATCAATCTACCATAAGATTAATAAACTTATTTTTGACAAGATTAATAAACTTAGATACAATGCACCATCATTAATTAATTTTCTATTTATTTTCTTTTCTTGGTTACAGAAAAAATTAATTGTTTAATTTGACAAATATAATGTACAAAATAAAAATTATTTTATAAATTAATAAATATTAATTTATCGATAAATTAATAAAATATTCATTTATCGATAAATTAATAACTCCGTATAAGATAATAATTTCTCAAGTCCCAAAAATATTCATTTATAGAGGTTTTACTGTAAGCACCAAGGTTTCGAAGAGGTAGTTTGAAAAACCTAAACATGTAAGAAAGTTTAGACTGGTGAAGGAGTGGATAAAGGAGTTACTTTAATTTCTCATTAGCAACAATCAACTAGATATCAAGGAAACAAAGAGGGTCTTAGGAATTACAAGTTTAAGATTACTAAAAACAAGTTCAAGAGAAGTATAATAAAGCTTTTAATGCTCATTAGTCAATACTAAAGAAAAAATCCAAAGTTCTCTAGATATAAGAAGGTCATAGGTGTTCAATTTTTTTCTTTCAAGAAGGAACTCTAACTAAGTATGTTTCCTTACAAATGACACTAGAGTAAAGGCATAAGGGTAGAACAAAGTTAAAGACCTTGTCCTCATTTACTTTAAAAAAATAAAATTTAGGTCTGAGTTCTAAAAGTTATTCCTTAATACAATCCCTAAACTCTTTTTTAATACTTGCCATTTTTTTTAGCAAGATGAAGATTAGTAAAACCTTTTAATGTTGTTGATGTGGATAAAGCGTTAGATAATCTCAATTCCAACAAAAATATAGATCCTAATGAGCTAAATGTCTACTTTTTCAAATAACCTTAGGAATAGACTGAAGACCAAGTTTAGGAATCAATAATGGAGTTATTCAACAATGGAATGTTCCTGAGATAAATCATTCAGGTATACATATGCATGGTTCTAAAGTCCCTAATATGAGTTCTTTAAGAGACTTTATATCAGTATCATACTATAAAACCTTATACAAAATCACTTACAAGATGTTGGTGTCAAGACTAAAAGTAGCATTGAGATCCTTTATAAGTAAAACATAAGAGTCTTATATATAAGAAATGAATGTTGGAGACAATATACTTTTTCTTCATAAGATATTTAAAGGCTATCAAAGAAGGGAACAGGTATGCAATGTGCACAAAAAATTGATTTCAGGAAAACTTTTCATTCAATAAATTGAAACTCTTTTACTTTACTCATTTAAAGCCCTTAGATTTCCTGTCAAATTCTCCAATTGGATAAATTAATGATTAACTAATGTCTCCTTCAATGAACTTATTAATGAGGAACATTCTAACTAGTTAAATGATAGAAAAGGGGCTAGCTACAGATTTTCTTATCATACCTCTTCTTAATCTGTGTGGAAATTCTATTAAGGCTTACTGCCACTAATATTAAGAATGACCCCTCTTTTAAATATCACAAGAATTGTGGAAGATTGAAGTTTTCTAACTTTGCCTTTATAGATGACTTGTTGATGTTTTGTAAAGTAGATTTGAACTCAATTCTTGCCATCTTTAATTGTACCAACCAATTATGCAAGCTTTTTTGTATCGAGGTGAGCCATGATAAGAGATTCTTTATGATTTCTAAGATTATTCAACTTAAAAATAATAATCTAGCATCCCTTTTAGACATAAAAGTTATTAACGCCTTTCACTTACTTAAGGGTTCTTATCATAACAATAAGGCTCATACCCCTCTTTGAGATGATTGAAAGAAGAGTAAACAAATGATGCAATAAAGACTTAACTATGTTGGTAGGCTTTAGCTAATCAGGCCATTCTTAAGTAACCTGTATATTGGGATTTCCATATGGTTTTTCCTAAGAAAATGGCTAAAGACATTAAGAGGTTATCAAGAAAATTTTTATGTGGAATAAGGATTCTTATAAAAAAAAACCTGAGGTGCTAAGATTTCTTGGAATGAGATCTATAAGCCTAAGATATAAGGGAGACTTTGAGTAAGGTCCATTAATGTCACAAATAAGGTCTTTCTTATAAATAGAATATGCAAGTTAATGACAGACGAGGAAAACTTATAGGTGCAATGGTTAAGCATGAATCATTAAGAGATAGAGCTTCTATGAGTTAAAAATAAATCACAATTACTCATGAACTTTGCACAATATTCCAAGCCTAAGGGAGAAGCTAAGTAGTGAATTCAAAAGCATAGTAGGCAACAAAAAATCAACCTAGCTTTGGTTTGATAACTGGAATGATAAGGGAACTCTGAGTTTTTACTAGTTTCAACTCAACTACATGCTAGGATCTAAGGCTAAAGTTAGTGAACTAATAAATGTTGAAGAATGGCATATCAAATTTTGAGGTTTTGAATGATTATAGGAGGCATTACCTAGTTATGACCTTAAAAAAATGTTGAAGACAAGATGGTTTAGACTAGACATTACTAAGATCTTTTCATTAACAAAATAACCTCTTATTTATTTTTACAACTTGTTCTCAAGGTTCCCTTGCATAAACTAATCTGGTTCAAAAGCACCAGTCCAAAATTGGCTTTTATTATATAGCTTACTACCAAGAATTGGTTAAGCATGCTTGATCGGGTTAAAACTATCAATGTCATTAATCCTTAATGTATCCTCTAATTTACTAAAAGGGAAAAAAGAAATCACCTTTTATGTCTAATGCTCCTACACCAAAGAAAGCAGTTTCTACATTGGTGAAGAAGCTTAGGATTCCAAAAATACTCAAGTCTCAAATTCTTCTATTAGAGGTGACAACCTTGGATTACTAAATTTAGCTTTATGAAATGTAGTATGGAGGGAAAGAAACCAAAGAAGACTAAGAGATAAGCATAGAGACAATTATGTGTTTTTTAAAACACACTAGCCAAGATAAAGGAATAGATTATATTTTTTAAAATAAGTCAAACTTGCTAGGAATGTTATAATTAGATCGGAACTCGTTTGATTTGAATGGGAAATAGCTCGTGTAGTGAAAGGTAAGAGTGTTGATGTTATTAAGCTACTATGATTTCTTTATGTCTTAGTTAATAGTTTAGCTCTTAGTTGAGAGTTTCATTTACATGCGCTTCTTGAATTGATTATAGATTAGCAATGCAGTTGGGGATAACTTATAGAACTTAGTTTTAAACTTGTAGGTCTTTTCCTCCATTTTTTGAATATAATTATTTAATTTCTAAAAAACTTAAGTTTTAATCTTTGAGGACTCTAACTTAAGGTTCTTATTTTATAAAATCTAGGTAAACAATGCAAAATAAGTGTTATTTTACAAAACAAAGTAGTTGGGTTATTATTAGCATTGGTAGATAAATACTGACAACTTCAACTAAGGGTAAATGTTGTGCCCAAAATAAGTTCTAAAAATTCCTAGGTTATCCTACTCGCAAGTATACGAGGTGGTTGTAGTTGATTAACACGGTTGTCTCCTACAGAGGTGAAATTGGTTCACTTAGATTAACCTTGAAGAAAATAATAAAACATATGCAATCCTTAATACTTTATCCCAATTTTTTGGGTGAAGGCTTTAAAAGAAATCACAAAATTAAACTAAACTATAAATGGAGTTAACTGGGAGCAAAAATGAATAGATTAACCGAAGTGGAAAACTCTTGAGAATTAATTTCACTAATTCAATCTCCTATGGATGACTAAGGGGAAATGATTGGATTGTCATCTTACTAAAATTAACAGTTGGGTTTTAGGTCCAACTCTAATAATAAACTAATTGTAACTTTCGTATTAAACAAGTTATCATCCAAATTAATTATGGAAACTTGACTATTAACTACCATTTAAGTTAATATATTTCTAATTCTTAACTTAAGTGTCTATAGTTTTTCATTCCGTATTAAACTTCTTATCTTGATCCTTTGTTTAATACCAAAATGATGCAAAGTTTGATCATGCTATTACATCCATTAAGTTTAGAAACTATAGAAAACATAAGAGACTAATGTAGTCCCTTAATCATGCATATTTGACTAAAATAGCTACATTAATCGTCAAGAAAAAGAGATCAACCTATCACAGAAATAACAAGGCTCATCATATTTAAATCTTCAATCCCATCTTGATTAGTATAAGAGAAGTATTAAAACAATAGACCAAGTGAATAATTGAAATAAACTATTAAAAGCTAACAGAGTATGAGTTTATCAACTAATAGAGGAGCAAGTTCAGTAAAACAACAAAAAAATAATAAATAGTATAAGCAAACAAGTGTTCAGATAAGAGAGTTGCAGTGGTCTCCTACACTCTCAAGCTTTCTGCATTGGCTCCTACCTTCTGCTCCTGCTTGGTTTTCACCTAGATGATCGAATGCTCAAGTTGTTTCTACCTCTCTGCTGTTCTTCTTCCTCATCTCACCCAACTGATCTCTGCTTTCTCTCCTCTCTTCTTCGTCTTCTTTCTTCCTCTCTTTTTTTCCTCAAATGAGTCTGTCTGGTGTGAAAGATGTGTATGATGGAATTTGTGTGTCGCCAACTCCCTTAGTCATTCTATTTGTAGTTTATTTTAAGTCTAGGTTTTCGAGTCGTTCCTTCTGTACATGACACATAATAAGTTGATAAATTAAAGAAAAAATGGGTCACGGGGTGACTTACGATGGTGACAAGTTATGTCACCACCTTTCTTCTTTCATGCAAAATTTACGTGAATTTTCCCTTCAACCCTTATGCAAAATTTAAAAAATAATCCAATTAACATTCGTGTAATATTCACACTATTTCCACTCAATTTATCTCACATTTAGATCAAAACACAAGGATCTGTAACCAAAATCAAGATATGAGGCAATTAAAAAGCAACAAAAACTAGACACAATAGTAAGACATAAGAGCAGATCAAAGAAGGTGAAATTAAGGATTGAATAAGTAAACTACAAATCAAGAGAGAGAGAGCAACTTATTAAAAGAGAGAGATAGTAACTTTTTAAATAATTTTTTCAATTCTCATTTCACATTTAGTATCATTCAATATTTACTATACCAATCGATGCATTCCAAAATAATTACCCAATATAGAATCACATATTTTTGTACTATTTTCTTGATTGATATTCATTATACTGACTGATATAATAGGAAATCCATAACTTTGATAATAAAATGAGTGTAACAAAATTTTTTATGTTATATTATATATTATTTTCGAATATTAGCTTAGAGATTGTAAAACTTGTCCATTACATAATATTCTTATACTTCTATAATCCTTGTTATGTTAAAAATTTTAGCAAAAGGTCTGTTTTACCCCTTAAATTTTGCCAAAAAATATAAGATGGTCCCTTCCATTATCTCTTGTACTATTTAACCCACTAACTTTTCCAAAGTAGAACAAGTTACCCCAAAAAGACTCACTCTATGACACCTCTATCAAATAAATGTGACATGCTTGTTAAATTGGTTCATCTGGGTATGCCATATAAGGTTAGATGCCAACATAGCAACTAAAGAGTAATAAAAATATTAATTTCAGATTTTTAAATGAATTGACATTTTCATTATTTAAAGAATCAAAAACTTATTGCCCCCAGATTTTCTCCCTAGCTAATCCCGCAAGTCATAAAATTCCCAATTTGCAACAAATTCCTATTATCCAAGGACGATTATTCCTTTGCACTTCCGATATGCTCTTTAATTGTTTCTTCATTCTTCCTCTATCTTCATGAAAATTTTCTATTCTTCTTGGTTTTTCATCCTCAAGTGGCAACTTGTTCTCAGTAATCTCACATATCCTTCAATTTTGCAATTATTAGTTATTTACCTATAAATCTTAGCTTGGTGGATGACCCTAGTGTGCGAAATGTAAGCAGTTAGGTTTGTCTAAATAAATTATTATGCCTGACAGAAGGAGCTAGATTTGTCTAATTTTGCTATAGTTTGATAGTTTGGAATAGATGTTTGTGTTAAATTTAATAGTCTCTTCTCCTTGTTTAAACATTGATAAAAGTACGTGTGAATCATATAACATAAATAAAAATAAAAAATGGAATAATTTTTCAAATGTCATTGATAAAAGTATGTGTGAATCACATAATAAATATTGTTGTTATTTATTAAATGCATTTATTTCCATTATATTTCACGTTTCCATTAATTTTCCTACGAGAATTGGATATTGGTGATTGATGGTTATTTTCATGTTATTAATTAACGATTATATTTATTGTGAGAATTTAAGAATGTTACTGCTTGGTTATGTTATGGTGTATAATAGAAAAATGAAGCAAATAGGAATGGAGGTATCATTTTCTAAGTCTTCAAGTTATAATAATTCTTCAGCTAGTGTTTAATGCTTATGTAGATTCAATGTTTGTTTAAAAGCTTCGTAAAGTGAAAAAATCTTAGTCGTAAGTTTTATAGATGTCCAAAATATCCAATTAGTAAAAGTATTTTTTATGATATTTAATATAGGAACATATATAGAATAAATGTATTAATGAATGTTTATTTTAGTGATGCTTACTAATAAGTGTAAATTGCATCACGTTTTAGGGCTTATTTTGATATGTATTTAATTATTAATTCAATCGTCTAGTATGTGTTCAGGTTAGAATTGTGTTTATTTGTTAATTATTGGTGTTTAAGTGTTTTTATGGGTTAGTACAAGTCTTTGAGCTTAAATATAATGTTTTTAAGATACCTTGATGTGTTTGTTAGTATTTTAGGGTTAACATCGAAGAACAGAGAAGTTTCGGAGATATTTGATCCATAACAGAGGCCCACAATCGTGGTACAACAAGCCACGATCGTGACAGAAGCACCGGAGTTAGTCCACGATTGTGGCCCATATGCCACAATCGTGATAGAAGCCTAAGACAAGGCCCACGATCGTGACTTGTATGCCACTATCGTGATCGAAGTTTCGGATGTGGCCTACAAGCCATGGTCATAGCCTGCATCTGGCATATGTGTAGACACTAAAAAATGTCAAGTTTTGAGGGATTTTTGGACCTTTCAGCCCTCGAAAAAATCCTATGGTTACTCAGAATGCAAAAGATATTTTAAAAACAAGACAAAGAAGTAGAGGGAGCTTTTGATATCAGCCACCTTGAAGAAAACCTAGAGAGAATGAGAAAGAGAAAAAGGAAGAGAGAACTAGAGAAGAAGCTGACTCAATGTACTTCCCAGATTATGAGGTTTCTCAACGTCATTGCCTCCCATCCTCCATTTGACTGTATTTCCTATTTATTTTCAATTTTATCATTATATAGAATTAGATTGAATAGTTGATGATAGGATCCAAATGTTGAGGATGTTCTAAACTCATCTTTGGAGTTTTATTCTTGATTTAATGAAAGCTGATTGTTTTTAGGTTTATTGGATTTATTGTGATTAAATTCTATGATTGCATAATTCGGTAATAAACTAAGAGGGTGAATCAAATGAAAAACAATTAAATTAGGCTAACAAGAGTTAGGTGATTTAATAGAACAAGAATTAAATCAAATCGGTAATTATGTGAAGAGATATCTTGCATAGGTGCTGGATAGTTTATTAGACAATTTCAGATCTAATTAGGTTTTGGATAGATTGTTAATTTATGAATTACAATTTCCATAATCTAAATAGCGTTTATAATTTAGGGTTAATGGTTATAACTCGAGAGAGAATAATCAACTCTAGGATTAGACTATCCAATAATCCAGTAATTCATAATCAATTAGATTAGCGTTAAGGATTGCTAAAAATCCCTTTCTCTAAATTGGTGATTCTTTTAAATTGATTTTTAGGTGTGTGTTGCAATTGCTACATTATTACTATTTTTGTGATTGATTCTTAATTTGATTTAATTAATTAAATTGAATTCTTGTTTTAGTTCATTATATTTTGAATTTTTTTATTTATTTTGGCCTTATATTTTAGGATTAGATTATCCCTTCTTGTCAGATCAACATTTTAGGTACTACGCAAATGAATCGTGCACTTGCAGATTATCGAGGGTATTTATCAAAACCTACACACCTCAAACACCCAATCACTTACAAGGTTAGGAGTTGTAAATTCTTTCATTGGCATAAGTACCCCTTCCCTGATAGGGTTGTTCTTGTTATTTACAAATGAATGATAATATCAAGTTAAAGCAACAATTTGCATTAAGTTACAAAGAGACAGTTGAAGATGAGGTGTGTGAGGGAGTTGTTAGAAGACCAAATAAGGAGGAATAAAAAGAACTAAATTTGGTTAGGAGAAAAAATAAATAAAATGGAATATGAATTGAAGCTTATTATGAATAATAATGATAAGTTGAAGAACATATTTTTGAAATATATTATTATTTTTCGATGTTGATATGTATTGTCATTATGTTTTTCTCAATCTTAAGTGATATGCTTTCTAAGAATTTATATAGTAAGAATTTTGTATATGAATGAGCCTAATGTGAGAAGTTCTTGTATTGAACATGAAACTTGATTTAGTATATTGAGAATATTGGATATCATTACCAAGCTATTGTAGTTACTCCATTCATATATAGGTACACATGTAATTACATTAAAATCCAAATTTAAGTTGTGACAATATGCTTAAGAAAGTAATCATAAAAAGATAATAAGATAAGTTCCATTTGACTCATACATAAGAACAATGTAAGAATCATAAACCTGTAAAGTTGAGATTCATATAATATAGGCCATTAATTTTGATATTCATATAATGTAAGCCATTAAAAAGTAAGAGATTCATTTAATAAGAGTAATAATGAAAAAGTGAAATAATATAAGCCACTTGATTTACGCATAAAACGGTTACAAAGTTATATCATATGCTTTCTACTACAAAGTTTCCATTCTACTTCACAATGGAACTAGCCAAAATGTTATTAAGATACTTTATAATGGATCCCACCAAAATGTATACAAATAAAAAAAATGGATCCAACTAGAATCTATAAAAATATACAAAATAAAACCATCCAGGTACATTCTCTTAGATTAATTAGTACCATAATTCTTTACAAACTAACTAATGCATAAGTGATTGTCATTCACACATTATTAACTTTTAGGTTGTCTACTAGAAATTAAAGAATGAGCTTAAGACAAAATTGATGTCGTTACTAAAAAACATATAATTATAAATTAGTATTAAATTAAAAACCTCAACTTCATCTTAATTAGAAGGAAGTGGACAAAATTTACAACTTCTCTTATTATGATCACTTTTTTTCATTTGCCACACAGTTGGAATTTCTCTTTTTGTGATAGCCAATGAGGATTTCTCTTTTGCTTTGGTTCATCTTTATCTTTTCTCCTATTCTTCTTAGGCCTACAAGCATAACTCTTTCTAAATATAGATGTATCTCTTCATGAGTGTTTAGTGTCTAGAAATTTTACGCTTTAATTAGTTATAAGACATTCTTATAAACTTCCATGAACCTCCTTCTATGATAACATTCATCTATATATGCCTCAGATTATTTTCTGGCATAGAAAATGGCACTAATCATATGATTTCAAGGATACCTATAAAGTTTCTACACCCTTTAACTACAAGCTTGCTCCTACCCCAATTGGATAACAAGTGCTTATTAATCACATCATACTTCATCTCCCTATTCCAAACTTCCAATTTTATTGCATTCAATTTATTCTTGTCCAATTTTTTCATCACCTCAAATGTTATTTCCTCCTTCCATCTCTTAGTTTGCTCCTTAAGGTCAGAATGCCTCTTCATTAACATAATTGTAATAGTCTTCAACATACTAATGATAATATGATCTTCAGCCATCAAAATATAAGAATTGAATTAGAAAGCCCTGCTCCATGTTTCCTTAAGATATTAAATTAATTCTTGTATATATTTTTTTGTAAGTTTCCTAAGAAAAATTCCATAATGCTTTCCTAAGATCTTTTCCTTTTCATTTCCCTACCCAGTTATAATATATATGCCTTGCACACATCCTATATATAACAGTGGACAATACATCTTTCCTTACTCATATGAATCTCTACAAATTAAGAATAACTGGCTAAAAGCATTTATAGATGGAAATATGTTCAAATTATTATTTATTTGGATGAATTACCTTTTAGATATTAGAAATCATTGTTGTTCCTTCACCATCTCCAAGCTCTAAGTCAATGGCTAGTTGATTTATAAGCCATATCTAATTCTTAGTATTCTTTACCTCAACATTTATCTATACAATTTGATAGATTCCTTGATTGTATCAACTCCTATGGGACCTATAATTTTTCCCTAGTAATTTATTTTAGAAAAACATCCATCCATATCGATTATAGGTCATAACTTCTTCTATCCTTTTCTTGTAGCATCAAAACACATATATATTCTCTTGAATACCAATTAATCTTCATCCTTGCTAATTTAAATCTTGATTATAAAGCCTGACTTCATTTATTTTAACATATAAATAGAACCACAAAGCTTCTCGTATTTGTTTTATTGATTTTTTTCTTTTTCTTTAAGAACCTTCCTCCTTACATACTTGCATATGCTGGAATTAACAAATAAATTTAGTTTCTCCCTACATTCTTTACTATTTCTTAATTTTAATGCTCAGCTTCTCTAGGATTTTTTCCTTGAAGTGTCTCATTATAAAATTAGGTATAACTAACCTAGGCTTATTTGTTAGATTGCATGTATGATGTAGATTATAAGCTTTTACCTTTAATAATTTATCTTTTCTGTCAAATGAAACATATAAGTTAAATAGACAACCTTGGAGGTAACCATTTCTTATCCTTTTTGCTTCATTCCTCTTGAAACCTAAGATAAATCATATTACTACTGCATAATCAATAATCACTTTGTTAAAGTATTTTACACTAGTAAACACCAACCCCTATAACCATTCACTTGTAACAACTCTATGAACACATCTATTAGTTTCACTTAGTTGCCTCAAAGCAAAATCTAGTTCTTCAACATTGGGATATTTATCACTAGCCAAGAAACTCCAGGATCAGAAGAGTCAATGTACATTATATCATGACTTGAATCAACACTGATGTAGAATTTTGAATTAGATTCACTTCAATTAGGAGAAACCAAATCACCTCCATATTGAGCAACCATTTCACCTCCATCTTAAATACCCAAATCACCTCCATCCTTACCATCCATTTCATATTCATCTTAAGCACCCAAATCATATCCATCATGAGTACCTATATCAAAATCATTATCATCATTCAACTCTGATATGTGCTTACTTATTGATACATTTAATTGATGACATCTAGTAATTAAGCTTTAAAATACTTAAGGCATTCACTTTAGTTCATATTTGGTTTTAGGTACAATTTGGAAGAATAACAACTAAAATGAACCGAAAGATACTTGTTGAGTCGTCTTCTTGAGATTTACACTTAATTATCTTCATGGAACAAGAAGAATAAGGATTAGAGCAAGAGGAGACAAGAAAATGACAAAAAGAATGATGAGTGACAAGATTCACGGCAATGACTCTAGCATATCACAGCCATGATATTTTTTTCATAGCCATGACAACCATGTCACACCTATGACAATTAAGTTATAGGCATGACACTCCATATTACATCCATGTAAAGGAGGTTCATCCCCATGAATTATATGACCTGGAACCCAAAAACCTAGTCTTTTACTATAAATATAATATTGTAATGGCAAAAAAGGAGTCTTTTGTTTTGGGATTTCTGGACATGAAAGAAGGATACCATTTTGGAGACCATGGACAACATGTAAGGTTAAGCTTCCTAATACTGATTCAGAGGTGACATCGATGCCTAGAGTCACAGTTAAGCATATCTTCTCATTGTTTAATGTTTAATCTCTCTACATGGATTGATTATGTTATCCTATGCTTATAGATCCGGAGTTTCATATATGAATGATTGTTAATCTCGTTCTCGGTAGATTGTTTATGTACGAAACCATTGCTTGAATCTTCAATATAATATGTTATCATTATGCTTGAGATTCATTTGTAGCTACTAATGGTTTCAAATCATTAGAGATAAAATAAACTGGCTTAAATGACTCAAGCTTATGTGATTGTTGCTTAGATTTTTCTATTTTCTATTTAATAATGTGGCTATCCAATTAAATTTGTAGAGCTTATTCTAGGTTAGTTGGTAGTTAGGCTTAATTAGAGAGCTTATCTTAATTAATCATAACCTGGAGGAAAATTAGGTTTATCAAAGCTTATTGTTAACCTATGATCAATAGTTCTAAGAGAGGTATGAAACATTATAATAATGAAATATGTTTAATTACGTGTAGGCTGAGATTGATCCAAAAATTAGATTTTACACATATTCATCACGTTTAGCACTTTTGACTATTTTCTATAATCTTCTCGTGTTAGTTTAAGTTTACTTTGTTTTCTAAATCGCATCAACCTAAAATCCCCTTTTATTTCCTTAACATTAATTATTGTCAGTACAAAAATTAACTGAGCGTTCCTTGTGGATACGATCCTGACTCACCATAGCTACAAATTTTTAGTGTGCAAAGTTAAGTAAATTTTATGGTGCACTTGACACGTACTATCAAAATTTGACACCATTACCAGAGATTGTGGTGCTTTAATTTTATTTAGTTTGATTTTAATAGATGTTTTGTTTATATATCTATTTAAAATCATTTCTTTTAGTTATTTGTTAATTTTTACACCTTTGTTAGTGTTGGTGTATGGTAGTGACAAGACCTCCTCATAAAGAACCTATACAATTTAATTCGAAGATCGAGAGGACATTATGAAGGTTAAGAAGGGAAGCAAGAACAACTTCAGACGTATAACAAGAACTCAAATTCAAAGAAACAATGGAAAACCTAAGAACACTAAGGGAGTTGGTTGTACCAAACTTAACCTAAGGCCCGTATGCATTACATTTCCTAATTTTACTGAGCATGTTACATTTGGACATAAGTTTGGATTAATACATTCATTGCTTAACATTTATGGTTTTATAGGTGAGGATGCGCATAAGCTTCTCAAAGAGCTCGATGTGGTATATCTGAGTATAAACCCTCTAAGGGTGATAGACGAGCAAATCATGTTGAGGGCTTTCCCATTCTCACTAAAAGATATAGCAAAGGATTGGTTATTTGATCTGCCTGCTAGGAGTGTGAACACTTAGATACAGATGAAAAGGCTATTTTTCGAAAAGCATTTTCCAACATCGACTATACTAAAGGAAATATGTGGAATAAAGTAACATAACGGAGAGTCCTTTTATGAGTACTAGGAGCGCTTTAAGAAGTTGCATGCTAGCTGTCCCTATCACAACATACCTGAACAACTCCTTATCTAATATCTCTACAAGGGATTGTTACCAATGGAGAGGAGTTTAGTTAATGTAGTAAGTGGTGGAGCATTATATGAAAAGACTACTATGGAGGCTCTTATTTAATTAAGTGAATGGTCGCTAATACATAACAATTGAGGAATCGCAACGATGTTTTCTGTATAAATGAGGTCAGTACTTCATCCATCAAAAATCGTTTAGATGATAACGTCTTTTATTAGGGAACTTATAGTCGAACAGGCATAGGCAAAGGCATATAGAATATGTGCAAACACAAGCCATCCAACAGATGAGTGCCTAATATTATAAGAGGGAAGTATGAAATATGTAAATGCTGTAGGAGGGAATTTTCCTAACCAGTACAACCTGTACACCCATACGTATAACCCAGGTTAGAGGGATCATCCCAACTTGAATTACGGGGGGAATAGGAAAAAAAATTACTTCCAAAATTGGCCACAAGCCTCCTCTTCCAGTTCGGGTTCATCTCTGGAAGTCTTGATCAGACTTGATCAAAACTTTTACTACTAGCAATATTCAACTTCAACAAAGTGTACAGCAGCTTTAACAGGGTGTACAATAGTTTCAGCAAGAAATCATATCTAAATTTCAGGAGGTGAATTCTAGCATTCATAATTTGGAGAACTAGGTGAGCCAAATGGTGGTGGTGATAAACCATCTAGAAGCCTAAAGAGGAGGAAAGTTGACATCACAACCTGAGACAAATATGAAGAATGTTAGTGCAATCATATTGAGGAGTGGTAGGAAGCTTGAGGACCTTAAAAGAATTACTCAAAGGATACCTAATAAAGAAGATATTAAGAGGGAGATTGAAGAAGAAAGAGATATACCATCAAGATCAAAGGTAAATGTTGAATTCCCAATTGTTGAAAAGAATAATCCTCCTCATTTTCCTGACAAGTTAGAAAATTTAAATAAGGAGGATAAGGATAAAGAGATCTGGGAGACCTTTTGGAAGGTTGAGGTGAATATTCCACCATTAGAAGTGATCAAGCAAGTGCCGAGGTAAGCGAAATTCCTCAAGGAATTATGTACAGACAAGTGAAAGCTAAAAGCCAATGAAATGATTAGTATGAGTAAAACTATTTTTGCAGTTTTCAAAAAGAAAATACCTCTTAAGTGTAAGGACCCAGACATGTTTACTATTCCTTACAAAATTGGTAACACTAAGATTAAAGAAGCCATGTTAGATTTAGGAGAATTGATTAATGTTATGCCATGTTCCATGTATGCTTCTTTAAATTTAGGACCATTAAAAGAAACTAACGTTACCATACAATTGGCTGATCGTTTTAATGCTTATCCAGATGGGGTGATTAAGTATGTGCTTGTGCAGGTAAAAGAACTAATATTTCTTACTGACTTTTATGTGATTGACATGAATGATGAAACTTCCTATAAATCAGTACCTATCTTACTAAGCAGGCTATTTCTCAACACGACCTAAACTAAGATAGATGTTTAAAAGGGTACCTTCATAATGGAATTCAATGGGGAAGTTACTCATTTCAATATTTTTAATGTTAATAAGCACTCCTATAATAATCACTGTATTTTTTCCATTAATATGATTGACCTTTTAGTATAGGAAAATTGTAAGCAGAAGCATACAAATAAACAAAAAGCAGTTTCAACAAAAGAGAAGACCAAAGCTTTTAATGTCTTGTTAAAAAGCTTTGTAATTTTGTTGAAAAGCTTTGTCATTGGTCAAAACGTACTTTTCCATTGTGCTAAATACAAGTTTTTTTGCATAAATGTTTTCCTTACTGGGTTGATTCTTTTATGATAACCAATGTTCTTCCTTATGGTGTAGTAGAGATTAAAAGTTTAAAAACAGGGAAGACATTGCATGTAAGTGGTCATCGACTCAAGCCTTATTCTGATGAAGGTCAAATGGAAAATGCCAAAGTTATGATTCCTGGAGATCAAAATTTTGTAATTTGATAAGAGTAATATAGATTCGAGCCAACGACAATAAACAATGGTGCTACTTAGGAGGCAACCCAAGGGAAGTTGATTATTTTTATTTACATTTCCACATTTGTTGTTTTCGTCAAATACTCGATTTCTTACATTTGATGTTACATAGGGGGCAACGTAAGTTTTAAGTGTGGTGGTGGGATCTTAGTTGTTACACACATTTTAAAACATAATTGTTACTTATGTTGCTTCTTAGGTGTTTTCAAAATCAAACAAACAGATAAACATTTTCTCCTTTTCTATTGCTTTTAAGACTATATAGTCATTATTAAAGAGTGAATTGAGTACAAAAATTCGTGGAAACTTGATCATGTACTTTTACTCTTGCGATTGGTCAATACATATTATCTTTAAAAGAGTAGTGACTAGTGGTAGACATAAGCCAGTGAGATTTTGAGCCTTTATAGACTAACACATCCATATTAATCTCATCGTCATTTGTTTATGTGTAACCCTCATTGTAAGGCCCCAAAATATATTATGACAATACACATATGATTAGCTTGTTTTTTGGAGTTGGAATTCAAAATTAAACATGTGAGGGAGTTTTAGACTTGATAGTATGTATTAATAGAATTGTTATGAGATTTGAATTGGCATGAGTACGTGTTAAGATGGTGAGAATTGAATGATGGAAAATTGAAGGTTATATGTTAATTCTAGTTTGACTATTGAATAGACTTCGGTAATTCAGCCATATCTTAAGTTGTAGACATTAAAATGGGATGATTTTAAATTCAAATGAAACGAGATACATTTATATAAAACTTTCATGAAGGAACCTAAATCTGATTCTGCCTCTAAGATTTTTGAATTCAAGTTTGAAGCTGAACTCTGGCAACTGTCCTTGTTTTCAAATAGCCTATGGTTTTTAGGATATATCTCCTGATATAATTAACCAAATTGAATGAAATTTATGTCACTATAAAATACAGTCATAGGGGAATGAAATTAATTGATAATATCATAGGCAAATGTGGGAATTAAAGGAAGAAGAAGGACTAATATGCAATTTTCCTAAAGTTAACTCATGGACCATTAAGATTAAAGCATGTGAGTGAAATGGAATCGTAACACATGGTCTAATAGAATTATAACACATGGTCCAATAGAATTGTAACACATGTTCCAATAGCATTGCAACACATAGTCCAATAGAATTGTAACATGTAGTCCAATGGGATTGTAACAGAAGGTCCAATAGGATTGTGACATATGGACCAATGAGATTGAAACATGTGTCTAAGTCTAGAAACTTCATGAAAAGGCATTGGAGAAGGGAGATGGACGAAAATTTGTGGCTTCACTTCATTTTTTTCTCCTCTCCATTTTAGCTTCTTCATCCCATCACTTTTCACTTGGTGATTCAAGCAAAACCAAAGAGAAAGGGAAGGAAAGGCATTAGAAGAACTACTTTGCCAATTTTAAGGTTTGGGACTTCACTTAGTTGATTTCTGTATTTGTGTATGATTGAATGGATATAAAGATTCATTTGGATGTGTTGGATGTTATTTTGTTGTTATTTTGGTGTTATCTTGGATAAAATTGGTTGAATATGACAAGAGAGCATTGTGTAGTGGAATTATGTCTAACATTGAGTCAGTCATATTGTTTGAGTTATAACTCAGCCTAAAGACCCCAAAATTGTGTGATTTTAGTTTCATATGAAACCTAAGACATATAGATAAATATCTACAGAAAAGACTCTGACTTACTTCTGGCTCTATGACCTTGGAAATTGAGATTAAAAAAGGTAATCTGATGCTGCCCCTGTTTTGGAGCAGCTTGTGATATTTTTCTTCTATCTCATGATTCAGAAGTCCAAATGGTCTTATTGTTAGTGCTATAGAAACTTAAAACATAGCGAAACAATTTTTTAGAAGAATTATTACCAATAAACTTCAGTTTCTATGTCAAAATGGTCATACAATCTGACCCAAAACTTGTCTTGTGAAAACAGTTGTTTGGAGGTTTCGGGTCCCTTATCCCACAATTGTGGGAAATTGTTAGAAAGGTGAAAAAAAAATGAGATTTTGTGTAATTTTTGACATATATAAGGTTAGGACTTTTAACAATGGTTTACGTAAACTTAATTGGGAGTAAAAAAAGAACCTAGATGATGTTAGGTAATGGAGTAAAAGGTAATTGAGTTATGGTTTATTAATGCAGATGATAATATAAAGGATGTATGGTTTAATAATGATGAACATAATGTTGAATTGCTTGGTGTAATCATGAATGAATGAGTTCTTAAGGCTTATGTATTACGAATTGGATATGGATGATTGTGAATTGGGAATTTCTGCGATAATATTATGACATTACCAGACCATCTGTTGTCCGAGGAGTTTGAAAATTGGGATTGTACTGGAAGTGCTTGCTAATTATGTGCATATACTTAATGTGTGATGACTTAAAACTTCTATTGATGCATAATTGCACATATTTATACTTATAAGCTATGTTATGTTTGATCAAATGTCAATGAATAAGTTCATTTGAATAAAGACATATGTTGTACTTCTTTTTTTCTTTAAAATTCTAAAGTCTGAAATGGTTTGTTTTAAAACTGCTGAGTCCTAGTCATAAGTAAATAGGCATATCTAGAAGGGTTAGTAGTTGCTTCTATAATTAGACACTAAGGTGTCTTCTATAACCAGACACTAAGGTGTCTTCTGTGCCAGACACTCCAGTGTCTTCTGATTTTAAACACTTCTGTGTCTTATATTTCAGAGGCTTAAGTCTCTTCTGTTTTAGATACCAAATATGGTATCTTCTGATGTAATCTCATTACCCACTTCTGTGAAGAGGATTAGCAGGCTAATTTTTTTTATTTTGTTACATTCTCAATTCTAATATAATTAATCTCTATTCTAAAATAACTAAGTTCAATTCTGATATAATATACAGACAAGTTCTGTTCTGATACTTTAAAGTTCAGCTCTGAAATTTGGATATTATGATCTGATACTTGTAAGTTTTGCTCTGAAGCAAATATATCATGTTTTTGATTTGGCATATTTTGTTATGAGATACATATTGATTGAACTGCACTTTTATATTCACAATTAAAGATTGTTTGAAATGTGATCTGATTATATATATGTGAGTGTTAGATGACTATTAGAAAATAGTCACCAAATCATATTTTGTTTAGTTATTCCCCACTAAGCTTTATGCTTAGCATGGTGGTTTTACCCCATGTAGGTTCTGATAAGAAGACTTGAGATTGGGACAAAGATAACTGCAGTGGCCAAGAAGGATGTGTTTATTTTGAAAAATGTTCAATTTGTAGTTGTTTTTGAATTGTACACATAATGATCGTACTTTGTGTATATGGTTTGTAATACCTATAATAAATGATGGATTTGGAACCTGTGGCATGTATTTGGAATAGTACAATATGTTTGATAGTTCTGTTTATAAAATAGCATCTAATGATATGTAATGCATGTTTTCTTAAGTTTCTGGAAATCCATGTAAGGGGATTGTTTGGTATGTTTTGGATTATTTTGGTTCTGTTGTGTGTAGCATCTGCATATCCTTCTAAGGGGTATGTGGGTATTACACTCATGACATGTACATCCTAACTTTGCTTTGTTTTTCTATTAAAGAACACATTTTTATCACATGCTTTAGTATAGAAATGATATAGGCATTATTTGTTTTACAAACTACATTAGCCAAGTAACCTACCAATTGATGTGAATTTTCTCTTTGTTAAGCCTCTTTCAGCTTATTAACCTTTATTTTTGTGTTAAACACAATACACGCTTTAAACCTAACTAAATTTCCTACCCAAACCTTAAAGCTAGTCGAGCATTTATTGGTTGTTGATAATTTTGGATGCACAAAAGTATAAGTGTTGGGGTGTGTATATGTGTGGGATGGTTATAATCATTGAAATGTCATTTTATGTCTTGTCAACAAATTCTAAGGTTGATTTACCATCTTTCAATTTTTATATCAGAAGAAAAAAAGAGAAAAAGGAAAAAAGGAAAAAGAAAAATGTTTAAATATAAATATCAAGGAGGAAATGTAATTATTTTAAAAAGTTAATCATAATTAGTTTCTCTTCCTAAAGTTGTATGGAATGGGTGATTTGAGTATAATGCATATCAAATAAATGTGGCTTGGAAGGATCACTCCTTATAGTTCCAATATATTGTTACCATCGATTTTTATGAGTGATCTCTTCTAATTAGTTATGCTTCATGTGGTTTGTAGTATGAGAGCTTGAATTTGAGTTGTGAAACATCGTTTTTGGATTCATCATAGCTGATAGTACTTAGTTTTGAATGAATGTTAGTTTTTGCACTTGATGTTACATTGAGTGATACTCTTGCTCTAATAGCTTTGATGGCTTTTATGCTACATTACCCAAATACATCTCACCTTAACCCTTGCCAATATTACAACCTTAGGAAGTCCTTTGATTCATGATTATGCATGTGAATTTTAGTGATTGAGAAATGAAATGATATGCAAATTTGTGGAGTGTCATGATCATAAATGGTGTTTGAGTGTACCTATGGATCTATCTTTTTTAAACACATTTTGTTCAAGTCTACCTCTAGATTGCTCAGTTTCTAAAGGTGATGACTGTTGATTGACTATGAGTAGAAGCATTGAATGTCGAGTTCTTGCTATGGCTTTTGAAAGTTATTCCTTTTTTCTTATGATTATCTATTCTTGGAAAATATGGAAAATCAGTAAATTTTTTAGTTTGTGACATTGATTTTGATTATTTGCTAGAGGACGGTCAAAAGCTAGGTGTGGGGGAACTTGATATGTACTTACTTGTTGATAAACTTAATCCATGACATTTAGTGATTAATTCTTTAAAATGCTTAAGACATTCACTTTAGTTCATATTTGGTTTTAATTACAATTTGGAATAATAATAGCTAAAGTAAGTTAAAAGCACACTTGTTGAGTTGTCTTCTTGAGATTCACAGTTAATTGTCTTTATGGAACAAGAAGGAGAAAGATTAGATAAAAAGGATACAAGAAATTTCCAAAAAGAATGAAGAGTGACAGGACTCATGGCCATGACTATGATTAGTATATCACGGCAATGAAGTTTTTGTCATAGGCGTGACAACTATGTCATGCCCATGATAATTAAGTCATGGACGTGACACTCCATATCATACCCATGCAAGGGAGGCTCATGGTTGTGAGCCTCAATGAGGACATTCATAGCAGTGAGTCAACAAGTCACTGTGACTTTTTTAACCTAGCACCTGAAAACCTAGTCTTTTATTATAAATACAATGTTGTGACAGCAGAAATGGGAGTCTTTTATTTTTTTTGGGTTTCAAGAGATAATAGAAGGTTACCATTTTGGAGATCTATGGAGAGCATTTAAGGCTAAGCTTCCTGACACCGATTCAAAGGTGACATCAATGCCTAAAGTCACGGTTAAGCATATCTTTTCATTGTTTAATGTGGAATCTCTCTATATGGATTGATTATGTTATCCTATGCTTATAGATTTGGGTTTTTATATATAAATGATCGTTAATCTCATTCTTGTTATATTGCTTATGTATGAAACTATTGCTAGAACCTTCAATATAATCCATAATTATTATGTTTGAGATTCTTTAGTAGCTACTAATGGGTTCGAATCATTAAGGATAACATAACCTAAGTTAAATGACCCGAACGTATGTGGTTGTTGCTTAGATTGATCTATTTTTTGTTTAGTAATGCGGTTGTCTAATTAAATCAAGAAACCTTGTTATAGGTTATTTGGTAGTTAGGTTTAATTAAAAATCTTATTTTAATTAACATGACCTAAGGGAAAATTTTGCTTAACGAAGTTTATTGTTAACCTACAATTAATAGATCTAGGAGAGGCGTGAAACATTATAACAATGAAATATGTTTAATTGTGTGTAGGCCAAGATTGATCCAAGAACTGAATTTTATGCATATTCATCACTTTTATCACTTTTGACTGCTTTCTATAATATGCTTGAGTTAGTTTAAGTTTGCTTTCTGAATCGCATCAACCTAAAACTCCCTTTTATTTCCTTAACATCAATTATCGTCATTGCAAAAATTAAATACAATCTCAAGTCATCATAGTTACAAATTTTTGGTATGCAAAATTAGGTAAATTTTGTGGTGTACTCGACACGCACTGCCAAATTTAGTAAAGAGTTGAAATCTATTAGCCCACTCATACTTGTTAACAGTCTATTTACTTAAGGGAGGAGTTGAATCTATAAGTCTCTTTTGTTTATAGAAGGTGTTGTGCTCACAACAAGAACAAAACTGACCACAGCAAAGATTTAGTATAACAACAAAAGAACTGTCGGCAAAGCCAAATAAAAAGTAGAAAACCGAGCAAAAAGAGTCTCTTAAGCTCTCTCGACGCTAAATTCTCTCTACTCTTTCTCTCTCTCTCTCGTCTCAAAAAGTTACATTGTACCATATAGGAGGAGAGTGTGGCGGTGGTAGAAGCTTAAGCCTGCTCTTTTTCCTCATTTACACAATGCACTTTCAGTATCGTAGGTCTGGCCAGCTCTTAGGCTTTATCCTTGTCTTCATTTTCAGGTGTACACTGGGTGCTGCCAATGGGGTGGTTCGCCGCCCTGTTTTGGACCTACATTGGCATCCGGCTACAGCCACTTGGTACGGGAGCCCAGACGGTGATGGTAGTGACGGTGAGTATGCACTGGGGGTTAGACTTGTAAATGTTCCAAGTAAGCAAGGGGGGCTTAGATCTATTAACTGGAGTTTGCATGTTTCTAGTCTGGTCAAACTCATATGGTACCAATTTCACCGAGTAATGAGCACCAACATTGAGTCCGGCATCTTTTTTTACTATTTGAGTTGTTTAGTTTCAAAATTCACATATCAATTTTTAAGAATTTAACTTTAAAAAATATGGAATTTGTAATGTATGTACAGGGGGGGCATGTGGATATGGGTCATTAGTGGACGTAAAGCCATTAAGGGCAAGAGTGGGTGCAGTTAGCCCAGTGCTGTTCAAGAACGGAGAGGGATGTGGGGCATGTTACAAGGTGAAGTGCATAGACAAGAACATATGCTCAAGGAGGGCGGTGACAATAATTGTAACAGATGAGTGCCCAGGAGGATACTGTGCCAATGGTCGAGCCCATTTTGACCTCAGTGGTGCGGCCTTTGGTCGCATGGCTATTGCTGGTGAGAGTGGTCAGCTCAGGAACCGAGGCGAGCTCACTGTTCTCTACAGAAGGTAAAGTCATGCTATGGAAACAATATAAATGTGAGTTGCTGTTCTGTATATAACGGTTCGATTGTCAGTTTCTGTACTAATTGCAGTTGCAAATGTCATAAACGCCCTTTAGTCATCTTGATAGAAGATTTTGTTAAGAATTTGGCCGTTATTAAAAAGAATTCGTACATCTAAACGTGATAATTCCTTTGACCATTGACTGACTCTTTTTATTATCCTTTTCCGGGTAACAGGGGAGCCAGATCTTAGAAGTATGCAATATCTTCTTCTGCAACTTGAAAAGAATATTGTTCTTAATTTTTTTAAAAAAATTAAACTAAGACAAATATTAATAAATTTTATGTTTTTTTGAACTAATTAAAATTTTTGTAGGACCCCGTGTAAATATCCAGGGAAGAACATTGCGTTCCATGTGAATGAAGGTTCAACGGATTATTGGCTATCTCTTCTGGTGGAGTTTGAGGACGGTGATGGCGACGTTGGATCCATGCACATAAGAGAAGTAAGCAATGAGAGTCATGTGTCTTAGTCCAAATGAGTTGCTTTCATTTAGGCGCTGCTACTTTACCAACTTTGGCGCGTACACCCATGTTCTAAAGCTGGAAACTTTTCCATTTCCCCAAAAAGAATGCATGCTTAAAATATGGGTCATCAATATCTTTGTCTAAAGTTAAAAGAAAATGTTTCCTAATGTCGAGGCTATATCAGCTCGAAAGTGTTGTTAATCGCGCATTTCATCAAAGAAATGAAAAATAAATAGTCAAATGTCTCCAAAACGTACTACGAGTCGTCCACAGATGCATGTGACCACTATAAAGTCACAGCCTGAGCATGTCTAACACAACATATCTCTCGCTACTCCATTTATGAGTTGAACAGTGTTAATGACATCTATAATTGGAAATCATTCAATTTTTATCTTTGAATCTTTGTCATATTAATATTTGGCAGCCTGAAGGAAGCGAGTGGTTAGAGATGAGCCATCTATGGGGTGCTAATTGGTGCATCATTGGGGGACCCTTAAAAGGACCATTCTCCGTAAAGCTAACAACATTATCAACAGCAAGAACGCTCTCTGCAAGAGATGTTATTCCAAGAAACTGGACTCCGAAAGCTACATACGGTTCCCGCCTCAATTTCTCGTCCTAGCCTTGTTCGTCGCAATCGTGGCTCTGAATCTGCAAAGCCCTTCTCGTTTACCGTGCAAGGCTTTCGACCCTTATTATTGTGGATCTTCAATGGTGTTTTCTTTCCCTACATCAGGTTCTGATTTTTTCCCGAAGAAAACCAGCGATTGGATTGCATGCACAACACGGCATCCAATGCTTTTTTCACCCCCGCCTGTACTAGATGAAATTATCATATGCGTATCATGTAGTTTGCACAAAATGTAGCCCTCTCCAAAGGGAGAGAGAGCGTGTAATCTGCTTTTTGCAGTTAATGCAAGTTTGTCGCCTATATGGGCTTTGTTGTTGAATGTGAATTTATTGAAATGTAACAGATAGTCAACATGAGCACCCCCATCGACATGTTTTTTAATTTGGGATTAGTGTCATGCTCCAAAACCGCATTAGGCAATATGGCAAAATCGTTATTAGCCAATAAATTGTACTCATCATCCAATCAATACTAAACACCAACTATTAACTCATATGATATATGCGTAGTTAAAACAGATTCAACTTTTGAACAGAAATGGTCAACATTATTTTATTGTTTAGAAGCCAAAATTAGTTACATCTATTTTTACACACGTCATTCATTAGAATCTTTAAATTTTTTGGAAAGTACTTTCTTTCTTAACTACTTATATCAACAATACATAAAGTCTAATCCCTTAATTAAAATATTTTTAGTTCTAAACTATTCTTATTTATTGTGTCAAAATTTTACTTTCTGTTAAATTGACAATCTGCAGTTGAAACTTGGAAAGATTTGGAGGTTGCGATTGGTGATTGTTCTCTGTTGTGACTAGCGACCCCGACGACACCAACCTCCTCGTGATTACTTTACTGTGAAGGATTAATTAAGTAGCTTTCGATTTGGTTTCTTTTCTTAGAATCTAGTTTGTGCTTGTCATGCAGTTTTGGGTTTTCTGGGCCTAAAGATTTTTCTTCAGGATAAAGTCCCACAACGTAGAGTAAACTAGTTAGGATTTGATTTGTTCTTATCTAGTTATTCAAGAGTGTAGTGCAAAGATCAAGCAATCATTTTGAACTGGGAAATTTTCTGAAAATTCGAGAGTGATAGCAGGAAAAAACAAACTGGCATCTACTAATCCATTTCCTGGCATCTGCATCATCTTACTCTGCGTCTAATCTGTCCTCTCTAGTGATATTAATTATTGAGCATATTGTCATAGCACCGAAGATCAACCAAACTGAACTGGGCACAACGATTAGGTCGTAAGCACCGATGTCTCAATCTTCACACAAAAGGAGGAACAGTCAAGTTGGACTTGGCGGTACCCGTTGCATATCAAGGTTTAGTCATTTCAAGGAGTCAGTTGAACAAGACACTTTTCAGTTTCTCAGTTTCTATTTAGGGAATGTTTTAATAGTTAATTAATTACTTTATTATTATTTTATTCTTTCTATTATTTTATTATTCTATTTTATTATTATCATTCAATTTAAATAGTATTAGTAAAGATTCAGCTATTTATTTTTACTTATTACACTTTCTGAATTTTAATATTGCAAGTGTTGAAGTATTTCGTGTTTGAATAGAAAGCAAAAGAAGGAGCTATTGACCTTACATCTCTAAAGGCAGAATCAACATGAGTCCCTTTTCCAGCGACAATTTAGGTGAACAACGATTAATACAAGTAAATACAAAGTTGGTGTGTAAAATCTTTGATAAATCAAAACAATTTGTTTTTTTTATTATTTTTATTTTTATTATTATTGTTATTATTATTATTAATTTCTAATATTATTATTTTTTAACGGCTCTGTCTCGTGTTCTAGCTTGTTTTTATGCAGTAGCTAGTTGCTAATAGTGGCTTAATTTTGGATCTTTTAATTTATTTTTATTTTTATTTTCTTAGTGTCGTGCATTTAGGGTTAATTGTGATTTCTCTAACTTGTATACTGCAACGCCCTTTTGGTGGCTAAATATCAATCTTGCTTTTCTTTGTTTCTTGTTATTAGATTCGTTTAGGGGCTTATTATGCCTGTCTTCTTTAGCTTGTTTTGGGTATTAGGATAAGAGTGCTGGCTGGAAGCTCTAATGTGAGTACAAGGGTCTTTCGGTGAGGTTCAGGTTTAGAAGAAGAAAAGATGTTGATAGATGATGAATATGTTCTTGAAATATCGGGTCCTTTATGGGGAAGTCTTTAGAATTAGTGGAGACTTTAGAGAAGTATAAGATTCATATAACATGCGTGCAAGTGACAAGGTGGATGGGGACGAAAGTGAAAGAGATTAATGAATTTGAACTTTGGTATTCAGGAGATTCAAGATGAAAAAATGGAGTAGGTATCTTGGTAGCCAAGGAACTCATACAATATGTTGTGGGGGTTAAAAGGGCTAGTGATAGAATCATGTCCTTAAAGATTGTGGTGAAGGGAGCTGTTATAAATGTGGTGTGTGCTTATGCATCTCAAGTTGGGTTGGACGAACACATTAAACGTCATTTCTGGGAAGAGCTAGATAAGATGATTCAGCAAATACCCCCCAGTGAGTTAGTTATACTAGGATGAGATTTTAATAGTCATATAGGATTAGCCTCAGATGGTTACTCAAGAACATATTCAGGTTTTGGGTATGGTGAAAGGAATGATGGTGAGACAACTTTGCTAGATTTCACAGTAGCCTTCGAGTTGCTGATAGCCAATTCTTTTTAAAAGAAAAACCAGGAGCATCTGGTGACCTTTAGGAACAGAACCATGAGGACTCAAATTGATTACTTCCTAATACGACGGAGTGATCGATCTAGCTACAAGGATTGCAAGGTGATACCTATTTCTTGCGAGTCAACTCAACATAGGTTGCTATTTTTGGATCCTTTTATTAAGGATTGGAGGAGAAAGAGAAGTCCTAAGAGATGCACCAAAATTAAATGGTGGAATTTGAAAGCGGATATGGTGAAACAATTTGATATGCTGACACAATTTAAGGATGGGGTAATTTATGGAGAAGATTGGGGTTTGGTGGGAGAAGCTAACCAGATGTGGGAGAGAGTTGCAACTCTTTTAAGGAACATAACTATTGAGACATTGGGTATTTCTAAGGGTTCGAGGGGTAATAAGAGAGAGGCTTGGTAGTGGAATGAGGATGTTCAAAGCTATATGGGATAGCTCTACAAATGTAGAGAGAGTTAGTAATAAAGAAAGGTATAAACTATCAAAGAAAAAGGTGAAGATGATAACTCAAAGCTAAAGGTAGAGCTTACAAGAAACTTTATCAATGATTTAGTACTAAATATAGAGAAAAAGATATTTTTAAGTTAGCAAAAGCTAGGGAACAAAAAGTAATGGATGTTGACCACGTCCGTTGTGTAAAATATGAAGTAGGACAAGTGCTTGTAGTTGAAAATGACATCAAGAGTAAATGGCTGAGGTACTTCTATAGCCTCTTTAATGAAGGGGTAGAGGATAACATCTATTTAGTTGACCTTAGCTCGTCTCACAGGTTTCTTAATTTTACTTGCTACCCACAGATTATAGGGGATGAAATTAAGAATGTGTTGAGGGAGATGAAGGGAGATAGGCAATAGGATCTGACGAGATACCTATAGAGGTATGGAAGAGCCTAGGCAAAGAGGGTGTTACTTGGCTAGACAAACTTTTTAATATGATCCTTAAGTCTGCCAAAATGCTAGACGAGTGGAGATGTAGTATGATAATTCCTTTATATAAGAACAAAGGGGATATCCAAAGTTGTAACAACTATAGAGGCATCAAATTACTTAAGTCACATAATGAAGTTATGGAAAAAAGTGAACAAGAAGAGAATAAGAAAGGATGCTCCTGTCTCGTAAAATCAATTTAGGTTCATCCTAAGAAGGTCTACGATAAAGGCTTTGCACCTCTTTAGAAGGTTAATGGAATACTATAGGGAAAGACAACGTAACCTACACATGACTTTTATTGATTTAAAGAAGGCATATGATAAGGTTCTAAGGGAAATCATATGGAGGTTTTTAGAAGTTAAGGGGATTCTGATGACTTACATACAGATTATCAAGGATATGTATGAAGGTGTAAAAACTAAAGTAAAGATGATAGGAGAAGATACAAAGCATTTTTATATAGATATTGGGCAACTCCAAAGTTCTGCTTTGAGTCCCTTTTTGTTTACTGTAGTAATTGATGAGCACACTAAGAACATGCAAGGAGATGTTTCTTAGTGTATGCTTGCTGATGACATTGTCTTAGTGGATGGGACAAAAGAGGGGGTTAATGCTAAACTTGAACTTTGGAGGGATATGTGATAATTAAAGGGTTTTAGACTGAGTAGGACTAAGATTGAGTATGTGGAGTGTAATTTTTTGGACATAGGGGCTTTACAGATGTGGAGGTAAAGATTGGTTCAAAAGCTATACTGCAAAATGAGTGTTTTAAATACCTATGATCTGTTATTCTGAGCAACAGAGAAATTGATGAAGACATAGTTCATTGTATCAAATTAGGGTGGCTGAAATGAAGAGGTGCTTTAGGAGTTTTGTGTAACAAGAAGATATTAATCAAAATTAAAGGCAAATTCTATCATTTAGCGATTAGGCCAGCCATGCTCTATAGGGCAGAGTGTTAGCCCATCAAACAAATCATAGTTATAAGCTAATGGTAACAGAGATGAGGATGCTCCGTTGGATGTGCAACCTTACTTAAAGGGATAAGGTAAGGAATGTCATGGTAAGAGACAAAATAAAGGTAGCTAATATTGTAGACAAATTAATAGAGAAAAGGCTTAGTTGGTTTGTACATGTTAAGAAGAGAAACTCAGACGCTATAGTGAGAAGATGCGAGAAGATTGTACTTAGGGATTGTAAGAGAAAAATAACAAGGCCTAAGAAGAAT
>JANZXR010000009.1:11375031-11387120 GCA_027575705.1 Erythroxylum echinodendron
ATTCACTGGTATCATCATTCTTGACTTCTTCTATCTTTAATGCTTTTGACGAAGAACTTCTATTTCTCTGAGTCTTGAGATTTTTCTAACCAGCCTTTAATGCTATAGATTTGTCTTTTTTAGGTTTATCTTCAGCATCAAGCTCTACTTTATGTATCTTCAAAGAACTAAGCAATTCGTATAGCTTTAGTTTGCTCAAGTTCTCGGCTTCTTGTGTTGCAGTAACTTTAGATCCCCATCTTTTTGGAAAACTTCTGAGAATCTTCCTCACATAGTCTTGATTATCGTAGATTCTCCCAAGAGCTTTAAGTCTATTAATGATAGTTTGGAATCGTCCAAACATATGATCAATAGACTCATCTTCTTTCATTTTAAGCAGCACATACTGATGTACAAGAATACTGATCTTGGACTCTTTCACTTGGTTTGTGCCTTTATGTGCGATGGATAGAGTGTCCAACATCTCCTTCGCAATTTCGCATCCATGAACTTTATCATATTCAATTCTACTTAACGCACAACTCAAAAAGAACTTGGCCTTTGAATTTAGCTGAAATCTAGCTTTGTGATCAGCTGACCATCTGTTATGAGGAATGTATTTCCTTCATCATCTATTGGTACGCATGGTCCATTCTTGATGATATCCCAAAGATCAATGTGTGTAGATTCTATGAAGAGCCGCATCCTGTCCTTTCAATAGTGATAATCTTTACCATTGAACACAGGAGGTCTTGTGACGGAGGCACCTTTAGCTATGAAAAACATGTGATTCAGCCATGGATCTTTGTCTTCACTTTGTAAAGATGGTTCTTGGAAACCGATCTCTGATACCAATTGAAGTAAACCATACGTTAATATGGAGTTCACGTACAATATATGATATAAACAAGAAGGGGGGTTGAATTATGTATTCTTTTCGTGAATACAAATTCTTTAATATTTCTTTTTAACAACTTCTCTAACTTGGTAAAAGAATATCACAAAAGTTATGTGACAATTGTTATGTAGTTAAATCGCAAATAACTTCTATATACTTGTTTAAAAAAAAAATAGAATGAGTTGAAAGATAGAGGATAGATGTATTTTATACTGGTTCACCCGGAATCATGGACTACGTCCAGTCCTCATAATTCGTCTTAGTTTTCATTATACTTCAACAAGTTTACAGGTATTCTTTCTTCCCTTCCAGAGCCTCTTTAGGTCTCTTATACCAAGTATTCTTTCAGCTATCTTAGCCTCTCCAGGCTCTTAGCCTTTTCTTTCTCTCACTAGAAAGATATTGTGAGCTTTTGTTATAGTAGGGTTAGCTCTCTTCGTATCGCACTATAGAAATTTTCTTTTCTAAGGAAACACTTGCTCAAAGATCAATAATTGTTTAAAGGTTTTCAGAAAAGTTGTTCAACACTTGACTACAACTAGTATTTATATTCTAAGTCTCCAACTGCTTCTTGAATCTTGATAATCGCTATTTAGTTGAGTTCTCTAACTAACTCCAACTAACTAACTGTTCGACGTACTAGCGTATCTTCTTCTTTGTATTGTCTGTGTTTTCTTCTTTTGTATCTTTTGCTTCTTCTGTATTTTTACTTCTATATTTTTTGCTTCTTCTATATTTTCACTTCTTTTGTATCTTCTGCTTCTTCTATGTTTTGCTTCCTTATGAGTTTTGCTTCCTGCTGTGTTCTCCACTTCTTCTGTATTTTGCTTCTTTTGTGTTTTGCTTTCTTCTGTGTTATCCACTTCTTCTATGTTCTGCTTCCTTCTGTGATTTTTCTTTTTCTATGTTTTATACTTTTGCACACTTAACACACTCATCAAACTAGTTCATTTATTTCTAACATTATTATTATTTGATTGTCATTAAAATTAATCATTGTGAAGTCCTGTTGACTTAAAAGCTAGGATACTCGTACAACCAACCTCTTTTGAAATTAAACCAGCCCTCTTAAACATGCTTCAATAAAATGTGAAATTCTATAGACTAAACAATGAAGATCCCAATGCACATATATTAAATTTCCTTGAAATTTCCGATATCTTTTGGTACCGTTAGATGTTAGAGGATGAGGTAAGAATTAAGCTTACCTCTTCCTCAACCTAGCCAATGTCACCACTTAGGATCAACTAGTTCCTGCCTTTTTAGACAAGTATTTTACCCTTACAAGACCACGAAGATTATCAAGGAGAATACCAACTTCTAACAAAGTGACGAGGAATTGATCTATGAAGCGTGGGAACGATACAAGATCTTGCGATGAAAATACCCACTCCATAACTTACCTAAGGAGTTCTTGTAGAAAACATTATATAATGGAGTAACCCCACATACAAGAGGCACGATTGATCCATTGACTCCTGATTCTTGATTTTGTGCTTAAATTAATCCTTGAGTGTGCATTTTTATTTTAGGCAATTTGATAGTAAAAATTTTCACAATTGGTATTAATTGCATTTCTTAAGTTTTCTAAGAACAATTGATACTGCAAATTGCTATTGTTGATTGTAGGATGCTCAAGAAGAAAGGAGTCACGTGTTGAATTGAAGTCAATAGGAGATCATAGCCTTTCGGAAAAGTTCACCGCTGCAAGCCCATCTGTCACCGTGGCGTAAAATGATACATCCAGGTTGAACTTTCGGGAGAAGTTTGCCGCAGTGAAGATTAATTCTTTTGCCGCAGCGAAGGAGCTAGCGAAGAACAAATCCTTTCGGGAAAAGTTTTCCGCAGTCTCTCATTATTCTGACCTGACCTACGACCCAACATTTAAAAACATGCCAAATTAGGTTAGGAAGAGGAGAGACGATATATCTAGAGGCAAGAAGAGAGAAGGGCGATTATCACCATATTTCCCGATACTTCATCTCTCACTCTCGACCATCATCCATCACCCATTTTTCACTTCTTATCGTCACCCTCTGCTGTTGCCATGGATGTTTTCGGTGTGCCTACAATTGTGAGTGCTCCTGGAGAGATGCTTGGCTAAACACCATTTCCTCTTGAAGATGTAGCAATGGTTTGAGTTCAATAGGCTTGAAAGGGGAGTAGTTTGTTCACATCTTTCTACATTGTTATGAACTATTGAGTTAGGGTTTATGCTTTGTTGTTAGACTTTTCATGATTAGAGTTTAATTAAGAGTTGAACAATGTATTTTGATATGGATTTGTTTGTGTAGAACTTGGATGCTCAATATATGAAGTTTCATATATGTCTTTTTGGTGATTGTGTTAATTCTCTTTTATCTACACTTTTCTTTTTATTTAGTTCAATTCATTTAGTTTAATCAAAACAATCCAAACCCTACTCTTAACGAATTTAGTTTGCATTTCATGACAATTAGGCTAGCTTAGATGATTTGCTCTAGGTTTTGATTAAGTGAGATGACTCGGGGTTGCACTCTATATTGCAATCCTTGGAATTAAATTTTTGATTCGGTTTCCAAGGGAATGATCCAAAGACTCAACCACAAACCTACCAAAATAGCACCATTTTCGGGGAACTAAGCAATTGGTTTTCTTTAGGATAGCTGTTGTCATCTTTGTTTTTAGTTGATAATAGGAACCTTTTCCTTTAGATTTCATTTTGGATAGTTTGATTTCATACTTGTCCATAGTATAGTTTTTAATTTTTCTTTGCATAGCACATATTTTGAAAACACAAACAAAAGAATACTTTCACAGTTGAATTTTTCATACTTAGCATCTATCACACATACCCATCTTCATACATACTTTTACACATCATACACTCACATCTTTCACATCTCACCTTTTATTTGACTTTGTATTTCTGTGAGTAAATTTTGTTACAATTTCTTTCATTTGATTTGATTTGTGCATGCCCCAGAGAGCTAGACTTATTCCTTTCCAACCTGAGATTGAGAGACGCTTAAGGAAGATTAGAAAAGAGAGGAAAGAAAAAGAGAGAAGAAGGATAGTTGTGGAAAGTCCACTAGTGAGAGTGAGTCGAGAGAAAGAGTGATCATGGCTGAGAATCCTGCTTTTTTACAAAATCCTAACTTTCATGCCAACTAACCTAGAAATGGAGATAATAGAGGAAATAGAGAGCATGAGAGAGTTGGAGAGAACAATGGGAATCAGAGACGGAGAACCATTAGGGAGGCAACAACTTCTGATGTGAATTATGATCCATTTACTACTGCTTGTCATAATTTTGATGTTAACTTTGAAGTGAAAGGATTACTTATTAATTCTCTTCCTATATTTCATGGTTTGGCAGGAGAGGATCACTACATGCACTTACAATCCTTTTCTGTGATCTATCATATTATGAAGCCAGTGGGAGCTTCATTAGAACAAGTTCTATGGAAAGTTTTTCATTTGACCCTGGAAGGAAAGGCACAGGAGTGGTACATGAGCCTTCCAAGACATGTGGCAAATACCTACCATAGTTGGGCCAATTTGAGGAAAGTTTTCTTGGAGAAGTATTTTCCAGCTTCCAGGACTTCATCTATGAGGAAAGGGATTTATTCAGTAAGGCAAGATTATGATGAGTCTCTTTATGATTATTGGAATCGCTTCCAAGACCTACTGTCCAGATGCCTCCATCACCAGATACCTGATGATCAGTTAGTGCAGTAATTTTATGATGGGTTGAAAAGTTAAGATAAGGGTATGTTGTATATAGTATCAGGAGGTTCTTTGATTGATCTTACAGCTTCGGAAGCGTGGGATTTTGATCAAGAAGGTGGCTTTGAATCATCAACAGTATAGTGTGAGAGATACCAGAGGGGTCCATGAGTTGGGAGCTTCAATAGCTCTGGTTAAAAGAATTGAGAGTTTGGATTCTAAGGTTGACTCATTGGAGAACAGAATCACTCCAAAATTGTCTTTCATCACTGCAGAATTGAAGAACATGAATGTGCATCGACCATCATCTTCAATGGATCTTACTGTATCCAGTTGTGATACTTGTGGGTCGGTAATGTACATAACTAGTGTTTGCCCAGGTTGGTATGAGGAGGTGTCAGTAGTGTATCTAGGAAGGACAAATCAGAAATGGAACCCTTACTCTAACACTTATAATGAGGGTTGGAAGGCCAATCCTAGATTCATTTGGAGGAATGAAGAGGGGAAAGCTCCAAACATATTTTAACAAGGAGGAGGAGCTGGGACTTCCACTACCCACTTCCCCAAGCAACAACAACTCATGACTGTCCTACCTAAAGAGGATACCAATCAACTGCTACAAAACATGATGACTTTGATGAAGGAAGAGAGGACTTCAACTAATAATCAATTCAACGCCATTGCTTCTCTGATTCAGCAAGATTCTTTAAAGAATGTTGCTAGGTTCAATGCCTTGGAGAGAACATCAACTTTTTTGTCACTCAATTGTCAAACAACATAAGTGAGAACCAAGCAAGAAGTAGTGGGACCATTCCTTCCAATACTGTGATGAATCCAAAGAGTTTAAATGCAATTGCTCTCCGAAGTAGGAAACAAGTACAGTTTGATCATCAAGATAACGAAGAATGTGATGAGGAGATGGATAGTGGAGAGTTGCCTTTACCCAAGAACACCATCAAGAATTCTGAAAGCTCCAAGGAAAAGGCACTATTGAATGAAAAGAAGTCTGAATCAAAGAACAAAGAAGCTACTTCAGAAGGTTCCAAGGAAAAAGCACCAACACACAAGCATGGGGAATCAAGCAAGCATGAAGCAAAAGGTAAGGAGGTAAATCTTCAAGACCTTCCTTTTCCAAATTCATATTTAATGAGCAAGCGTATGACTGAAATTAAGCATGAAAAGGATATAGTTGATTTGTTTGGAAAAGTTGAATTTAATGTTCCTTTGCTTGATTTAGTAAAAAGAGTTCCGGCCTATGCAAAGTATCTTAAGGACTTGTGCACCAACAAGAGGAAGTTAAAGCCCAATGAGAGAGTCCAAGTGAGTTCAAATGTGTCAGCCCTGTTTAAACCCCAAATACCTGTTAAGTGTGAAGACCCTAGATCTTTCACCATTCCGTGCATAATAGGAAAAATTACCATAGGAAGGGCCTTGTTAGATCTAGGGGCTACACTCAATGTGATGCCTAAGTCTGTCTATTAATCATTAGGAGTTAAGAGTTTAAAGCCTACATCTGTTGTGTTACAACGGACTGATAGATCTTTTAGGCATCCAGTGGGGATTGTAGAGGACATTTTGGTCCAGGCCAAGTTTGGTTTTTCCTGCTGAATTTTATATGCTTGATATGCCTTCTGAAGTTGTGCAGGATACTTCCTTAATTCTAGGGTGACCTTTCTTGAGAATGGCCAGCACGATGATCAGTATGAAAGAAGGTAAGATCACTATGGAGGTTGAGGATCAACAAGTAAGCTTTAATATGTATGAAGCTATGAAACACCCCCATGAGGACTATTCACTCTTAGAGGTGAACATGATTAATTTTTCTGTAGATGATGCCCACCATATAGGTGAATTGCAAAAGAATTCCTCAAATTTTGAATTACATTCACTTGATCTTAGGAAAAGGTTTTCTGTCCATGTTTCAGGAAAGCAGGATGGCTTGGACATAGCTGATTACCAGGAGACAGATTCCACGTAAGAAGAAAAAGGGAGTGATCTTTTCTCTCTTGAACTTCATAAGTTGATTCCTTCTATTGAACAACCTCCTGCGCTTGAGTTGAAACCCCTACCTGCTACCTTAAAGTATGCCTTTCTTGATAATTATAAGCACTTCCCTGTCATAATTGCCAATAGCTTGTCTTCCACTAAGGAAGAGAGACTCCTGAATGTTTTGAGGGAGCATAAACAAGCTACAGGGTGGACCTTAGCGGATATACCTGGCATTTGCCTAGCTGTTTGCACACATAGGATCTTATTGAATGAGGGCTCTAAGTCTGTGAGACAGCCTCAAAGGAGACTAAATCCACTGATCTTAGACGTGGTTAAGCAAGAATTCATAAAGTTATTGAGTGCTGGGATAATATATCCCATTTCTGATAGTGAGTGGGTTAGTCCAATACATGTAGTAAGAAAAAAGAGTGGGATCACGGTGGTCAAAAATGATAGGGATGAGCTTATCCCCACTAGAGTGCAGAATTCATGGCATATGTGTATAGATTATAGACGATTAAATGATGCCACAAGAAAAGATCACTTGCCCCTACCTTTTATTGACCAAATGCTTGAACAGCTCATGGGCAAATCATATTACTATTTTTTGGATGGTTTCTCCGGGTACTTTCAAGTACCCATTGCACCAGAGGACTAAGATAAAATCACCTTCATATGTCCTATTGGCACCTTTGCATATCGAAAGATGCCCTTTGCTTTATGTAATGCCCCAGGAACTTTCCAGCAATGTGTAATGGCGGTTTTTTGTGAATTTTTAGAAGAATGCATGGAAGTTTTTATGGATGATTTCACAGTCCATGGTGCTTCTTTTGATACTTGCTTATTGAGTCTTACAAAAGTTTTAAAAAGATGCGTTGAAAAGAATTTGATTTTGAACTTTGAAAAATGGCATTTCATGGTCAATGAAGGTATAGTATTGGGTCATTTGATTTCTAGCAAAGGGATTGAGGTTGATAAAGCTAAGATTGAGGTTATATCTTCTTTGCCTTATCCTGTTTGTGTGTGAGATATAAGATCATTTTGAGGCCATGCAGGATTTTATAGGCAATTCATAAAAGATTTCAGCAAAATTGCCTTACCTCTCTCTAAGCTTTCACAAAAAGATGAAAAATTTGAGTTTGATGATTCTTGCAGACATGCCTTTGACAAATTGAAATTAAAACTCATTTCACCACCCATTTTAGTTGCTGATTGGAACTTACCTTTTGAGCTTTCATGTGACTCTTCTAATTTTACTGTTGGGGCTATGTTGGGCTAACGAAAGGAGAAACTGGAAAGAGTTATCGTTTATGCCTCAAAAACACTAGATCCAGCTCAGATTAACTATACAACAACTATGAAAGATCTGTTTGCAGTAGTTTTCGCCTTAGAAAAATTCAGACAATATCTGTTAAACTCATATATAATCATTTTTACTGATCATGCAGCCATTCGATATCTCCTCAAGAAACCACAATCAAAGCCTAGATTGATACAGTGGACGTTGCTTTTCCAAGAATTTGATATTGATATCAAGGATCGAGCTAGGGCGACAAATCATATAGCTGACCATTTGAGCAGGCTACCTGACGATACACAGGGAGTGGACTCTTCTGAACTAACTTGCGATTCTTTTCCTGATTTTGCCCTATGTGCTTCGATTTTCAGAGAACCTTGGTATGCACATATCATCAATTATCTTATGAATGGACTCACTCCTCCTTTTATGTCTCAGGCACAGGCTCAAAAACTGAAAAGCGAAGCTCGGCATTACATTTGGGATGCCCCTCATCTATGGAGAATGTGTAGTGACCAGGTAATCCATAAATGTGTGCCTCATGAGGAATTCGATGCTATAATTTTAGCTTGTCATTCAATGGTTTGTGGTGGGCATTTCAGTGCAAGGAGAACATCTAGGAAAATTCTAGATTCTGGTTTTTATTGGCCTACCCTCTTTAAAGATTCATTCAACTTTTGTCAGTCATGTGATAAATGTCAAATCTTTGGAGGGTTAGGAAAACTGCATGAAATGCCACATCAACCTCTATTATGTTGCGAAATCTTTAATGTTTGGGGAATTGATTTCATGGGACCCTTTCCTCCCTCTTTTAGCTTTGTGTATATCCTTTTAGCTGTTGACTATATGTCCAAATGGATAGAGGCTATTCCTACTAGAAAAGATGATGCCCAAGCCGTCTCCAAATTTCTTAAGTCAAATATTTTTTGCCGATTTGGGATTCCTAAAGCTATGGTTAGTGATCGAGGGACACATTTTTGTAATAGGGTTATTAGTAAATTGTTTTCCAAATTTGCCGTCAGTCACAAAACCTCCACTGTATACCATCCATAAGCCAATGGTCAAGCTGAAGTTTCGAATAGAAAGGTGAAGCACATCTTGGAGAAAATAGTAAAACCATCAAAGAAAGATTGGAGCCTTCGCCTCAAAGAAGCACTATGGGCCTATCGCATCACCTACAAATCTCCAATCGGCATGTCCCTTTACCGGTTGATCTACGAAAAATCTTGCCATTTACCCGTGGAGTTGGAGTATAAAGCTTATTGGGTAGTTAAGCAATGCAACATGGACCTGGCATCTTCCGGTATGGAGCGGAAGCTGCAACTCCAAGAACTAGAGGAGATAAGGCTAGAGGCATATGAACATTCGCGCCTCTACAAAGAAAAGATAAAGTTGATGCATGATAAGATTCTTAAGAGGAAGAGCTTCAAGGAAGGGGACAAGTTCCTCCTATTCAAGGCTCGTTTCACCTGTAAACATGGAAAATTCAATACTCGCTGGGATGGACCATATTTGGTCACTAAAATGCATAACTTCGGCATGGTAGAGCTTATAGATGAAGCAACTAGCGCATAACTTAAAGTAAATGGCCACCTCTTGAAACTCTATCATGAGAATCACAAACTGCCATAAATATCAGGTTCCTTCTCTCCTTCACTTGTTTACTTACTTTTGATCTTGGCCTTGATTATATAACTTGTTTTGGTCTACTACTTTTCTTACCAAGTGTGGAGGAGAACCATCTCTGTAGTTAGCTAGCTATATTTTTTACTTTCATCAGTAGTTTCACATTCCAATAAAATTCCTTTGTATCTTACTGTCGCTACTCTTTATCTCCTGTCTTGTTCCCCTTATGATTGTGATTCTGTTACTTGTTCATTGAGGACAATGTGTTATTTAAGTGTGGGGGAGATTTTCTCATCTTATATCTCTTATTTGTGCTCCATTTTGGCCTTTTTAATGTTTGTGTTTGTCAATTATGCATACTATCAAACTTGGTGACTGTGAAATTAAGTTTTTGCCATTTTTCGCTGCGACATACTGTGCCTTCGCCGAGGCCAAAAACTCATTTCTCACCATGGCGATAGGCATTGATTGCTTGATATGTTCGCCGTGGCGAGCTCATTTTTCACCTTTGCGTCACATTGTTGCAGGACCAATTTATTTTAAGAAATTTACCTCAATTTAAATTCTCCCTCATTCAACTCTTGTAACTTTTGTTTGTCAAAGAATTTATAAGTTTTAAGGTGATTCTTGAGTTTTTGAAATACTTACCATTCTTTAAATGATAGTTGGATTTGACTAATTTTATTTTTGATGTTTTCAACACAAAGTAAATGAAGGCATGCTGATAAAGTAGCACTTTATGTTTTTAAGACTTGAGATTGTTCATGGAGATATTACCCTTGTTGGAAGAATATTTGGGCCTAAATTTTTTAATGCTTATGTGCATCTGCTTATTTCATATCTCTCTAGAGCTTGTTTCAATTCTTAATATAAGTTTTATGAACTAGAATTTTGTTAGCGTGATAGAGGCATTCTTTCAAAATCCCTTGACCTAAACATAATCCCATAAACACCTATCCATTGCTAGCTCCTTAAGACATTATTTTTGAGTACATGCATCCATCTTTATATGGTGTCAATAGGTTATTTTGCATTTTCTTCTTGTTTAAAAAAATTTCTACTTGTGTGTTCTAAAGAAAGAAAAAGAGAAAAATATATAAAAAAGAGGAGAGAGAGGCAACGAGTATATTTTTATATGTCTGTGTTATATTTGTGTTGTTCATTAAAAAAAATCATTTGTGCAAATATTGTCTTACTGTTGACATCTATTTCATAATTATAGTGCATGTACTCATACTTTTTCTTCCTTTGTCCATTTTATCCACTTCATATAGCCTTCTGTGCATTACAACCTTGAAAAGTCCTCTTGATTTTCAAAGTTATAGTTCTTGTAGTGGAGAAGTAGGACTATTACAAGTTTATGGTAAAGAATGGACTAAGTGGATTTTAGAGTGAAAATGTCCCTAACCACAAGTGAGATGAGAGCAAACACTTTACCTTGAGTGAAATCTCTTTTGCTCAATCTCTTGGATTAAATTCTTGTAGTGTTTATTTTCTTGGCACTTTTTCACTCTGCTTTGGTTTATCTTTAAGAAGGTGATTTTTGCCAATTTCCTATTATTGTTTTGAGCATGGTAAGGATTTTTCTTTTCCACTCGTGTTTCTTTGACTCTTATAAACTTTGTATAAGAGTACAAAGGTCTAAGTGTGGGGGAATTTGATTGAGCCCAAGTTTATTATCTAAATTGACAACACTTTCATGGCCTTTACTGTACTTTTTGACTCCTAATTCTTGATTTTGTGCTTAAATTAATCCTTGAGTGTGCATTTTTATTTTATACAATTTGATAGTAAAAATTGTCACAATTGGTATTAATTGCATTTCTTAAGTTTTCTAAGAATAATTGATACTGCAAATTGCTATTTTTGATTGTAGTATCCTCAAGAAGAAGGGAGTCAACGTGCTGAATTGAAGTCAACAGGAGATCATATCCTTGAGGAAAAGTTCGCCACTGCAAGCCCATCTATCGCTGCGACGTAAAATGATAAATCTAGGCTAAACTTTCGGGAGAAGTTATCCACAACAAAGATTAATTCTTTCACGGCGGTTAAGGAGCCAGCGAAGTACAAATCCTTTCGGGAAAAGTTCGTTGCGGCAAAAGACATTTGTCGCCGTGACTAACCTTTAAAAACCCTTACTATATTTGGAAAAATCTCTCACTGTTCTAACCTGACCCGCAACTTAACATTTAAAAACATGAAAAATTAGGTTAAGAAGAGGAGAGACGATATATCTGGAGACAAGAAGGGAGAAGGGTGATTATCACCATAATTCCTGATACTTCATCTCTCACTCTTGACCATCATCCATCACCCATTTTTCAGTTCTCATCGTCGCCCTCTGTTGTTGCCATGGATGCTGTTGAAGTGCCTATAGTTGTGAGTGCTCCCGGAGAGATGCTTGGCTAAGCACCATTTCCTCTTGAAGATGTAGCAATGGTTTAAGCTTAATGGGATTCAAAGGGAAGTAGTTTGTTTACATCTTTCTACACTGTTATGAACTCCTGAGTTAGGGTTTATGCTTTGTAGTTAGACTTTTCTTGATTAGAGTTTAATCAAGAGTTGAACAATGTATTGTGTTATGGATTTGTT
>JANZXR010000009.1:11387220-11411779 GCA_027575705.1 Erythroxylum echinodendron
TGAAATCTATCGTTTCTTCCAATCGATGCATGCTTTATTTTCCAATCCAACAATTAATATATTTCTAATTCTTATCCCAGTGGGTTGCTCGAGAGAGCAAAAATTTTAAAATTTTTGATTTGTTTTTGAAAATTTAAAATTAAAAATTTTGCAATTTAGTCCGCAAATTTTTTAGTTTTTCAGTATTGGCCGGTATACCGGTATTGGCTGGTACCAATCAGTATTTAGATTCGGTACCAAAATTGATATTTCGGTACCGTACCGTACTGGCCGATACGGTACGGAATTCATAATAATGAACACAACAAAACACTTGAATTAAGAAAAGTAATTTTTTAAAAATGTCTTTATTTCGGACATAACTATAATGAATGTTATTGACGTTGTCGATCATAATTATATTAGATATCATGTCGTATAAATTTGAAGAGGTTTAAATATATAGCAACCTTATTCTTGGAGAGATGGCAAATCCCATAAAAATACTTTTATGTTATACTTAATCATTCAAAATAGCTCATGTGACATATTTTGAATCACAATAACACTTGTAATATTTGATTTACTTCACTTTAGCCCTTTTGACCCAATTAGGACACACTTATCCCTCAACCCACCTTTTTCTATTTTCCATCACATTTTTCATATAGATGAAGGAATACGAAAATAATACAAATATTATATTATACGGTATAAATACCGTATATGGGGCCTACCATCTTAACAAAACAGAACAAAAAAGACAAAACCTCTTTGAACACGATTCAAAGACTAAGAAGCCAAAACACGCAGACATCATCTCCTTTTCTCCTTGCAAGGCAAATCCTCAATCAACAATTCTTCAACATCAATCCTAATGTAACATCCATGCAAACATCAAAATTTTTGTGTTTCGAAGTGTCATTAAACATCCACTATCAACCAAAAATCCAGAAATCCCCAAATTTCCAATCCAATCTGAAAACCCTAACTTCGAAATTAGCTAACCAAAAATCGAAGAATGCCAAGCTCGATGAGAGGAAGTGGATAATATTCATCATCATCGACACAATTTTCAACTAAAAGGAGCCAAAGGTTCACAAGAAATTATAGCATGGAGTTGAGGCAAATGCATTGTGATTGTGGAAAGTCTGCTACGGTCTTAACGTCTTGGACCCAAGAGAATCCAGGTAGAAGATTTTGGCAATGCCCGAAATATCAGAAGCCGAATGATTGTAAGTATTTTGATTGGGTTGATGGAGAAATGAATGATAGAGCTAAGTTCCTGATTTTGTCTTTAAGAAATCAATGTGTTGAATTGAGGAATGAGAATAGAGACTTGAGGAATAGTAGGTTCATGGAAATTACTGGGAGGATGGAAATTGGTGAACTGAATAAGTTGAATGACTTGAAGACTGAAATTCAATGTCAGCAACCTGAAATTGAGTGCGTGGTTCTGAAAGTGCAGACAGCGGAATGTGAATCAAAAAGGCTAGTGAAGGCCATGAAATTTTATAAGATTGTATGTTTGATATGCATTGTAATTGTCATTATAGTTATCTTTAAATGATAGTTGTTGAACATGCAAAAAAATTGGGTATGCCCAATTCTGCTATGTAACCCCACTTTAAATGCAGTAAAATGAAGTGTTTTTTATTGTATTGAATGTTCAAGTGCTTCTGCAGAAACCAGTAGCTTTGTTTCTTCTAATGCCTAGATTTTGGGAAGAAGTTGATATATAACCCTGTTACAAATCTCACTACAAAAAATTTATACAATTCGTGACATTTTATTTTAATTATTTAATTATTACTTTAATACAAAATGAAATTAAAATTAATTTATTATTATTATTTATTAAAATTTCGCCAACTTTATTTAATTAAAAAACAAGGAATTTAAGAATAATAAATAATAATAATAATAAGTATATATACTCAAGTAGAAAATTAATAATAATAATACTTAATAATAATAATAAGAATAAGAATAATAAAATATGATAAAAATATTTAATGTAAGTTTTTTATAAATTTCATAATGCCATTATTATAATTTATTTTCTAAAAAGTATAAATTTAATTTATATTTCAACAAAATTTTTATTTATTTTTATTAAAATTAATAACAAATTAAATTATAATTATATTATTTATTATAAATAAATTAAAGTCACCCTCATGTGGTGCTGATCACCCTTGTGCTTGTGCACGAGGGTGACTTTAATTTATTTATAATAAATAATATAATTATAACCGTCACCTGACATGTAAAAGGTCATCACATTGTCACCCTCGTGCTTGTGCACGAGGGAGACAATTTGTGACATTTTTGTTGAGTCACTTGAGAATTTTGTTACTGTCACCCTCGTGAGAATTCTGGAAGTTGGGTTTGAGAACATCGAAGTTCTGGTTGCGATTTTTTGTGTTGCTTGCGTATTTGTGATTTTTTTATTTTTTTGTGGCTGTTGGACGTTGTGTTTTCTTTGGGTAATAGCAATTGTGTTTTGTAGGTGAAGTGAAGCTGGGGTAATTGTATGTAAAATTGGGTAATGTGACATGTAGTGCTTTGTGATTAAAGTCAAGTTTAGTTATTGACAAAATTGCCATTGAAGTTGCAAAGGATTAATTATTTTCATTTTCAATTCCAAGCGCTCTTTCTATTTTCAAATAGATGTCTTGTTGGTGATTACCGTGTGGGTGACTTGAAAGCTTGTGGTCTTTTAATTATCGGTTTAAGTTGTTGGATGCTATTCTATGAAGTTCTAGTGGAGTGTATCGGAGTGGAATATCACGATCATAATCATCAATAGTTTAGGGATGACTTAAAAGTTGAGACAGGAGGTCTGTTTGAATGGAGTATTTCCCTTTACCCCATCTTCCCATGTGACAATATTTAGTTTGTGAATTTTTTGTGAAAGAAAACTTTGAAGAACTCATAGAAATCTGTTATGTTTTTGTTCTTACAGAGAGAAGATGATGAAATATGTTACAACATTTTTCTACAAAATTAAGAAATAGTTGCTATGAGATAAGTCTAAAGATGACGATGATGTGGCATTTTATAACGTTTTTTGTATTATGTGACGTTTTTTAAACGTCATCAATTGTGTTGTTTTCTTGTAGTGTCTATGAACAGGACTAATTAGAAAAGGTTTGAGAAGCTAGTGATGACAAAGGAATTGGTGCAGGATGTTACAACTACTTAGTAATAATATCCAGAAAGTTGAAAATGGCATAATGTTGCAGTGGTTTTGTAGAAACCATAGCTCCAACCTCTAACTAATACTGTCTAACCCAAAAGCAAAACTTTTGCAACTACCTAGTAATAACATCAAAAAAGTTCAAAAGTGTAGCAATATTTGCATATATAAATATCAGTTTGGTGCATTTGTGTGACTTTGTTGTGTTGATGGTGTGTTATCACTGGCATAGTTGGCAGCCTTCTTCCTACACTGAAGCTAGGTAAGCCTTTGGTGCTTTAATGTTGGTAATGTTACAGCAACATTCCATTTCCATTTTAGACCCCATTCATTCAACGTAGGATGGGTACCAAATCCAAGATCAGCTTATGTTCCTATCTTACTTTTCTTCGGTGGAGCTACTAGAGTCTCACGATCACCACTCTACAAAAAAAATCAATAAATTGTCAATCAAATCATCAAATACATAAAATGACTAACTTTAAGTAAACTGAAAATGTAACTCACCCTCATAATGACACCACCATTATCAGTGAAACAGACTCCCATGCCATACTTATTGGATTGCCTATTAATATATTTTATACTTGAGTTCTTGTTACTTGTAGGTCTTTGTCCATGAATGTCAGTCATGATTGCTGGAATGCCTTTTTTGGAAGCTTTGTTTGTCTTAGATGGCTCACTAACTTTTTGTTTCCCTTTATCTTTGTTTTTGGTTGCAACTTTGTTTCCCTGGTAACTATATAAAACAGAGATATCACATCAAATAAATAAACAAAGAAAAATAGTGTTAAAATTACTCTTTGATATTAAAAGAATTTTGTTAAAAAATAACCTTTTCAGGTGTAATTCTCTTTGGTTGTTTGCACGTCCGGCTATTATGCCCTATTTCTCCACAGTTTTTGCATGACTTCATACCACCCCTTCTAGATAACCTACCATTCTTTTTTGGCTCATATTTGTCCTTCCTCTTATTTTTCTTTTGCCTACCAGACTCCTGTCAATAACAAGTGGTATAGGAGCTAGTTTACCACTTTGTTCCCAGAAAATCTATCCTCTTACAGGCTGAATTGAATGACCATGCACCTTCAGGTAAGTATCTTTATGATAGTAGGAGCTGAACTTGTTCTCTGGCAAAGTCTCTTCTCTGTACACTGCAGGGATACAATGCACATAAGGAATGCCAGTCAATTCCCCAGATCTACATGAACAGGCATCAATAGTTGTAAAAACCGTATGCTTTGTTTCTCCTTTATAAACTTCATAGCTATCATCCCTATTAAATTCAAATTGCCAATTAAATGAATCCAACTTATTATTCTCCAGTAACTTCACTATCCTAGGAGCAATAAAAGTTCTCCACTTAGCTGCAAATGCCCTCTTCACTTTAAGCCGAGTCATCACCATTACCCTAATCTTTTCAAGCATGCTAATAATGGGTTTGGTTCTTATTGATAGTATCCATCCATTGAAAGTCTCTATGAGATTATTGTCCACAATGTCACACTTTGGTTCAAAGCTAAAAAAAGCCTTGCACCAACTTTGTTCTCCATAGTATAAAGCATCTTCAACAATTCCATCACCTAGCTTGTCAAGTTCCTTCAACTCTTCTTTGAATTGCTGCACAAATGTTACCCTAGCACAATTCCAAAACTGAATTTTTCTTTCCTCCCCTTTCCATTTCTTTTGCCAAGCAGCATATATATGCCTTGCACACTGCCTGTGCTCAGTATTCGGTAAAATCACATCTATTGATGTTATAATTTCCTATACATAAAATATAAAATGAATCATATCGTGCATGAAGTTATTTGTGAATCATAAATTCTTAAACCAAAAAATTCTGAAATAAAAATAGACCTTTTGTATATCTGAAGTAATAGTTAATCCTCAACCTTTGTCTGGAATGTCTAAGTCTCCAACCAAGTGCTTAAGAAACCATGTTCAATTCTTCTTTGTCTTAACGTCCACTACAGCCTAAGCAATCGGAAGCATTTGATTGTTTCCATCCCTTCCAACTGCAGCTAACAACTGCCCCTTGCATATATGTTTTAAAAACAACCATCAATTCCAATTATTGGCCTACATCCAGCTTTCCATCCTTCCTTGCAAGTTTGAAAGAAAACATAAAATAATTTGAAATATGGTATGTTTGCAGGATTTTCAGCATCCACCACCACTTTTGTTGTGGTACCTTTATTACTTCTTTCCAATTCAATTGCATAATCATGCAATTTCCCATATTCTACCATAAACCCACCATTAACCTCCTCCATCACCTCTTTTTTAATCCTTCCTACTATTATTTCAGATACATTCAACTTAAACTTTTCTCTTACATAACCTTTTAGTCTCTTATGAGTGATTCTAGGTTCTTCCAAAATTTTTTCCCTTAGTAAGTTCTTCAAATATCCTCTTTTAATCAACTGGATATCATTGCAGCCAAAACATCTATGCTTGTTCTTAAAGGTCTTAATATGAAATTGCCCCTCTTGGTTGAAACTAGCATGAAAAACAAAGGGACAACTTGACGTGCATCTATACCTTAATCTTCTAGGCTCATTGTTTACATATGACAATGCATATCTTTTAATCAAAGCCCATTTCCTCACTGCATCTTTACATTGTTTCTGACTTTCAAACACCATACCCACAGAAAATACTGGGATTCGAGTAGTAGGATCATAAAACATTAATCTCTGTTGTTTCCTTAGAATTTCACCGTCCTCATTAGTAGATTCAAAACTTCCTAGGTCATCAGAGTCCAGGTAGTCACTTGTATAACTAGGGACCTTCCCATCAACATCTTCCTCGGTATTTATCTCATCATTATCATTCACAACTGTTCTTCTATTGTATTGCACAACTAAATTAGCACAATTTGTAACCTCAGGTTCACCAGCCTCATCTTCACCATTTGTTTCATTTTCAATAGTGTTAGATTCATTGATTATCTCCAGTGGAATTTCTTCTTCATCAACATTATTATAATCAGAATCATCCCTTTCCTCAGCTCTCTTTCTAATATACTGTCGAACATTGCTTCTAGCCTCTTGAAATTCATCATCTTCCTCTTCTTCACATTCGAAATGCACATTCACCAAATCTTCCTCATCATCATAATATGCATATTCATCGACTTCAAAATCTTCACTCTCTTTCCTACAACTTCCAGTGTCATTGTCTTCATGTTCAGTGGCCTCTGGTCCATCGAAATGCTCTATGATTTCAGGTGTGTCCATAGAATGCTTCACAAATAGTTGTACTAACTTATACTTTTTAACATCCTACATAGCTCCTGACAACGATCATCATCTCATAACAACCTCGATCCTTGCCTGGAGTTAAAAAATACATGCGCCCACCATTTACAAAACCAAAATTTTTTGATGAATCTGCAATAACCCAACATGTCAAGATTTCTGAAATTCATGTTACAGATCTCACCACCAACGTATGCTTTTGTCCTCCCTTTAATCTCATAATGACCACCATAATACATCTCAACAATATATGGGGCATTCATCCTGTGCGTTTTAAATAACAATATATAAGCAAACGATTTTTTTATTATGCATAAACAACACACGTGACGCCTTCTTTTTCATTTTGGGACCACAACATTTGCGTTAAACAGACATGAACGAAACACAAGAAGGAAAGAAACGTAATTAATTTGAAATGGGACCATATTTTGTGCAAAACCTGTACATTAAAACTTTATTTATGTTTACCTTTGCTCTTGTACATTCCAAAGTAAACCTATTTAAGAATTCAGAAACTTACTTCTCAATTATTGCCTCAACACGTCATTCTTCATAATCTTTCAACTTTCACATTCAGTCACCTTCACTCATCTCTTTCCAGTAGATTTCCTTTTTAATTCATACGGTTTGGTTGTAAAAGTTGAGACCTTTTGTGTTTCTTTTTCCCTCGATGAAGGGGTTTTGTCTTTTTTTTTTGGTTTTGTTAAGATGGTGGGCTCCAAATACGATATTTATACCATATAATATGATATTTGTATTATTTTCGTATTCTTCTATTTATTTGAAAAATGTGATGGAAAATGAAAAAAAGTGGGCTGAGGGGTAAATGTGGCCTAATTGAGTCAAAAGGGCAAAGTGAAGTAAATCAAATATTACAAGTGTTATTGTGATTCAATTGATATCATAGGAGTTTTTTAAATAATTAAATATAACACAGGAGTGTTTTGTGGAATTTGCCAGGAGAGATGTTATTGATTATTTTATTATTAAAAAAATAGTTATTCTCAAAGTGCACGACATTTGCTGATGTGTAGGTGTTGTCGCATTGTTCTGTGTGTCTCACCACTCCCACACCCACGGCCACTCCCACATCCAGCTTGGGTAATAATTCATTCAACTGCCCCTTGGCTACTCAAATTCAATTCACACGACGCTTTCTTCAATCTCTTGAAAATGGCTGATCGATACTTTTCCAATTTAATGCCTGACTTCGTCGTTGAAACAACCCCATCTCCAGATCATCAAAAAGACACAACCACTACTACTGGTACTGGAGATTCTCTAATCAAGCTTCTCTCCATGCCTTTCCCTTCTCTCTCGCTACGCTTACAGCGTGCTGCTCTGGATCTCAAAGAGACTGTACGTACTACGTATCCCAACTCTTTGTTTTTCGTTTTATGTGGCTTGTTTTTGTATTTGGGATGATCACCAAATGTTTGACTACTTGTTTCAGATACTTGTTGAGACTTGGGGAATGAACGAACAAACTGTTCAAGATTTCACACTCTATAGCGGCACTCTTGGCACTGCATTCTTGCTTTTCAAGACCTACCAACTCACTAACAATACAAATGATCTCAAGCTCTGCTTGCAGATTGTTAAGGCCTGCGACTCCGCTTCTTTACCTTCTAAGTACGTACTATCTCTTTTTCCTTCTTGCAGTAAATATGGTGTTTCGTATACTGGTATTTCTTCTTGGTTTTATGCGATTTGATTTCAGGTTCTTTAAGGCGTAAAATTTGAATTTTGATCTGCTAAAATAAGCTCGTCTTTGAGCAAACAGGGATGTGACATTCATATGCGGACGGGCAGGAGTTTGTGCCATTGGGGCTGCAGCAGCAAACTATGCCAATGATGAATCATTGATGAATTACTACCTGAATCAATTTGCAGTGGTGCTTGGCCCTTTCGTACTCCCATTGGTTCCATTATTTATGTTAGTTTATGTGTGTGTATTTATATATAACAGTTATAAAGATGGTGTTGTTAGTTGTCCCATATTGGTTGGGGAAAATAATTGGAGCAAGGCTCTTGACTTTATAAGGAGGGTGCTACCTTCTTAATTAGTGCACCAATCAAAGTCAAAGATTTGTATGACAAATTTGACTCTAGTTAAATTCCTCTTTTGAGGTGAGAGTTGGAAGATTTGTTTTAGGTATTTCTTTGTGAGTGTATTGATGTATTGGGATATTGGGTGAGAGGAACAATTGTGTGTTTGTAAGAATTTTTCACATAGTGGATTTTCTTCTAGTTTCCACGTAAATTTCTTGTGTTATTATTATTTCTCTATTTTCTGTTATTTTTTACTATAAAATATCTTTTAGTGTGGGTTTGGGAGGTCTAAATTCCCAACAATTGGTATCAGAGCCAAGGTATGTTTTTTCTTGGAATTCTGAGTATGCTCTGTAGTCGCAGTTTTGACTGATCTTTCACATCAGAAAAGGGTTTCTTGAGAAAGGTTCATTTGGTGCGGTGAAGCTTTGGTGTGGTAGTGTGGAAGTGCATGTCTAGGAATGTTCTGGCTAAGGAAAGACTTGGTATTTAAGTGTGTCCGTTGTGACCCACCTCTCTTTCCTGGGAACTTACTTGGTGTGCTGTTCATTTCTATGGTAAAATTCATCAAGGCAGAAGAGCACAGAAAAAATCTCAGGAAATAGGCCTTCGAATCCTATCAGATTTAAGGTATAGAAATTCGACGGGAGAATCAATTTTGGCTTGTGGCAAGTGCAAGTCAGGGAAATTTTGATTTAGTCGGAGTTACACAAGGCATTGAAAGGCAAGCAAATCCCTGATATTAGCATTGTATGATGGACGTGTGGGCAATCTAGGCATGTGAAGAAAAATTGTCCGAGAGGTGGAGCGGGTTCGGCAAGAGGTCTGGGTCAGTTAATGGAGAGACTGACAATGTCGCTAACATTATCTCCATGGATGATTTTGTTCTCTAAAAGGGGGCATGTACATCCTCATGGCATGTCGCTAGTCCCAAACTTGCCATGATAGAGGATGTGTTACTGTTAGCGGGTCCACAAGTTTGCACACGGGCATTGGTTTGGCATTGATGCAAGGTGTGTGGTGAAATTTATGTCGATGTCTGATGAACTTCCAGGAAAGCCAAATATGGGAGTTGCACCATATTTTTTTTCAGCAAGGTTATTTTCGACATGTGCCGAAGTGAAAGGCTTGGAATTGGTTTATTCTGAGTAGGTATGCTTTTTTGGTGGAGCATGATGCTGTGAAGCATGATAATTCTCTACATTGAGAGTTGTGTTATTTTCAGGAGATCTTCAATGAAGTAGAGTGTGGTTGTGGGATCAACCAAAGTATCAAGGTGGAGATTGTTGAGTTTGGCTCCTTTAGTTGTCCCATATTAGTTGGGGAAAACAATTGAGGCAAGGCTCTTGACTATATAAGGAGGGTGCTACCTCTTTAATTAGTGCACCAATCAAAGTCAAAGATTTGTATGACAAGTTTGACTCTAGTTAAATTCCTCTTTTGAGGTGAGAGTTGGAAGATTTGTTTTGGGTATTTCTTTGTGAGTGTATTAGTGTATTGGGATATTGAGTGAGAGGAAAAATTGTGTTGTTGTAAGAATTTTTCACATAGTGGATTTTCTTCTCGGTGCCCGTGGTTTTTTCTCCGGTTTAGGAGTTTCTACGTAAATTTCTTGTGTTATTATTATTTCTCTATTTTCTGTTATTTTTGGCTATAAAATATTCTTGGGTGTAGGTTTGGGAGTTCTAAATTTCCAATAAATAGATACATGAATTCATAGTCATTGACCTTCTTTTGGGATATATTTCACAGATTACACTATCAAGAGATCACCCTGACGAGTTATTGTATGGAAGAAGCGGATTCTTGTGGGCTTGTTTCTTTATAAACAAACATATAGGCGAGAGGACGGTTCCGCATACAACCATTGTGAGATTTTGGTTGTAAGTTTCAAAGTGGCTGCTTATTTTGTAGTGTAGGATGGTAATACTATGTTAATTTTGATGCAGCGTGCAATTGCCAGTGAGATTATCCGGAACGGAAGATCCAGGGGAAAGAAAGGAGGGTGCCCTTTAATGTATGAATGGTATGGAGAAAGGTACTGGGGTGCTGCCCATGGATTGGCTGGCATCATGCATGTTTTAATGGACACAGACCTAAAAGTAGATGAGGTCGAAGATGTCAAAGGCACTCTTAGATACATGGTCAAAAATCGCTTCCCTGGTGGAAACTTCCCTACAAGTGAGGAAGACAGCAAGAGGGATGTTCTTGTACATTGGTGTCATGGAGCCCCTGGGATTACCCTTACACTTGTTAAGGCAGCGAAGGTATAATATTCTGGTTACCATTTTAACCATCTTCTGTTTAATTCTTCGATGTTTTAGATTGAACATTTTTGGCTTTGAACCTTTTATATATGAACTTCGGGAATTCATTGGCTGTGTTATTATGTGTTTATAAATTTTCTTTACCTTGGCTGATGAATAAGTTATCCTAACAAGATGATGTGATTCCTTTATACCATTCATTTCTACTAATAACTTTTTGGTACTATTTCATTTATGTCCTTAGTATGGTTTGAATGTAGTGTGGTTATGGTTGTTCGGTGAAGACCCTTATGTATGGAGAAGTACCAACATGACCTAATTAAAGATAACAATATCAGTACCAATGGAAGTTTTATCTTGCTTCACTCAAGGTTTCGATCTAGAATATGTAAAAACTTGGGTTTTTAGAGGTAAAGAACTTCACGAGTGCCATTAATGCTGCATAGCTATCGACTACATTTACTCGTTAGCACTGTTATGAAAATTCTCAAGGAACTCTCAGTTCAAATGCATATTGCTAGTTAGTAATAACAACTCTAATAGGAACTTTAAATGACTTTCTTCAACATTTAACCCAAGCTTATATGGAATACTCAGGTTTTTGGAGATGATGAATTTTTGCAAGCTGCTATTGATGTTGCGGAGGTAGTGTGGAATCGAGGCCTGCTTAAACTCGTTGGGATTTGCCACGGAATCAGTGGAAACACGTATGTGTTCCTATCTCTCTATCAGATGACGGGCAATGTAGAGTTCTTATATAGCGCCAAGGCATTTTCATGCCTTTTGCCAGATAGAGCTCACAAACTTATACCAAAAAGAGAGATGCATGGAGGTGATAGCCCCTACTCACTGTTTGAAGGGATTGGAGGTATGGCGAATCTTTTTCTAGATATGATTGATCCTTCAAATGCTAGATTCCCTAGGTATGATCTCTGAATGCACATTTAGAAGTGAGTTATAGTGCATAGACCAATGCTGCATTGCTTTCTGTACATTAATATTTATATTTGAAGATGTGCTCAAGCATTAATGACGTTAAATCAACTACGTTTTGGTTCTTTGTTTCATCTTTACGTAGGTTAATTGTGGTGGCAAAAAGTTGGTTTTGGGAAATTGAGGCATACATAGCGAAATAGTTACCAAATTTTTTATTTGATTTTTTGAAAGTCAAAATCACTTAAATTTATATAAAATGATTAATTTATAAAATATAATGAAGCATGAACCATAATTCTTACCTTATTATAAAGCTTAAACTTTTTTTTTTGTTTCCTTTGAATTATTTTTTAAATGAGCTCATCTTAACTATAATAGTCATATGGGTGTCTGACCACTTATAGCATTCTTAAAATGTGTCCACAAAATTTCTACAACTATTATAAAAAGGATTAGGTAAGAAGTATTGGCTCTCTTGGAGTCTAAGCTTATTTATAGTAGACTTTGAATATTTAGTAATTTAATAAAAATTAAGATTTGAATTAATTATAATTATATAACAATTATGTCCAAATAAGATTCAGTATTTCATATTGATCTTTATTTATAAATATATTATATTTAATCATAAAGTTTATCAAATTTTACAATAAAATTTAACTTGATTAAAACATCTTTTTTTGCTTTTCAACTTATTCTTTGTGTGTGATTTATTAAGTTCTTAAATATATTAACAATAAGTATAAAGTGTAACTCTAGATCATATTTAGGATTAGATAAATCAAATTCTTTTAATTTATATTTAATTCTTTAAGCAAATAATTTATATGCACATATTAAGATTAGTATCTAATAATACATCATAATCACTCAAATATTTGAAAATATCAAAGTAGTTTTGAGTAATCTTTATATACATGATTTTTTTGTATAATTCAATTATTTTATCATAAAATATTTTTATTAAACATAGAGCAATGAATTAACATTTATTCTATTTGTGTCTAATTATGTTAGTTCTCCACCATTAGTATTTGATTCTATTAATAGTATTTAGTAAACTATTTTATAAAGTTTCATTCCACCTTAACCAAGGATTCCTCAAATCAATGCTAATTGAAAACAATAGACAGTCTTTCTAATCACTTTGGGGTAATGGATTCTATATTAAATATTTAGTTATCTCCAAATAGTTCATGTTATATTTAATGAATACCAATTGAGTTGCCCTTGATTAGAATAGGTCATAGGTAGTATCAAAATATAACAATTCGCATATGAGATACTTTGTTAATTTCAAATCAAATGATAACTTGTATAATTATTATAATAAGAATTTTCTCGTACATATAAGTAATGTTATAAATTGTTAATTTGGTGAATTTGTTCTCTAACAAATATTCACAAATATTTGTTTTGAATATTTTATAAGCATTATAATTTATTTAAAATATTTCGAAAGGTTATCTTTAACTTATATTTTCATGAAAATGTTACTTTTTGCTCACTCAATTTTTATTTGATATGTATATTATTTTAGTCCGAATTTTGCGTGCTCTTTAAGTCATCATTATCTTTTTTTTTTAATTTACGGTATGGAATTTTTTTTATTGTACATTCCTTCACGCTAAACGTTCTTGTTTCTTTAATTTCAAGGTGAACTGACTTAATTGAGCTCTTTACTCGATAATTCTTCATTTTATTCTTAGGCTACATTCGATCAAGCTTCCTGTTCGACAATTTTGCTTTAATGAAACACATTTTCGGTCAGTTTTATACCTTATCTAGACATATGTTTAATCAAACAATTTTTATTTGACAATTTCATACTTCTTGCTTAATAATTCATATTTTGTTTAAACACATTTGGATTGAATCTTTGACAAATTCAATTCAATAAAAAAATTTGAACTCCATTCAAACATATATTCAATAGAAAATTTGATAACATCTAGCTTCTTTCTCTATAATTCCTATTTTATTTGAACACATTTTCTACAATAATAATCAATTTCGTTATTTAATAAAACTTAATGTTTTGACTCTACTTTTATTTTTAAGGTATGTTTGGCTCTACTTATATTTTTATTTTTTGTTTTTAGTTTTCAAATTTAGTAAAAGAGTTATTTAGTAAAAAGTTTCTAGTTTATGTTTTTTGTTTTAATTTCTTTATGTCTTCATGGTTTATGAAAAACCATAAAAATTTGGTTTCCGTCTTTCTATTTTTATATTCTATTGCTAACTAATATATATTATTTATTTATTTAATGTTAATTACTAATAAGAATTATAACTAATATATTTTTTAGAAAATTATTTTATTTTATAATTAATTTATAAAAAATTATTTGGAAAAGAAGATAATTTTAAATGTACTACGTTAATAAATATATCTTTAAAGTAAATTAATATTTGAAATGAAAATTTCCAAACATCAAGTATTAAATTCTTTAAAAAATTAAGTTTTAATAATTGAAAATTTAAAATATTAATTAAACACTTGTTTTAAATAAGTATTAATGTATTCATAAATATAATCATATCTAATGTAACAGTATTTATTATGAGTAATAGAAGTATACTTATATGATATTAACAATTAAATAAGTTTTTGTTTTCATTAAAAATCGAAATTAAAATTAAAAAGCAAAAACTACAATAAGAAAGTAAAAATAGAATCAAAGGGTTATTTAATAAAAAATTATAATTTTTTTTATTTAGATATTGGATTCTGCGATATATTCTCATATTACTCTTCAAATAAGAGGAAAGATCTATGATTTCGATAAAAGCCACATGAGCTACGCTTCAAGTGGTTCGTTTTAAGAAGGTACTAAAGTACTTTTGTGTGATCTATTTTCGATATGAGATTTATTTGACATCTTGGCAAAGATACTGGGCAGCACATCGGGAGAGAGCTTCATCCATTTTTGGCTCCTATTAAGAAGCTGGGTTATTTTCTATGTTACGGGCTTGGGTCATCTTGGGTCATCATTTGGGCCAGTAACTGGTTTTATGATTACACATGGTTCTACAACAGACACACTGCATCAGATATTTTTTGCTCCTGACAGTAAACAAAACTCAGTGGCCATAGCACAATACCGTAGCACACATATGCAGAGGCACAACACGCCACACACAGTGTCTTTTGTCCTTCTGCTCTATTTTTCGCTCATCTGTAAATACAGTACAACAGTCCCATAGCCAATAGGTTTTCATTCTTTCTAGTATAAATAGTTACAACATGTACATACAATTGTTGTGGTGAATCAAACAGTAGAAAATCCCTTTACATCTTTTCATGGTATCAGAGCATATGGTCTGATCCAACCTATCACCACAAATGTCGACAATGGCTGAAAGTGAAGCCAGCCATCTTGATTCCACAGACTTGGAGAAGTACTCCATCACCAACACAGAAAATCCGGGAGCAATTCTGGTTACCACCCTTTTTAATGGAAACAACTACCTAACATGGAGTAAGGCAATGATGATAGCTCTTTGTGCCAAGGATAAGCTATCTTTTATTGATGGAACATGCACTCAACCCACAGAGGACAGAAGTTTACTTACCAGATGGAGGAGAGCAGACTCCATGGTCAAGTCATGGATTCTCAACTCAATGAGCAAAGAGCTGGGAGATGCGTTCTTGTCATTTTCCACAGCCAAAGAGCTTTGGGATGAGCTGAGGGAAAGATTTGGGGAGGCTAATGGTCCACTGTTATATCAAATAGAGAGAGAGATCAGTCAACTCAAACAAGGTAATCTCACAATTTCAGCTTATTATACAAAAATAAATAAACTCTGGGATGATTTATCTAGCCTAAGCCCAACACCTACTTGCACTTGCGATGCTGCTAAGGCAATTAACATGAAGGAGAACACACACAGACTGGTACAATTCTTGATGGGTCTGAATGAAGAATATGAGCATGTCGTGAATCAAGTCATGCTAATGGAGCCCCTACCCATGGTGAACAGAGCTTATGCCATGATGCAAACAGTAGAAAGACAAAGAACATTAAATGCCAGCAATGAAAACAACATGAATGTTGCTATGATGGCAAAACAACCCAACTTCAACACAAAACGAGGGGTCCGAAATAACAACAGCAGCAGGAAAACCCATGTGAGAAAAGAAGATAAATACTGTGAAAAATGTGGGAAGGCTGGGCATACCGTAGAAACATGCTTCAAAATTCACGGAGTACCAGAATGGTATAAAGAGCTAACTGGGCAGAAGAGCAGAGCCAATTCAGCTGCGTACGGCGACACTCCTGCAGACATACAAAGTGAACCAAGTGAAAGCATTGACAAGAATGATCCAATTCCCCAAGGCCTAGCAACATTCATACAACAAGAAATATCTAAAGCAATCAAAGGAAAGGGCACAAGTGAGGTAAAGATGGGACGTCTCGCAAACTTTGCAGGTAATGGCAACACAAACCCACTACTTACAGAAAATACATGCACATGGTTGATAGACTCAGGAGCATCATCACATATGACCAAGGAATTAAATTTCTGTCATAATTACAAAGTAAATAGGGTGTATGACTCAGTGACTCTCCCGGATGGTACACAACAGGAGGTAAAACATGTATGCCAAGCCACCCTTGGAAACAAGATCACACTTGAGGAAGTATTACACATACCAAGTTTCTTCAAGAATTTACTTTCAGTAAATAAGCTCACTACACAGAATGAGATAGCTGCCATTTTTATCTCTAACAAGTTGTTTTTGCAGGACCTTCAGACTAACAGTATCATAGCAGCTATCGAGGCTAGGAATGGATTGTATGAGCTCAAATCAGACAGCCTATTACCCCCAGGAACTCTGAAGGGTCCTTCCCTAGATCCCTATCAAACCAAGAATGTTGTTTTTAGTGTTACTATTCCCTCTGATGTTTGGCATAACAGGTTAGGGCATGTTTCTAGCGAAAAGATACGACATATTAATGGAATCAAGTTTTCTGCCCATGATTTACCAGATTGTCAAGTGTGTCCTATGGCAAAACAACATAGGAAACCCTTTCCCAAACACAAAATAAAAACTACCAGACCCTTTGAACTCTTGCACATGGATCTATGGGGGCCCTATCGAATTCCTACCTGAAATGGTTCACAATTTTTTCTCACTATTGTAGATGACTACTCTAGAGCTACTTGGACATTCCTACTTAAACACAAGGATGAAACCCAACACACCATAACTCAGTATATAAAATCCGTAGAGAAGCAGTATGGCACTAGGGTCCTGAGGATACAAACAGATAATGGGAGGGAATTCATAAACCACGAGTGCAGAAAATACTTTGCAGATATGGGAATAACACACCAGAAAAGCTGCCCCTATACCCCACAACAAAATGGAGTAGTAGAAATCAAACACAAGCACCTACTCCAAATAACTAGAGCTTTGCTATTCACAGCACACCTACCTAAACACTTTTGGGGGGAAGCACTCCTTACAGCCACCTACCTTTTAAACAGAATCCCCACTAAGACTCTACAATGGAAAACCCCATATGAGAAATTACATCAGAGGGAACCAGCCTATGAACATCTTAAAACTTTCGGGTGCCTATGTTTTGCTTTAAACAAAATCCCAAGTAAAACCAAGCTGGACCCTAGAGCCTCGAAGTGTGCCTTCCTCGGATACATGCCCGACTACAAAGCATACAAAGTCATGGACCTTGAAACAAAACACATCTTCAGCTCAAGGGATGTTACTTTCCACGAAAGCACTTTTCCCTTCGCCACAATCCATAGCAGACTACCTCAAGAGCTACCACCACTGTTCCCCTACATCTCTTCTGATAGTGATACAGAATTACAAAGTGACATGCACAGGACCACAGACACACAGCATACAGACATCACAACTGAAAACCTATCATCTCCACACAACTCCCCAGAACAGACCACAATTCCTAACAACCAAATCAGAAAAAGCCAGAGAACTCACCAAATACCCAAATACCTGAATGATTATATCCTACAAGCTTCGGCTCAACAATCCACTCCTATACTTGATACCTCTAATGTTACTTTATCAGTCTTTGGTCCTGCAGGAACAGAAGAAAGCCAGGGGTCACATTTGCAAGTTATCCCAACACAACCATATACGGACTTCATAGGTAATGTAAACACTATTTTTGAACCTTTATCCTATGAGTCTGCATGTAAGTCTAGGGAATGGAGAGACTCAATGGACTCTCAGCTGACAGCCCTTGAAGATAACCAAACGTGGGTATTGACTGAATTGCCTAAAGGAAAGCGAGCAATAGCATCAAAGTGGGTGTACAAAATCAAATACAAACCAGATGGCTCAGTTGAAAAATTAAAATCGAGGTTAGTGGCTAAGGGTTTCAACCAACAGGAGGGTGTGGACTATTCGGAGGTATTTTCACCTGTAGCCAGAATTACAACAATAAGAACTTTTCTGGCTATAGCAACAATCAGAAAATGGCCTATAATACAGTGTGACATCAATGATGCCTACCTACATGGTCACCTAGAAGAGGAACTCTATATGGTGCCTCCACAAGGATACACGAAGGCCAAGGCAGGAGAGGTCTGTAGATTGCTAAAATCAATTTATGGACTTAAACAAGCAGGCAGACAATGGCACAAACAGTTAACAGCAACATTGAAAGGCTTAGGTTTCAATAAAACAGAAGCAGATCACTGCTTGTACACCAAAGGCCAAGGAGAGGGCTTTGCTGCCATTATCATCTATGTAGATGATATTCTCATCACTGGAGCAGATGAGAAAATTCTAAACAACACAAAGCAAGCTGTGCACCGAGAATTTTCAATTAAGGACCTAGGATATGCAAAGTACTTCCTAGGAGTTGAGATAGCAAGATCAGAGAAGGGCACACTACTCAGCCAAAGCAAGTATGTAAGGGATATCCTACATGAAACAGACATGCTAGATTGCAAATCGTGCACAACTCCTATAGTCCCAAGAAGTAAACTTACCATCGATGAAGGGGAGCCTCTTAAAGATCCAGAACGCTACAGAAGAATTGTAGGTCGGCTACAGTACCTAAACTTCACGAGACCCGACCTTGCATACATCACACAACAATTGAGTCAATTTATGAAAACACTGAGGGAACCACACTGGAAGGCCGTAAAACATACTCTAAAATATTTGAAGGGGACGCAAAATCAAGGTTTGTTCTACGCAGCAAACTCAACCCTAAAACTCACCGCTTATTCGGATTCGGACTGGGCGAGTTGCGTCTACAGTAGACGATCCCTGACTGGATTCTGCGTGTTCCTCGGCGACTCACTCATCTCCTGGAAGACAAAGAAAGAAACGACCGTAAGTAGATCGTTAGCGGAAGCCGAATATCGAAGTCTCGCGTCAACTACGTGCGAACTAAAGTGGATCGCCCACCTACTAGAACATTTCCAAGTGAAAATCGCAGGAGCCATACCCTTGTTTTGTGATAATCAGGCGGCGATCCACATATCTCGGAATCCCATCTTTCACGAAAGGACTAAGCATCTGGAAATTGACCTCCATCTGGTTCGTGACGCCGTAAACTCAGGGTTTCTGGATCTCCAACACGTCCGCAGCCACGAACAACTGGCCGATCTCTTCACGAAGCCTCTCCCCTCGCGCACGTTCGAAGCCCTAATCGCCAAGTTCGGGTCCCTACGCTGTCTTCGGGTCTCCGACTTGAAGAGGGGGTGTTAAGAAGCTGGGTTATTTTCTATGTTATGGGCTTGGGTCATCTTGGGTCATCATTTGGGCCAGTAACTGGTTTTATGATTACACATGGTTCTACAACAGACACACTGCATCAGATATTTTTTGCTCCTGACAGTAAACAAAACTCAGTGGCCATAGCACAATACCGTAGCACACATATGCAGAGGCACAACACGCCACACACAGTGTCTTTTGTCCTTCTGCTCTATTTTTCGCTCATCTGTAAATACAGTACAACAGTCCCATAGCCAATAGGTTTTCATTCTTTCTAGTATAAATAGTTACAACATGTACATACAATTGTTGTGGTGAATCAAACAGTAGAAAATCCCTTTACATCTTTTCAGCTCCAACTTGGAGTTTGGATCAGTTTTACTATGTTTTTTTTTTTGACGGTTGATCAGTTTTACTTTGTTGATTATTTATCAAAGTGGAAGGTTTTTCATGTCAACCGTAGCAACTTAGCAATATTTTTCACCGTGGTAATGAATGCGCTCATGTTCTCCCGGACATGGTCCATCCTCACGAACATTCTCCTTTCATTTCTCCGGAAAGCCATAAACAAGATATTATCGAATACGATCTTTTGGCCTAAGATTTTCCCCATCCATTGGCGCATTGTTGGAAACCATTGAGACAAGGAAACAGCACATTCTCAACGTTTATTTCAAATATACGAAATCCAAATCACAGCCACCCCCAAGGACTCTTGCTTATTTTGTCGAATAACATATGCGGGTACAAATCAGGGCCTTGGGGGCACATGTGACGTCCATATCAGTTCATATGATTGTTGAGAAACTTGACAATGAGTTCATTGACCCGCTGCGGAAGCATCTCCTGAATGAAATGGTTCCCTTCTTCTATGAAGACGATATCCAAATTGGGCACAAAATGCTTTACTTGTCCACTCCGTATATAGTCTTCCATACCAGGGAATTTTAGGACATAGTCCTTCTCGCCCATGATCAGCAAGGTTGGAGCTGTAACTTTTGGATCAGGAATTCCAAGGTCAGTTCGCATACTCCTGCATAAAAGGACCAAAGCAATTAAGATGACAGGGCTTGAGTTTTGTAACTCATCCAAAATATGCACAGGGACCAGGGAACGTAGATGTTTGAGCAAATAGTGAGCAAATGACTCGGCGGAACAAGAGATAATTCGTACCTGTACGGAACCTGCAAGGGGTAACGAAATCCAGATTTCTCATACAACGTCGCATAAGCTGCAAGATCTTCCTCAGAAAGCCATGGTGGTAGAGGAGCAGATGGGTCAACCAAGTCCATGATCTCCTCGTCATCTCTAGTTGCTGCAGGCACCTCAGAGCTTGAAAAGAGTGTATAAATGTTTTTAATCACTGTCTTCACATCCAGCCGACCAAAATCTGCTTCAGCCCGCCCTGGTTCCTGAAATTGGTAAATTAGAAGGAAGTGTGAAAGAGTACAGAGTTAAGATCATCCGCTTACTCAAAAGAACATATGTAGGATATACCTGCCATCTAGTAATGTAGAAGCCCTTGGGCAACATATGAGATTGGACAGCGTTTGGACCTGGCAGCAGGAAAGGGATTCCAAGTGTTATAACTCCGGACACCTTGGTGGGGTGAAGAACTGCCACTAGGTAAACGGCTAGAGCTCCAAAATCTTTCCCAACTAGAAATACCTGAAGAAAGTATACCATGAGCAAGATTAAAGGTTGTGCAATCTCTAATCTCATCAGAATGGAATAAAAAATGAACTTTATCTGTTTAGTACTAATCATTTTAGAATAGTGACATAACCTCCCAGAAAAATGAACCCTTTCCCACAAGAAATAAGATTCGCTCTGTCACGACAAGATCTGAAAAGTGAGAATTTAACTATCTCCAAAAATATATCAAGTTTGACCCAATTCAATATCCCTCTTCATCTTCGTAACAGAAGTTGGATCCTTTTATAACCTAAGAAGGGCTCCGGTGACTGTCGATCAGAAGAACACTACTTTGAGTAAAGACTTCTGGTCAGCTGGGGCTTTGGAGCAAGTACTGGAAGGCTTACCTTGTCGATAGCTAGAGTGTCAAGTAGACCAACAACATCATCCACAAGGTCCATAATGTTCCCTTTCTCAGGCTCAGCTGGTTGTTCGGAGAGTCCATAGCCCCTGAAATCAATAGCTACTGCTCTGTAGCCGGCATCGGCGATGGCAATCATCTGATGCCTCCATGTGTACCATATTTCTGGAAATCCATGCAGGAACAACACCACCTTTGGACCTGAACTTCAACAAAAGGCAACAATTATTCAATCATGTCCAATCCAAGAAATCTCGTTAAAAGATGAAAGGTATTAGATTAACCGTACCAGTTCCTATCTCAGCTACGTGTAGCTTGAGTCCTCTAACCTGTACATGGGAGTGCTTGATCTGTTCCATGGGAAGTGAGATAGCAATTAGACTTCCAAGCCTGACGAATTAGATTTATGTAATGGTTGAGGAAACAGGCATGAAGCTATAAATGAAGAGTTGAGGAGCGTGATATCAGAAAAGTCAACCAAAGCTGATACGGCAGTCTAGCAAGGGATTCGCTCACCAAATAATATAAGGTGTATCAGACTGCTACATTTATTGGTATTTTTATTATAAAGTTTAATTACTAAAAAATTACTATATCTTTAATTGTTTTAGAATAATGTCAAAGCATTCGCAGCATGGGGTTCATGGTTCATACTTATCAACTGCTGTTGCATTAATTAACACTTCTATCAACTTTCCCTTGATTTATCTCCGAAAAGTTGAGATACATCAAGAGTGCGACCAAATTCATAATTCTTTGAAAGAGTTGTTTCGTTTCATTTTCAATTAAATAGATTATAGAAAAATATTGGCATTTTTCTAGGTAATGCATAAATACGTTGCCTTTTCTATAATAAAAAATGGTCCCCATGCTGCTATTTTCTCATGGTCTGCTATTTTCTACACTCCATTGTTTTTCCTCATTTCATAGTTCAATTTTCAATTTTCTGTCAACTTTTTTCTGGTAAACAATTTAGGCCGGCTCTTACCTCTAAATCTGTCCACAGCATTTTAACCTTCTTTAGACAATGACACCATTACCAGAGCATCACAACACTCAAACCCCTCTAACCTCCAACTTAGCATTCCTCCCTCTAACCTCAACACATTTGGGCGATTTTTCTATGCCTAAGAAGCTTGCAGACCTTACATCATTCTCAACCTAACCTCCCACCTTAGTCTTCAACCCCCCTTCATCCACCAAACCTAAAATACAGAGACAAGTGGTTAGAGACCAAACCCCTTAAGTGAACATGAAATGCATCCCTGTAGGTGTGTCAAACGCGAACTCTGTCTATCTCCTTCTTTACAGATTCTTCGAACAAAGAACCTCTAAATGAGCCTTAATTTGTTGGAAAACTAGGTTGAGATCTGATCCCGACCGCAGCGTAATAATCACGAAATTTTTTCGTGATTTTTGATTTCCAGAAAATCAAGATCGATTTAATTCTATAAAATGATTAACACAAATTGTAATAAAGCATAAACTTAATTCATACCTTATTCCGAAGCTTCATCTTTGTCTTGTCGTGTCTCTCGAACTGTTCCTAAAACTGATCCGTCTCAACCACCGTAACCGCACAAGTGTTCGATCTCTAACGGTATCCATAGAACAGGTTTAGAGAACTCTGTAACTCTTACAGAGAGGGTTAAACATGAAGTACTAGCTCCATAGAGCTTAAGCCTATTTATAATAATCTTTGGACGTTTTAGTAATTTAATTGAAATTAAATTCAATATCTCATATTTATCCTTTTTTATTAAATATCTCATATTTAATCATAAAATTTCTCAAATTTTACAATCAAATCCAACTTGATTAAATTAAACTTTGCTCTCTTAAACCCATTCTATATGTGAGAGCCATTAAGTTCCCAAATATGTTGACAATGATTATAAATTCTAATTCTAATTCATAATTCGAATTAGATAAATTAAAACTCCTTTTAATTCATCTTTAATTCTCTAATTAAATAATTTATAATTATAGATCAAGATTAACATCTAGTAACGTGTCATAACCACCAAAATATTTGAGAATGTCAAAGTGGTTATGACTAACCTTTCCGTGCATAATTTTTCTGTATAATTCAATCCTTTCCGCATATAATGTTCCGATTAGACAAAGAGCATGAAATTAATTTCTATTCTATTTTGAGTCCAATCATATTAATTCTCCAGCAATTAATAACAATTGTAAACTATTTACAAAATGTCATTCCACCTTGGCTAAGGATCTTCAGAATCAATACTAATCGAGAACAACGAAACATTTTCCCTAATTATTTTAGGGTAATGAATCCTATCTTGATCACACAACTACCTCCATATAGTTCATGCTACATCCAATGACTAACGATTAAATGACCTATGATTAAATAGATCATAAGTAGTATCAAAACATAGCATTCCCCATACAAGATAACTTTGATGACCTCAAGTCAAAGGATCACTTATACAGCCATCACAATGAGTATTCCATAGACATACAAGTAATGTTCAAAATAGATTTCTCATATTAGGTCTGTTCAGTGAACTTGTTTTTTAATAAGCACCCACATGTTTGTTTAAATATCCTTATACTTTAGCCTATAAGATCAATTACTTCATTCATAAGGAAAAACACAACGTATGATAGTCTTTTTACTTTTTATTAATGTCCAATCTTAATAGAATAATGACTAGGAACATTAGGAATAATACATAAATGCAATATGAATCTAATAATTATATTCTCATTATAATTTTATTTGCAATATACAATTATTCTATTTATCACTAAACTATAACCAAAGTGACTGGTTGTAGGGCATAAACTCATAATCTCCCACTTGCACTAAGCCAATCATTTAAGTATTTTATACCATATCACCATATGACGATTATTCTTGTAGGACCCCCTTAACGTAGGGTACACACCGGGACGCTCGCAGGTCATTCCGGTACATATCCTATGATAAGGGTGAGCTACTTGCGATCACTACATTCACTCCACATGACATCACATTAATTTTAACAATAAAGCATTAATAGAAAACCACAATATTTTTAAAATCAACTTCTTCCTCATTTCATT
>JANZXR010000009.1:11419895-11437432 GCA_027575705.1 Erythroxylum echinodendron
TCGGGAAGGTCCCGGGAATTAAAAATTTTTGTTTCCGCTGCTGGAACATGTGATGTTCCTCCCGGGATTTCCTACAAAACATAGCCCACGATCCTAGCATAACAAGCTACGATCATGACAAAGAGGGACAAGCTAGGGCAGCTAGGCCATAATCGTGGACTTTGGGTATAGTAGTGATAGAGAGCATGGATCCAGGCCATAATTGTGATAGAGGCCACAATCGTGGCCTGCGTTGAGCTAAAGCAAAAACTTGAGTTTTGTAAAATTTTTAGGTCCGTTTTGACCCTGACTTAAACCTAAGGTGTCCAAAGTATAAATACATCATAAAAGGATAGAACTAGCAGCTATTGGAGAGTATGAAAAAAGAGCATTCACATTAGCTACATTCTGAAAAAACTTAGAGAGTTATCGGGAGATTGAGGAAAGAGATGAAGGAAGAGAGTCATAGAGACGAAGCTTGATGAGACGTACTTCCCAGAAGAGGTGGTTTCCTGCGGTCATTGCTTCCACAAATCCATTCCGGCAGTATTTCTATTTTTATTTCAATTTTATAGATGTATGAAATTGGGATGATTAATGAAATTAACTGTTGTCTAGTGTTGATTTATGTCTAAACTCACCTTCAAGTTTTTGATCCTTGAGATTAATAAAGTTGATTGTTTGTGTTTTTATTGATTTAATTATGATTCATTATCTGTTCGTTATCAGTTGGCAATAATCTAAGCGGGTGAGTCAAGTGAAAATAATCAAATTAGGTTAACGAGAGTTAGGTAATTTGATAGGTAGAGAATTGAATCAACCTAGTAGAACTGTTTAACGAGAGATCGAGCATAAGTTCCCGGTAGGTTATTATACAATTTTAGAACTAATTTAGGTTTTGGGTTAATTGTGAATCAAGAGATCACAATTCCATAATTTAAATTAGGGATTATCAATTAGGGCTAAGGATTATATCTCGAGAGTGATTAATCTACCATAGGACCATCTTGACCCATTAATTCGATAATTGCATAATTAGTTAGATTTTCGTTAGTTTTGGATCAAAACCCCTTTGTCTCACTTGATAATTTTTAGGTTGATTTTTGGATTGGGTTGTGTGATTTGTTACTTGTTTAGATTTCTGCAATTTAATTTTTGAAATTAATTATTTGATTCATTTATTTTCTACATTAGTTTATTTATTTTGAATTATTGTAGTTAGTACAACCTTAGATTTTAGGACTGGACTTCCTTCCTTGTGAGATCGACACTTTAGCTACTAAGCGAATGACTTGTGCACTTGCGAAAATTACCAAGGTTATAAATATTAAAACTTAGCTTATGTAACCTTGCGACCAAACAACACACCAAGAAGTGAAGAAATAAAAATACAAAAGGAAATTATGTCATCCAGGTAGAATAATCCTCATTAAGCATTAAAGAAGGAAATCAAAATAAAGAGCTCCTAATCTTGCTCAAACCTTATCCCAATATCAATAATAGTATAAAATGTAACAGGGCTGAATTGCCTTAAAGAGAAGTAGGTGATTCAAAATTTTCTCCTTAGCAAAAAACCTTATCCAGTAGCTCTCCTAAAATGAAAAGAAAGTCCAGTTCATGTAATCAGTACTTAGACTCTTTGGTAAAAATAAGGATCTAATTTCAAATTACTAACATCACATTGATGGTAGGATTATTTTAGCTTTCGATACTTATTAGTTGAGGATTATCCAAACAAACACTTATAATCAAGTCATCAATGTCTCCCTATGTTTCATCCCTAATATAACCACAATTTACTTAACCTTTATATATGATGTTGAACATGCATTTTAAAAAACCTCTCTCTATAATGAATTAAAGTCTTTTCACTAAAGCATCATAAGCCCTTAGATGCTTATAGGAGATTTATATAGTGCCTTACTCTCACAAGAATTCAAAGGTAGAAATACTAATGATAGATATATGAGTATAAACAATAGGAATTGAATGATCCATACTATACTTATTAATCTTTAATATATCAACAAATAATACAATTAGAACAAAAATCAAGGAGGAAATGACTGATATGAAGGAAACTTGATATAACTCTTACTAAATCTTATTGGATGTCTAAATTTCCCTTAAGCATTGTCCATTTTTGTAGTAATCTTTTCTCTAATTAGTATTATATTAAAATTCACAACCTAGTTGTTCACAAGGTCAACAACTTACTTTCAAGGTTCAAAAATTTCTTGGTTAACTTAGAAAGATATGAGAAAGTTGTGGTAAAAGTTATATCACTCAACGTTCAAAAATTCAAAACTTTTAAATGTGTGAAAAAACCTCTACACTGTTAAATAGAAGCTAAAGGCTATAAACAATATGAGATTTAATAGTAGCACTAGCTTAGCTATTTAAATATCCACTTAATAAGGTACAAAAGACCTTATACCTGAATCCATCAGGTTAGGAACTTAGGAATAATAAAATGTTTACTTTGAAAAACAACACTCAAGCCTTTGAAGCTAACAATTTACTATTGAGGTAGAAATTAAGCGTTTAATAGTTAAACGAGGGAGATAGAAATACTTTTTATTTCAAAATGCCATCTTAGCTAAGAGTAGCAATAGTAAAATTTCATTATTTATAGACTATAGAACCAAGGGAGGTCCCAATCAATGTTTTGATGTGATCCGCTTCGTCTTTCAGTTTTACCCTTAGAGGTCGAATCAAAAATTGAATTCCAAGGATTGCAATATAGAATTTAACCTTGGGTCGTCTCAGTTAATTGGAACCTAATGCAATGGATCTAAGCTAGCCTAAAGGCAATGAAATGCAACTAAATTGGTTAGGATGGGGGTTTTGGTTCTTTGGAGAACTATTAAAATTAAACTAATTGAAAGGGAAGTGTGTAAAAGAATATTTTTGGATTTTTGGGAATAAGAAATCGAAGGTTAAATCAATGATCAAATATATGATAAAATCATCTTGAAAAATGAGCTTCGGCTATCATAGTTCAAAATTAATCTTTGTGGGAGTAAAAATCACTAAGTTTCCAAATGATAAACCTTAAAAAACTCTTTAGGTCCAAGGTTTTAATCAATGAAGTCCATTTCTTAAAACCTTGTTGAATGCATCTTCGTGAGTGCCAAGGGTAAGTTAATGCCAATGGTCAATTTGGTGATTAAGTATCATGTCAATATCAAACACAACTAGGTAGATAAAATAGAATTAACAAAATCATGAAATGACATATATGAGACTTCATATATTTAAGCTCCAAGTTCTACATCAACAAACCCAATAGAACAATACATTGTTCAACACTTGATTAAACTATAATCAAGAAAATCTAACTACAAAGCATAAATCCTAACAAAGGAGTTCACAACAATGTAGTTAAATATGAACAAACTACTCCCCTTTAAAGCACATTGAACTCAAGCCATTGCTACATCTTCAAGAGGAAATGGTGCTTAGCCAAGCATTACTTTGAGAGAACTCACACCCGGAAACCCACTAAGAGCGTCCATGGCAGCAACAGCAGATAATGAATGTGGCGATAGAAAAATGGAAAGAAGTGATTGATGATGGTTAAGTGGAGAGGAAGAGTCGTGAGTGTGTATATCCTATGTAAGCTTGTTCAAAATTGTGTTTTTCTTTCTTTTCTGTCGACAATAACCTAGTTTGGTAGGTTTTTAAATGAAGGATGCTGGGTTGGGTCACACAGTGGATGATTTTTCTAAAATTGGCTTGGGTTTTCAAAGGTTCGCCGAGGCAACAAATGTTTTTCACCGCAGCTAACTTTTCCTGAAAGGTTTTGCTTTGCTTCCGGTTCCTTTGATGAGGTGAAAGAATTAACCTTCACCGTGCCGAACTTTTCTAGAAAGTTTGGCCTGGATTCTGTTTGTTTCGCCACAGTGAACTTTCTGTTGTGACTCATTCTCTCTTTGACTTCACTTCAGCCTTATTTCATTCCACATCTTCTTCTTCACTTCCTTTTCCTTGAGTCTCCTACAATAAAAAAATGGTAGTGTGCAATATCAATTGTTCTCAGAAAATTAATTAGTGCAATGAATACTTATTTGTAACAATTTTTACCTTCAAACAACATAAAATAAAAGCACACACTCAGGAATCAATTTAAACACAAAAGCTAGAGATAGGAGTCAAAAAGTGTAGCAAAAGTCATGAAAATGTTGCCAATTTATGTAACAAACTTGGGCTCAATCAAATTCCCCCACACTTAGACCTTTGTACTCCTGGGCAAAGTTTATAAGAGTTAAAAAGACACAAGTGCAAAAGAAAAATTCCAACCATGCTTAAAATAAAAGAAGGAAATTGGCAAAAATCACTTTCTCAGAAATCAATCCAAGTAGACTGAAAGAATGCTAAAAAAAGAAACACTATAAAAAATTAATCCGAGAGATTGAGAAAAAGAGATTTCACTCAAGGTAAGGTTTTTGCTCTCATCTCACTTGTTTTGGGATAAATTCTCTCCAAAAATGTGCTTAGTCCATTCTATACCATAAGCTTGTAATAGTTCTACCTCTCCACTACAAGAACTATGAGTTCAAAAATTAAGAGGACTTTTCAAGGCTGTAATACATGGAAGGCTAGATGAAATGGATGGAATAGATGAAAGAAGAAACAAGTATGAGCGCATGCACCATAATTATGAAATAGATGTCAACAGTAAGACAATATTTACACAAATGACAAGTTATTATTATTTTCTTTGGAAAATGTTCTTTTGAGAACATATATATATATATATATATATGTTTTTCAAGTTTTTTCTTAACCAATTTCTTGAAATAATTAGAAGAAAATACAAAATAAACTATTGACACCATATAAAGATGCGTGCATGTGCTCATAAATTATGGCTCAAGGGGCTAGCAATGGATAAGTGTTTATGGGATGGTGTTTGGGTCAAAGGGTTGTGAAAGAATGCCTCTATCATATTAACAAAATTCTAGTTCATAAAGTTTTGATTAAGAATTGAAACAAGTTCTAGAGTGATATGAAATACACACAAAATTGGAAAATTCAGGCCTAAATATCCTTCCAACAAAGTTAATATCTCAATGAACAATCTCAAGTTTTAAAAACATAAAGTTCTATTTTGTCAGCATACTTTCACTTACTTTGTGTTGAAAACATTGAAAATGAAATTAGCCAAAAACCGACTATCATTTAAAGAATGGGAGGTATTTTCAAAAACTCAAGAATCACTTTGAAACTTATAAAAGCTTTGAGATACAAGAGTGACGAGAATCTAATCATGGAGAATTGTTAAATGGAGGCAAAATTAAAAAGTATCACTTCTTTAAAAATATCGCACCGCGGCAAAACCACAATTCACTGCGGTGAAAATCATGCATGGCTATGGTGAAGAATGAGTTCCCCACGATGAAAATCATCAAAAACTAAAGTTTTGCCACAATCACCAAGTTTTTAAAATTTTAAACATTATGCACAATTGACTAACACAAACATTTAAATAGCCAAAATAAAGCACAAACAAGAGTTGTAAGATGGGAAAACCTCTCTCAAACTTAAACATCATATTGTCCTCAATGTGAAGTAATCAAAACGCAAGAATAATGGACACAGCAGGGACAACTTTATTGGAATGTAATCCTATTAATGAAAGTAAGAACATCGCTATTTACCTACTGGAATGGTTTCTTCCTCACGCTTGTTTAGGAAGTAATAAAGCAAAACATGGTATAGCTAGTCCTAGATTAAGAATGAATAAACAAGTGAAGGAGAGAACCTGATATTTATAGTGGTTTTGGATTCTCTTGGTAGAGCTTCAATAGGTGGCCATTGACTTTGAGTTAAATTCCAGTTTCTTCATGCGGAAGCTCGACCATACCAAAGGTGTGTACTTTGGTGACCAAATACGGTCTGTCCCAACGAGTATTGAGTTTTCCATGTTTAAATGTGAAACGAGCCTTGAATAACAGGACTTTATCCCCCTCCTTGAAGTTCTTCCTCTAAAGAATCTTATCATGCATCAACTTTGTCTTCTCTTTGTAGAGGCGAGAATGTTCATATGCTTCGAGCCTTAACTCCTCCAATTCTTGCAGTTGTGGCTTCCTCTCTATACCGGAAGATTCCAAGTCCATGTTGCATTGCTTGACTGCCCAATAAGCTTTATGCTCCAACTCCACAGGTAAATGGCAGGCTTTTCCATATATTAAGTGGTAAGGGTACATGCCTATTGGAGATTTTTAGGCGGTGAGATAGGTCCATAGTGCTTCTTCGAGGCGTAGGCTCCAATCTTTTTTTGATGGCTTTACCATTTTCTCTAAGATATACTTCACCTCTCTATTTAAAACTTCAGCTTGACCATTGGTTTGTAGGTGGTAGTTAGTGGAGACTTTGTGAGTTACTCTAAATTTGGAAAATAAGTTACTAATGACTCTATTACAAAAATGTGTCCCTCTATCACTAACCACAGCTTAAGGAATCCTAAATAGAAAAAAAATGTGACTTGAGGAATTTGGATACTGCTTACGCATCATTTTTTCTAGTAGGAACAACCTCTATCCATTTGGACATATAGTCAACAGCTAAGAGGATATACACAAGACCAAAAGACGGGGGAAAGGGACCAATGAAATCAATTCCCCAGACATCAAAGATTTCGCAAAATAATAGAGGTTGTTGTGGCATTTCATGCTGTTTTCCTTAACGTTGACATTTGTTACATGACCGAAAAAAGTTAAATGAATCCTTAAAAAGGGTAGGCCAATAAAAACCAAAATCTAGAATTTTCCTACATGTTCTCCTTGCACTAAAACGCCCACCACAAACCATGGAATGGTAAGCTAAAATTATAGCATCAAATTCCTCATTAGGCACACATTTCTGGATTACTTGGTCACTGCACAGTCTTCATAGATGAGGAGCATCCTAGATGTAATGCCAAGCTTTGCTTTTTAGCTTCTGAGCCTATGCCTAAGACATAAAAGGAGGAGCCAGGTCAGTCATAAGATAATTGATGATATGTGAATACCAAGATTCCTTGAAAACTGCAGCACATAAAACTGAATCAGGAAAAGCGTCACAAGTTAATTCAGAAGAGTCCGCGCCTTGTGTATCATTTGGTAGCCTACTTAAAGGATCAACTACATGGTTTGCCACTCTAGCGCGATCCTTTATCTCAATATCAAATTCTTGGAGAAGCAATGCCCACCGTATCAACCTAGGCTTTGACTGTGGTTTCTTGAGGAGATAATGAACAACTGTATGATTAGTAAAAATCACTACATATAAGTTTAAAAAATGTTTCCAGAATTTTTCTAAAGCAAAAACTACTACAAACAGCTCTTTCTCAATTTTTGTATAGTTGATCTGAGCTGGATCCAATGTTTTCGATGCATATGCGACAACTCTCGCTAGTTTCTCCTCTCGTTGACCTAGCATAACCCTTACAACATAATTGGAAGTATAACATGAGAGCTCAAAAGGTAAGTTCCAACCAGGAGCAACTAAAATGGGTGGAGAAATGAGTTTTAATTTCAAAGTGTCAAAAGCATTCCTGCAAGAATGATCAAACTCAAACTTTTCATCTTTTTGTAAAAGCTTAGAAAGAGGTAATGCGACTTTGCTAAAATCTTTTATAAATCGCCTATAAAATCTTGCATGACCTAAAAATGATCTTATATCTCAAATACAAGTAGGATAAGGAAAAGAAGATATAACCTCAATTTTAGCTTTATCAACTTGAATTCTTTTTTTAGAAATTAAATGCCTGAGCACGATGCCTTTATTAACCATGAAATGACATCTTTCAAAGTTCAAAATCATTTTCTTCTCAATGCATTTTCTCAAAACGTTTGTAAAACTCAATAGACAAGCATTAAAAAAAACACCATAAACTGTGAAATCATCCATAAAGACTTCAATGCATTCTTCTAAAAATTCATAGAAAACAGCCATCACACAATGTTGGAAAATTCCTGGGGCATTACATAAACCAAAGGGCATCCTTCAATATGCAAAGGTTCCAAAAGGACATGTAAAGGTAGTTTTATCTTGATCCTCTGGTGCCATAGGTACTTGAAAGTACTGGGAGAAACCATCCAAAAAATAGTAATTTGATTTGTCCACGAGCCGTTCAAGCATCTGGTCATAAAACGCAGGGGAAAGTGGTCTTTTTGGGTGGCATCATTTAATCGTCTATAATCTATACACACACGCCATGAATTCTACTCTTTAGTAGGAATAAGCTCATCCGTATCATTTTTGACCACCGTGATCCCACTCTTTTTCAGCACTACATGTATTAGTCTAACCCACTCACTATCAGAAATGGGATATATTATCCTAGCACTCAACAACTTTGTGACTTCTTTCTTAACCACATCTAAGATCAGTGGGTTTAGTCTCCTTTGAGGCTGTCTCACAGACTTGGAACCCTCATTCAAGAAGATCTTATGTGTGTAAACAGCCGGGCAAATTCTAGGTATATCCACTGAGGTCCACCCTATAGCCTGCTTATGCTCCCTTAAAACGTTCAAGAGTCTCTCTTCCTCAGTATGAGATAATGAATTGGCAATTATAATAGGCAATCACTCACCAAACTCAAGAAAGGCATACTTTAGGGTACTGGGTAAGGGTTTCAACTCAAGCATAGGAGGTTTCACAATAGAAGGGATCAATTTAGGTAGTTCAAGAGAGAAAAGATCACTCCCTTTTTCTTTCGATATGGAATCCATCTCCTGGTAATCGATTGTGGCAACAGCCTGGGTCATCGCCTTCTGCTTCTCCTCGATAAAGTGTTTGTCGTGAAGGACAATGCTCCCAGCAATTGTCTCATCAACATCACTCTTAGTGATGCCTGAATTACTTGAAACATTAACAGAAAACCTTTCCCCAAGATCAAATGAATACAAGTTAGAATCAAGGAAATTCTTTGGCAAGTCAAATTCATTACAAGCTGCATCAACAACAATGTCAACCATATTAACTCCTAGGAGCGAATAATCCTCATGGGGGTGTTTCATAGCCTCATACATATTAAAGCTCACCTGTTGATCTCCTACCTCTATGGTGATCTTACCTTCTTTCATGCTAATCATAGTACTAGCAGTCCTTAAGAAGGGTCGACCAAGAATCAAAGATGTATCCTGCACAACTTCAGAAGACATATCAAGCACATAAAAATCAATAGGAAAAATTAAACCCTTGACTTGGACCAAAATGTCCTCTATAATCCCCACTGGATGCCTAAAAGATCTATCAACCAATTGTAACATGACAGATGTGGGCTTTAGACTCTTAACTCCTAATGATTGATAAACAGACTTAGGCATCACATTGATTGTTACCCCCAGATCTAACAAGGCCCTTCCTATGGTAACTTTTCCTATTGTGCACAGAATGGTGAAAGATCTAGGGTTTTGACATTTGAGGGGTATTTGGGGTTTGAATAGGGCTGACACATTTAAGATCACTTAGACTCTCTCATTGGGCCTAAACTTTTTTTTTGTTTTTGCACAAGTCCTTAAGATATTTAGCATAGGCCGGAACCCTTTTCATTAAGTCAAGCAAAGGGACGTTGAATTCAACTTTTCCAAACAAATTAGTGATATCTTTCTCATGCTTAATGTCAGTCATACGCTTGCTTATTAAATATGAATTAGGAAAAGGGAGGTCTTGAAGGTTTACCTCCTTACCTTGGGCTTCATACTTGCTTGATTCCCCATGCTCATGTGTTGGTGCTTTTTCCTTGGAACTTTCTGAAGTAGCTCCTTTGTTATTTGATTCAGACTTCCTTTCATTCAAAAGTGCTTTTTCCTTGGAGCTTTCGGAATCCTTGACGTTGTTCTTTAGTAAAGTCAATTCTCTACTATCAATCTCCCCATCACATTCTTCGTCCTCCTGATGATTAAACCTTACTTATTTCCCACTTCAGAGAGCAATTGCATTTAAAATTTTTGGGTTCATCATAGTATTTAAAGGAATGGTTCCACTACTGCTTATTGGACAATTGAGTGACAAAAGAGTTGCAACATTTGGTTGGTATCCTTCTTAGGTGGGACAATCATGATTTGCTGTTGGTTAGGGAACTGGTTAGTGGAAGTACCAGCTCCTCCCCCTTGCTGAAATCTGTTTTGAACCCATCCCTCTTCATTCCTCCAACTAAACCTAGGTTGGCCTTCCATCCCTCATTATAAGTGTTAGAGTAGGGGTCCCATTTCTGATTTGGTCATCCCGGATACAATACAGACACTTCTTCAAACTGACTAGGGAAAACACAGGATATGTGCGTCACTGACCCACAAGTATCACAGTTAGTTGTTGTGAGATCCATAAAAGATGTCTGGCAATGCACATTCATATTCTTTAGCTTGGCAGTGATGAAGGATAATTGTGATGTCACTCTGCTCTCTAAAGAGTCAACTTTTGACTCCAAACTCTCTATTATTTTATATTGGGCTATTATGGTACCTAGCTCATGCACTCCTCAGGTCTCTCTCACACTGTACCGTTGATGATTTAGAGCCATCTTTTTGATAAAATCCTATGCTTCCGAAACTGTAAGATCAATCAATGAACCTCCCAATCCCATATCTAAGATACCTTTGTCTTGGCTTTTCAATCCATCATAGAAATATTACACTAACTGTTCATCAGGTATTTGATGGTGGGGGCATCTAGATAAAAAAAATCTTGGAAGCAGTTCCAGTAGTCATAAAGGGACTCATCATAATCCTAGCGTGCTGAGTAAATCTCCTTCCTCATCGATGAAGTGTGGGAAGCTAGAAAGTACCTTTCCAAGAAAGCCTTCCTCAGATTGGCCCAACTATGGTAGGCATTCGCCACATGCCTTCGAAGACTCATGTACCACTCTCTTGTTTTTCCTTCCAGAGATAGGTGAAAAACCTTCCATAGCACTTGATCAAGTGAAGCTCCCACTGGTTTCATACTCTGACAAATCATGGACAAGGATTGCGAATGCATGTAGGGATCCTCTCCTGTCAGGCCATAAAATTTAGGAAGAGAATTGATGAGTAATCCCTTAACTTCAAAATTAACATCAAAATTAGGACAAGCAGCAGTAAATGGGTCCTAATTCACATTAGAAGTTGTTGCTTCCCTAATAGTCCTTCTCCTTTGATTCCCATTATTTTCACCTACTCTCTCATGCTCCCCATTACCTCGATTATCACCATTCCTAGGTTGGAAACATAAAAGTTAGGGTTTTGGAGAAAAGCTAGGTTCTTGGCTATATTCACTCCTTCCACAGGGTTGCTCTTACTATCTTGCTCACTTGATTCTTCTTCAACAAACACCTTATCTCTTTTGTTATTCTTTCTTTTTTGATTTTTCTTAAACATCTATTATCTTCAAGATAAAAAGGTAGGAGTTTTGCTTTCTGGGGCATGCACAGGAACAATTCAAAGGTAAATAAAAAGAAACAAAATTTACTCTCAAGCACACAAAGTCAAATAAAAGATGAGATGTGCTGGATGCAAGTGTATGGTATGTGAAAGTATATATGAAAGTATGTATGCATGGATCAAACAGTAATCAAAGAAAAGACTTAAACACTATCCGAATGCAAAAGGAATGCTAAATATAAAAAGTCCAGCTGTGATAGTATGTTTATGTTTGTGTTTTTAAAATTTTAAAACTATGTAAAGGAAAATAAAAATCCTATACTATTGACAAATATGACACTAAACATTGTAAAAGGAAACATAGAAGAAAAGGTTCCTAACTCAATGAGAAACAAAAATGACAATAGCTAATCTAAAGAAAACCAATTGCTTGGTTCCCCGACAACTACGCCATTTTTTGATCCTCTTCGTCTTTTAGTTTTACCCTTGGAAGTAGAATCAAAAATTGAATTCTAAGGATTACAATATAGAATGTAACCTCAAGTCGTCTCACTTAATTGGAACCTATGCAATGAATCTAAGCTATCCTAAAGGTCATGAAATGGAACTAAATTGGTTTGGAAGGGGGTTTTGGTTCTTTAGAGAACTAACAAAATTAAAATAATTGAAAGGGAAGTGTGTAAAAAAATATTTTTGGATTTTTTGGAATAAGAAATTGAAGGTTAAAACAATGATCAAATATGATAAAATCCTCTTAAAAAAAATGAGATTTGGCTATCGTAGTTCAAAATAAATCTTTGTGGGTAAAAATCACGAAGTTTCCAAATGATAAATCTTAAATAACTCTTTAAGTCCAAGGTTTTAATCAATGAACTCCATTTCTTAAAATCTTGTTGAATGCATCTTAGTTAGTGCCAAGGGTAAGTTAACGCCAATGGTCAATTTGGTGATCAAGTATTATCTCAATATCAAACACAACTAGGTACATAAAAGACAATTAACAAAATCATGAAATGACATATATGAGACTTCATATATTCAAGATCCAAGTTCTACATCAACAAACCTAATAACACAATACATTTTTCAACACTTGATTAAACTATAATGAAGAAAATCCAGCTACAAAGCATAAATCCTAACTAAGGAGTTCACAATAATGTAGTTAAATATGAACAAACTACTCGCCTTTGAAGCCCATTGAACTCAGGCCATTGCTACATCTTCAAGAGGAAATAGTGCTTAGCCAAGCATTGCTTCGGGAGAACTCACAGCCGGAAACCCACCAAGAGCATCCATGGCAACAGCAGCAGATAATGAATGTGGTGATAGAAAAATGGAAAGAAGTGATTGATGATGGTCAAGTGGAAAGAAAGAGCCGTGAGTGTGTGTATCCTCTGTAAGCTTGTTCAAAATTGTGTTTTTCTTTCCGTTTTATCGGCTATAACCTACGTTGGTAGGTTTTTAAACGAAGGATGCTAAGTCGTGGGGCACAGTGGGTGATTTTTTCGAAATTGGTTTGGGTTTTCGAAGGTTCGCTGCAGTGATAAATGTTTTTTGCCTCAGTAAACTTTTTCTAAAACGTTTTGCTCTATTGCTGGTTCGTTCACCGCAGTGAACTTTTCCCGAAAGTTCAGTTTTGATTTTGTGTGTTTCTCTGCGGTGAACTTCCTATTGCACCTCATTCTCTTTTGACTTCACTTCAGCCTTCTTTCATTCCACATCTTCTTCTTGAAATCCTTTTCCTTGAGTCTCCTATAATTAAAAAAAATGATAGTTTGCAGTATCAATTGTTCTCAGAAAATTAATTAGTGCATTGAATACTGATTTGTAACAATTTTTACCTTCAAACTACATAAAATAAAAGAACACACTCAAGAATTAATTTAAGAACAAAAGCTATAGATATGAGTCAAAAAGTGTAGCAAAAGTCATAAAAATGTCACCAATTTATGTAATAAACTTGGGCTCAATCATGATGATAACAATACTTAAGTACTACTAACGGTTATTATTTTGATGAGAAGGAATAAGAGAACAAGATGTAATCATAAAATTAAGAAAATATTTCATGAATTTGATAAAAGAAGAGATGAAGTTTACTACTTGCAAAGTGAAGACCAAATCAAGAACAAAAGAAGAACAAGGAATATCAAAGTCATTATTTAGTTTATAATGTTAATTGTTATCTCATTTAGTCAGTTTAATGCTTTAAAAGGCTCATCATAAACATTTTATATCACTTCATTGCGTGAGACCTTTTATTTATCAAAAGGTATTGAAACTTTTAGTTTTAATAGAAAAGCCTCTGATCTTTCAAACACTATTTAGGGAACTAATTGATATGTTTTTATGTTTTAAACTTTAACTACGCGGTGTAGTTATAACATTAGTAAGCACGGGTCGATCCAATAAAGATTACTAGAACTAGTAATGTCCTATTTTTATTATCTAACCATCAAATAAGATGATGATTTAATTTAAACTAAAATAAAATAAAACTCAAGACAATAATAAGTCAAGACTAATATAACATAAAAGCTAATGTAATATCAAATAACTTGTACCTAGGTAATCAATCCCCCCTAGACATCTTAAGTATTATCCCTTTATTATTGAATTCAATTATCGATCATTGGATCATAGAAATTCTTATCATATTTTAATATCTTTCTCAAGATTATTACTAACTAATCCTTGATGGGCTAACTAAAATCTCTTTTTAGGTAAAAACCCTAATATTGTATTAAATCGATTCATGAATTTCTCTATTAGGTTTGACCCTAATGTTGAGCAAGTTTTACCTATAATAAAACCATCAATATCCATTAGTATACGAATCATAAACTTATAGTATCAAAGATATTGATCCTACGAGGAAATAGTTAAAACTAAGTGAACCTAACTTTGTATAATGTATCGAAATATAATTTGAATTTAAGCAAATAACACAAATTAAAGTAATCAAATAAAATCAAACCAATAACTAACTAACAATTGAGCTACCGCAATAATGTAAGGATAATCAAGGATGAAGCTTAGGATTTATTCTTTTTTCATTTTGTTCCATTAACTACTATTGATTCAATTAGTTGTTAATCCTAGAATTTTTGAGGGATTGATTACTCTCTCTTAAGACTAATCACTTAACCCTAATTAATAAAAAATTTCAGACCTCTCGATTCACAAAACTTCCTAACATTTTCACTATTATAAATTGATCTATTGAATAATTAAGTTCTGTCATAAGATCTTTCTTTATATGATTATCATTTTTAATGTGTCACGTATTAATTCATCAACTCTCGTTGCATAAATTAATCACATAACTTTTGACTCACTCTCTCGACTTATTGCCAAAGTATAAACATGCACTATTAATGTTGTGGTCTAAACAAAACAATACAAATTAAATTCGATCTAGACCAAACTAGAGACAAGTGTACCTCTTAACTGGATATAATACTTAAGGGATTCCGAACGCAAGATAAGTAAATTAAACGATTCAAAATTACTCAAGTGATCAAGAATTGATTGATTTGAAAACGAAATAAAATAAGCGATTAAGGAATTATGCTTGATGCAAGGTATGAACTAAATGTGACTAAACTTAATCAAATTACAAAACTTGGCGAAGGTGTTGGATTTCAATTAGATTAGGCACTAAAACTTGTAAGGTGGATTGATTTAGGAATTACTTCACTTAAGCAAGTAAACCCAATATTCATCACAGAATCCTTGGACTTATCTTAAAGGTTTTATTGAATCATCGTGTTTCTAGTATGAATCTGAGGTTTCAGTCGATTTATAGGATCTTAACAAGAAAATTCCTATCAATAAATAATAAAGAAAAGAATAGTACGACTTTATTCCATTGTATTCCATACAAATAAAAATAATACCAAATCAAGGAAAAGCAAAATGGGTAAATAGAAGATTCAAGAGGCCAGGCCCTATTGTTAAGAATAATGAATTACTATTTTCATTAATAGCATTTAACCAACCAGGTAACCATATGCTTCGGCCTGCATTGAAAGCTAGACTATTCGTTGAAGATAAAAGTACATCGAACCCATAGGAAGTTTTACCATGAGCAGATTGTATCCATTGGGCAAATATGGGTTCAATGAAGATTAAAATTCCTTTTTCTTTTAAATCCAAATTACCTACTTGGTTCATATATAATTTGGCATAAAAAAATTCAATGTAAGAAGCTTAAAATTAGGTTCATTAATCCTAGGTATCCTTATACAAGATTCTATGGTTGGTCTACGCATTAGTATCAAGTATGTTGCTTGATTGATTTTTTCAAAAAATCAAATCTCAATAGTTATGACATTCAATCATCTAAGGCCTTAATCTAGTTGATCAATCTAAATTAGGCTAAATATGCATTCAATCAAACAAATAAAACAATAACGCAAAATTTTCCTAATCTAATATCAATCCTAACCTCAACCAAAGAAAACTTACCTACACATATTCATCAATGTAACACAAATCATGGTCATAATATATTTCCCTGAATTGATTAAATCCACAAAAATCAAAACCAATAAGGAGTAAAAACAAATTATGAACACCCAATATGATTGCTGTTGTCCAAGGAGTGCTCCTCTTACAACACTCCACTGTGCTCCTTGCAGCTGCCACTCCCTTTTGTTTTTAAAGTAGCCCATGCTCTTTTCTATTTTCACTGACACATTCCTTGCTTCTTAACATAGCTGCCACCCTTTTATTTTCTTTGATTTTTAATGTAGTCGTCACCCAATATTTTTCTCTGCAGTTCAGCCTTCACATTTTCAGTGCCTTAATGTTTTTTACCTTCACTCAGTTTTTTATTTCAATGTTGCCAACCTACTCTCACGCCTTTTTCCTAGATGCAACTCTTGTCTGCTTTCTTTTTTCATGCACCCAATGTTTTTCAACACAGCCACCCTCTCTCACGCTGCTCTCCTTATGCTACTCTCTTTTCTCTATTTTAACTTTAATTTTACTCATGCTACACTTCTCTCTAGAGCTGCCAGCCTTCTCCTCTGACGCTCGCTCTTCTTTAGTGATGTGTCAAAATAAGGGTTTTTGGTCCACCACCTATTCATGCACACCTGTCTTTTTCTTAGGTAAATGTTCTTTTTTTCTTTTGTCCTGGACTCCCTCATTTCTTCTTTTGTCCCTCTCTATTTCACATCAATTTTTATCGCATGAAATGCCTAAATTTTGCTGCTATGTTGTCGTTTTTGTCTAGCTTTCTTGCTTTTAAGAATCTTCTCTTACTTTGTGCTTTTAAACGTTCTAGATCCAATATGTGCCTAAAATTAAAACAAATAACTCTTAATTAGTACAATTTAAACATTAAATAGACAAAAGTTTAGCAAATGATGTATCTAAAATTAATATAAAATTCCCATTAACAAAACCCCACACTTGAATTGTTGCTTGTCCTCAAGCAACTTACTTGGATCATAACCAATATATTACGTCATTTCATTTTCAATGAAAATCAAGTATTTACAATCCCTTAAACTTCGGCAAACTGAAGTATCAAGCTAACACATATGTCATAATTTTTTCGTCAATGCATATAAACAAAATCAAATGTAGATATTGCAACATCCCACTACCATAGAGTACATACCCAAACTTTCAGGAATATAATCTATGATAATGGTATGTTAGGGCAAAACAATTCCAACTTACACATGCCATCAACTAACATAATTTAAAATTTAGCAAATTTTAAAAACCATTCATTGTATGAATCCATAAAATTTACTCATTTCCTTTAGACAATTACTTACATAACCTCATATAGGTTTTAATAAAACAACAAAAAAACAAAACACAACACTTCTGGAGCCAGCTGACAGATCTATGAGCCATAACAAAATCCAAAAGGGTCCTTTAGTCCTGTCTAAGAACTAGGTATCCTGTCTCGTACCTGAAAAACCACATTTCAATTTTTATGAGTTTTGTGAACTCAATGAGTGAACCATCATCGATGATTTCACCAGATCACATACACATAATTAATACACTTATTCATATCATAAACACATTCCAGATGTTCACACAATATGGGACATCATAAGATCACATAATTCAAACACATCAATTTATTACTCATTTAACTTTACAATCATTCAATAAATTTCAGTTATGCATGAGACTCAAATTCTTTCTTATTGTTGTGACTGAGTGCCTATCACATAC
>JANZXR010000009.1:11437532-11462441 GCA_027575705.1 Erythroxylum echinodendron
TTGTGTGAGGATACCTAGAATTAACGAACTTAGTTTTAGGCTTCTTGTATTTAACGCCTTTTATTTCGAATTATCTATGAACCAAGTAGGTAATTCGGATTTAGAAGAGAAGGGAACATTCATGAACATTGGGTTTGACTTGTTTAAGTGAAGTATTTCCTAAATCAATCCACCGTAACAATTTTATTTTAGTGTCCAATCCAATTGAAATCTGATACCTTAACCGATTTTTGTCATTTGATTAAATCTTGTCGTTTTAATTCATACTTTGCATTTTTCAGATTTTCTTAATTTGCTTATTTTATTTTATTTTATTTTTAAATCAATCAATTTTAGATTGTCTGAGTAATTTTTCATTGTTTAATTTAATTGTCTTACGTGTTGGAAATTTTTCCGTTGGGTACGATATCTGGTTCTTACCGATTTATATTACTTATTGACGGGGTGCACTTGCCTCTAATTGGTCTCGATAGAATTTAATTTATATTGTTCTATTTATACCGTAACATGATCTCCTGTGGAATGTGACCTATAACAAACAAAAGTTGTGATCACTATTGGAATATCTCACTAATTATCATATCTCAACTCATATTCGTCCCTAAAGATGCCAAATGATGCTCTGATACAAAAAATGCAACATCCTATTACCATAGAGTACATACCCAAACTTTTAGGAACATAATCTATGATAAGGGTATGTTAAAGCAAAACAATTCCAACTTACACATGACATCAACTAACATCATTTAAAAGTCAGCAAGTTTTAAAAACCATTCATTGTATGAATCCACAAAATTTACGCATTTCCTTTAGACAATTACTTACACAACTTCATACAGGTTTTAACAAAATTAAAAAAAAAACAAAACACAACACTTCTGGAGCCAGCTGGTAGACCTATGAGTCATAACAAAATCCAAAAGGGTCCTTTAGTCCTGTCTAAGAACTAGGTCTCCTGTCTCGTACCAGAAAAGCCACATTGCAATTTTTATGAGTTTTTTGAAATCAATGAGTAAACCGTCATCGATGATTTCACTGGATCGCATACACATAATACCTATTTTAAAGATACTCATTTAGATCATAAACACATTCCAGACGTTCACATAATATGAGATTTCATAAGATCATATAATTCATATTACTAAATATAGCAAAACAAATCACATCAATTTATTACTCATTTAGCTTTGCAATCATTCAATTAATTTCAGATATGCATGAGACTCAAATTCTTTTTTATTGTTGTGACTGAGTGACTATCACATACTTATTCAAATATTAGCCTATAGGGCTCAGTCAGAACAGATTCATGGAGCATAATTCTACGTGGAAGCGCTTTAAACTGGGTACTTAAGTCATAATGCCTTTATCTGAGCATGCATTTTATGAAGTGCATCAAATACTGAATATGTCATATATCACAATCTTATTGAAATGTTCACACACATTTTTTCATAGTCATCGAACCTAAGTCCAGCATTCAACTTTTGTTGAGAATCAAATGTCATTCAAAAATTCATATCAAATCAGAACACTTCCAATACATGCCCAACTATTAAACTCCTCGGACCTCAAGTCTAGAATCCAGAGACAACTCACAAACAGTTCAATAATATTGGAATTTTAGCAAATCAAATTAAATTCAAATCAAAACACTCCCAATACAGGCCTAACTATTAAACTCCTCGGACCTCAAGTTCGTAATCTAGAAATAACTCACAAACAGTTAAGTGATATTAGAAATTTAACAAATCAAATTAAATTCAAATCAAATCAACCCTAGAAATCATCTGGGTTGACTCACTGTATGCTCTAAGAAGCTATTGCTTGGATGGTCCAGCAATGTTCGACTCACATCCAATTTGCCCCTCTATAACATACACAACACATTCATAAATATCACATTGTTGCACAAATGTACAAGTGTTCTTTTATGCCCATCAATGTATAGAATGTATGCATAATGCATGTTCAATGACAATTCTGGGGTATCATATTGATTCTAATCATCAAAACATTCAGATATCAAACCCTCATTAATATCAGTTGTATTTATAATTTGGAAAATTATAAAACAATGTGAAATCAATATCATAACCTAATTGACCTCTTCAGATTTTCTACCCATATGATTTCGGGTCAACTTTACATAAATAATCTGATAGGGTAAATGACAAAATTAGGTAAAACTTCCTTTAGTAAAGTTGTTCTACAGTGTATTAAGTTTCTTATGACTCCATGATCATATAATTTGATTCCTTATTCAATAATTTATGTACAAAATACCACAGACTGTGCAAATGTGAACTTTTGGCTAGTACATGATCATACCTTTTAATTGTACAACTCATATCTTTCAGCTCAGGTATCCAAAAATCACAAACCTTATACCAATTTAAAGCTAAGAGAATAATCTACAATTTGAAGAAGAATAATCAGCCTAATTCGTCCCACATCAATACAAGTTATTCAATAACCATAGGACAAGATTTCTGTCCCTAGTAGTGCTACAACCTAAGCTGAGACTTACTTTCAAGCTCAATTTCAAGACCCTTAAGGACAGAATTCAAATTCACTTTCTTCTTACATTTTTTAGAAAAATGTATTTGGTTAATTTAAATCAAGAATCATTTCATTTGTAACTCTACTGATCAAAATATAGCCAAAATACCGAAGCATGTTCAGTAAAAACATTCCAGTTGTCAAATTCCAGCACACCTCAACATTTTCATCCTAACACACCCTTTTGGGATAACTTTGCATGATCATTATGACAAGGAAAATGGTGTATTTGATAACACTTTCTTCTAGAAAAAATTTTCACCATGCTTCTAGTTTCTAATAACACCAGAATCATACAATTTGATTCAGTATACTGAAAGTTATATCCAAAAGATTTCTGACTATTTTTAAACTATAACGGAACTCCTAACTCTACTTCCAACTAGCTTTTGACATGCTTAAAGATAGAATTAACATTTGACCTCTCCGAAAAGTTGTAGAAATATGTCTATATTTTAATTTGAATCAAGAATCAACTCATTCAGAATTCTGCATCTTAATTTATAATTAGAATACCGAAGTCTATTCAATGAAAATTCTCTAGTTCACAACATTCCAACATACATCCTCATCAACAACTTATACAATCTTTCATAATTCAATCATCATAATCACATGCCTTAAAGATCAGATTTCTACTTGTTAAGCTCAACATCTCCTTCAAAAACCTCAAGCTAAATCTAGCCCTCCAAGCTTGCAAGATTGTCACAAAGTAAAGGTAAAAACAGGAACAAAAAAAACCTGGTTCTTTGACTATCTTGTAAAGGTTAATCATATGATGTTGATCTGGTCATTTAGCAAGGTTGAACCCAAACTATAGAGGTGTATGTTATCAGCAACTTTCGGTGGAGAAAGGAGAAGAAGATAGTGGATTTTTCTAGCAGCAACTTAGCTTAATTCAACTAGGTGCAAGGTGTCTCCAAACTACCTTAACATGTGTCATTTGGCATGTAAGCCATTTATCACCTCCTTAGGCTCCCACATGTCTCTTAATTACTAGTTCATTTGGCATTCGCTCATGCAACTAGTTAAGCACCCTACATGTCACCACATATATAAACCATTTGTCATATACATATGTTGCCATGTGTCACACCATAATTGGTCCAAAATACCCCAATTTTTTGAAAATTTCTAAAATTCACCAAAAATTTCAAAATAATACCTATTATCACCAAATAAATTTTCATCTCAAAATAATTCACCAAAAATTTCAAAATATCCAAAATGTACAAAAATTGCCAAATCACATTTAATACACACCAATTAAATCCATCATTTCCAGGTAACCAATTTACCTGGAAATGCCAATGAATGCATGCACAATCTTATGAATGTGCAAAATAAATGTGCATTTCATAATTAACTTATGCATAAGGTTTATTTTCTGAATTTCACAGAAATTTCTCATAATTATTTATTCTAGCCTTAACATGGGTAACGGGATGTTACAGATATCGTTGATAAAAAACAAGCATAAAATTGAAATGGTTCTTCCTCATAATATTCACTCACGTCACTCAAGTGTATAAGGGTTATGTTTCACTCAAAGGTTCTTTTAAGAAATTGCACTACTATAGGCTTGTAAATTGACCCATTTTCCACCATATAGAGTACATGCCATCATGGATCAAAAGGGCTTTTACTAAAAGTTGTAATGGGGCTTAGGTTAAGTTAAGGTAAAAAGGGAAAAGGCTACTCACAAGCATTCTAAAGCACTAAATAACGTGGGACAATCAAAAAGAAATTCTGAGATGTGCAAACAAAAACACAGGACTACAATTACTCATCACTATCCAATGCTACTGTTTGATTTGATTATTTTTGTTTTTGCTTTTGTTTTTTTGTCATGACGTTAAACATAAAAGAATATAGTAATAGCACAAATCAACAACAACTTAGTAGAAATACCTTAACATCTCAGAATAGCATATAAGACAAAAGTCCTTAAATCAAGGACAACAAATACTTAACACTTCATTCAAATTGTGAAAGGGTCAGGCTAAAAGGTTTTTAGGTTTCAATGTTGTGTGATTAATACAAAAACAAACAAGGATAAAGGCTCAAAGAGGGTAGCAAGGGAAAAATGACTTGGTGGGTCATTTAAGTTAAAGGTTAAAAACAAAGAGGGCATTTATCATATCCATAAGGCATGCAACTAGCAGTATCAAACAGGTTCAAAGAAAATTCTTAAGGTAATCTACATAGAGAAGCATCACTTATAACAAAGCAAATAAATGACTATGAGATGCAGTCATATAGATGAATACCTCACATGTGCTTAAATGAAAATCCATCAAAACTCCACACGTTACTTCATCACTCAAACATCAGTTATTGACTAAGTTTATGTTATTAACTACTTCAATCAATTCATATGGCTCACCATCCTCTCAAGATGCCTAATCCAAATTCATGTATTCAACTCAATTCTCCTTCCAACTACTTTGACAGAATCATATGGTCAAATTAAAGTGCAAAAATTTTAAAAATGGGACCCAAGTTAACTACCAAAAGAGTCGCAACCATTCAAGTTTTTATCTCTCAACATCAATATCACTATCATAAACATCAACATCAACATTAGCATAAAAAAAATCAAGTAGTTGCTGAGAAGCATAAGCTATCACCCTGTCTCCTTGCATCAACACATAACCTAAACCCTTTCTCGAAGCATCACTGTACACTGTATAACCCTCATCTCCAGTTAGTAAAATCAAAATTGTAGCACTTGTTAATCTGCGTTTGAGCTCCTCAAAGCTTTTCTGACATTCCTCACTCTAGATAAATTTCTGATTCTTCCTCAATAGCTTGGTCATCAGTGCAGCTATCATAGAAAATCCTTTAACGAATTTCCTATAATATCCTGCCATACCCAGAAAACTCCTCACTTCTGTCACTGTCTTTGGTGCATGCCAATTCACCACTACTTCAACCTTCCTCGAATCAATATGTACCCCATCTTTAGAAATCACATGTCCAAGGAATATTACCTTATGAAGCCAAAATTCACATTTGCTGAATTTAGCATAAAGCTTCTTCTCCCTTAATGTTTGCAATATTATTCTGAGATGTTCTTCATATTCCTCTTCACTCTTGGAATACACTAAAATGTCATTGATAAATACTATGGCAAACTGATCTAAATACTTCTTGAAGACCTTATTCATAAGATGTTGGAGCATTATTCAAACCAAAAGGTATAACCAGGAACTTGTAATGCCCATAACAAGTCCTAATGGCTATCAAACTTCTTGATTCTGAGCTGATGATAGCTTAACCTGAGATCAATCTTGGAAAGGACCCTTGCTCCCTGCTGCTGGCAAACAAATCATCAATCTGAGGCAGAGGATACTTATTCATAGCAATCACCCTATTAAGTCTCCAGTAATTAATACATATCTGCCATGTTTTATCCTTTTTCTTAACAAACAGAACCTGCGCTCCCCATGGTGACGAAATCGGCCTTATTTACCCCTTCTCTAACAATTCCTCTAATTGTTCCTTAAGCTCTCTTAACTCAGCTGGAGCCATTCTATATGGTGGTATAGAAATGGGTGCAGTTCTGGGAATTAGGTCGATGACAAAATTTATTTCCCTCACTGGTAGCAAACTATATAAGTCCTCTAGGAACACATAAGGAAATTACTTTACAATCGAAAAATCCTCTAACCTTCCTTCATTCACATCAACATCCATAACATGCACTAAGAAGGCTTCATACCCCTTTTTCATCATCTTATCAGCTGGCAAAGCAGAAATAATTCTTGGCGATGGTACATTCCTGTCCCCCCCTGAAAATCACCTTCTCTCAATTGCCCAGATCAAATTCCACTTCCTTAAGGCCATAATCTAACTTTGCATAATACTTCTCCATGGCATCCATTCCAAATATAACATCTAAGCCCTTTAGGTCTAGAGGTATGAGGTCCATTACCAGTCTAGCACCATTAATAAAGAGTTCACAACCTCTTTGTACTTGACTGATTACCACATTCCTGCCTAGAGGTGTACTAACAAGAAAAGGACTATTCAAAGGCACTGAACTCATAGTATGCAGCATCATACTTGTAGAAACAAATGAATGCGTGGAGCCAGAATCAATCAAAACATATACTTCAGAATTAAGTAACTGAGTCATACCTGTGACAACTTCAGGTACAGCTGTAGCTTCCTCCCTTGTTATGGAAAACACCCTTGCCTGTGATTGACCCCTCGACCTTCCTGGAGGAATAGCCTTCCTTATAGCTCCAGAATTGCCTACTTTAGTGACTGGCCTGGTTCTCACTGTTTATGCTCTCCTTGGGGCTTGCAACTACGACCCCTCTTGCCTTGTTACTTGGTGACAGTTCCTAATCATATGTCCCTTCTCTCCACTTTGAAGCATGCCCCCAGTAACTTGAAGCACTCTCCCCTGTGTAGCTTCCCACAATGCTCACATTGGGGGTTCATGTTCTTGCTCCTCTTCACCCTGCTATTGCCTCCTACTGTTGAGGCCTGCACTAACATTGCCCTTGCTTGCTTGTTCTTAGCAGAGGCACTACTCCCTGCCTCACTCTGTGTGCGGGAGCTCTTCACATCCCTCTCAGGTATTGGAGCACTCACCCCCTTTCTGGAATGGAAAATTGCTCCTGGTTCTTCCTCTTCTTGCTCACTTAATTCCTTTTATTCTCCAATTTTTCAGCTTAGAGTGCAACATCTATCAACTACTGGTAGTCACAGAAATTATGGACAAAGACTTTCTCTTTGATCCCTAAATGGAGACCTCCCTCAAACTTACGGCATTTATCTTTTTCATTTGCGACAATGTTAGCTGCATATTTAGAAAGCTGTGTGAACTTCAGCTCATACTCACTCACACTCATGTCCCTGTGTGTGAGATAGAGAAATTCCCTGGCCTTCTCTTGAATACAGACCCTCGAGAAGTATTTTCTCTTGAAAGCTTCCAAAAAGTCTCACCATGACAACACCGGAGGCATATCCTGACTATAGGGCACTAATTCCTACTAATGAAGTGCGTCCCCCTGTAGAAAGCTCACTGTAATATCTAACTTCTCCTTATTCGAACACTTCATCTGAATCAGAACCCTAAGTCCTCTTCAACCAAGCTTCAGCCTCTTCCAGATTTGTTGTTCTATTAAAACCTATTGCTCCATATTTACGAAGTTTGTCATACTCTCTACTTCTATCTACTAAAGCTTGCATTAGGACTTGTGACCTTTGGCCTATGGCATATGAGAAAACCTGAGAAAAAGATTGAGAGAATCGCAGATCCATGGGGTTTTTTGAGGCGTAGGAGGAGGAGGTGTTGGCACTTCATACTGCAGATTAGGTGCCTCAGAATCCAGAGCAGAATGTGTCACAGCAACTTGTAGGACATAGGATTCATCCATGCTCCCTTGGTGAGAGTAAGATTGAGTCATAGCTCCTCGAGTTCTCTTTCGAGGCAGCATAATCACTCTTTAAATATAAAAACATTGAAATCCTTTAGTTCATGTAAAACAATTTTCAAAGTATACAAAATAGTTCAAATCGTATAAAATAATTTCAAATCATGTGAAACAATTTAAAATAATGCAAGTTATTCATTTAAAACAATGCATATTCATTTCATGTCTTAACCTGCCCCATTCATGTCTAAACGTAGTCTTACACCTAGGCCTAAACCTAGTCTCTCTGATACCACAACTTGTTGGACCCCATTTCTGGAGCCCAACATCGGATAGGATCATGAAGCTTGAGCGTGGACGAAGGCTTAGAATTTGGAAATTTAAAAGAAAAATCTTTCAGAAGAAAATGCAGGCTTCGCCGTTGCAAACTGTGGTTTCGCTGCAGTGAACATATTGGAAAATCCCCTGAAACCTTCGAGAATTTTATGCCATGGTAAGTGATTGAACTTTGCCACGGTAAGCCTAAAATTTTTATCTTCGCCTTAAATAAAGAACTTCGAGTTAATTACACCGCAGTGAACTCTTGGCTTCGCCGCTACAAAAACCCCTATGGGAAAACCCACAACTCAAAATGTCCTATCTCACTACATGTCAACTTAAAAACCTTCAAACAAGTTCTCAAAAACTTAATCTCATTTCCATAAATGGATTCTTTGCAAAAATAAGAAAAATCATAGACAAATCCAAACATATATTTCATTTATAACAAAAGACATAAATTTTACAAAGCTTTAATGATATTTCGAGCTATAATACATCAATCTAGTTCGAAAACCAATACTACAAAGTACATTTGAACTAGCAGAACTTGAAATGCGGCTAAAGCCTTGAATTCTTAAAAATTTAACTTAAAAATACAAAGGTTTGCCAATTCAGAGTGATGCCATAACTCTTGACTTACTCGATCACTTGCTCATCACCTGAATAAGGGGAGGAGATTAACATATAAGGGTAACAATTTTATAAGTAGTAACAAGCAAAATCATTGTGAAAATTCACATAGAATTATAATGCACATAATTTTCAAATTCTCATTCATTAAGCAATTTGTAAGCAATATAAATCATGCATTAAACAAGTTGGCCAACACAAAGCACATCAAAAATCATAAACACATAGGCACATTCAAAATATTTTGGGTGGTTCCAAAATAGAACGTACTACACATTTCTCATAAGGTTGTGTAGCCGTGAACAGAACGTACTATCGCAATCCCACTTAATGGTCTTGCGTAGTCGTGAACTTATGGGAGTCTATGAAAGAACTCCATGCCACTAATAGGTAGGCGGGAGAAGTCTTTTTGTCAAAGTGCACTTGACTTAACTTAGGGGACCACCACAAACCCATATAATCATGCATTTCACAATTTGTAAACATATTGCCTCAATGGCATTTTTTCCAAAACTTGATTTCATAACCATAATATCGTTTCAAAATCAATATACTTTCAAAAATCATTTTCATCATTCATTTCATAAACCAATAACACAATTCATATACAAACATGTGGCATATTATCAAAGCATTCAAGAAGCCTCAACGACACATTTATAACACAATTGAAAACATTTGAAACTTTCTTGGTTTGGAAGAAATATTAGAGGCTTATTACTTAATTATAAAAGTGTAACCCACCTTAAAATCCTTGCTTAGGGTTGTCTTTGCTCTTTCTCCTCTTGCCTCTCTTGCCTCATTTGATTTCCTTAAACAATAACCAAAATTCCATTTAATTTGGTTTAGCAATCAGAAGGTAATACTTCAACAATTTAAACTATTTCTCATGATTAAACAAAATTCTATATCCAAATTACATCCCGAAATTGAAATGCTTAGAGACTGAATTTAGACTTGATTTCTTCATACAATTTGTATTCCTATATCTCTATTTATAAAAAATAAAATATCAGTCCATTTGGATAAGTATAACAAAAGTTATGCCCAAAATACCAAAGGATGTTCGTGTAGGAAAAATTGAGATAGCAGTGGCAAAACCTAGAAGTTCGTCCAGGTGAACTTGTCCAGAAACATGCTCTAAAAGACGCGTGCTATGAGTTTTTCCAGTTTTTAACTTCCCACCTTTTACATAAACCCATCTTGACCCTAAACCATCTCTTCTACTTCATTTTTAACCTAAAATCATTCACAACAAATTCATAACCCACTTTTGATCATTAACCAAACACTAAAACATTTACGTAAAGCATTCATCAACAGCTACCTACACATATTCACTTTATTTTAACTTCTAACCATTCCTAAATATGCTTCATTTAACAATCAAGAAGGGTTAATGATCATACTTACTTGTTTACCGTCAATGCCTTCAAACTCTTCAAGAATATCCAAAACCCTAACTCTTCTCTTCTTTTTCTCCTTTCTCTTCTTTCATTCACAATTTTGCTTCTCTAAAATGCAAAACCACCATTTCTTCTTTCACTAATACCCTAAATGAATGAGCAAAGTCCACTATGCCCTTCCATTTATACTAGCGTCTATTTAAACTTAAATGGTCTTCCAAAAATGCCCTTATATCACTTTACAACATTAATACTTTAATTCCATCAATCCATGAAATAAATCCTCCCAAACATTACATAATAATTAAACTCCAAATAAAATGGTTTATCTAACAAGACCATAAAATTTATTCAAATCATGCTTAATAAAATCAATAAAACAAATTTGGGCCCAAGACAATGAACCCGAAGGTTTTTCCTTTAACAAACTTGCAATTTAGCTCATCTGATTCCCCATGTTTATGATAGAAGATTCTTGATTCTACATCCTAGCCTCAGTAGTGGAGATGTACTTCGAGGGTAGCTCTTCAAGATTGGATATCTCAAGTGGCATAGGATTTGGAGCCTTGAAACCTAGAGGTGGCTGTCTCTGAACATTAGAAGACTACGACTGTGCCATCTGATCATTCTGCCAAGAGAAGTTTTGATGACTTCTCCATCTTGGGCTATAGGTGTTAAACTATGGATCCCCTCCCTGTCTGCTATAATTGCCCATATAATGGGCCTCTTCTTTCTCTTGAACAAAAAGATTCCCAACTTGACACTAAGAAGATTCATTGTAGTGCCCCGTTACTATGGGGTACATACTGGAACACCCTGAGGACAGTCTAGTACATAACCTATAATAATGGTGCGCTACATTCAATCACAACATTCATTTAACATGGTATCATAATTTTTTGTAAGGCATCATCAAGAAAGTCACAATATTTAAAACCAAAATTTTCCCTTTTCTTTTAATAAAGCCGAATGTAATACATTGTAGCTTTCAAATAACCGTACATTTACATCATCATAACCTATTACAAAATAAGCTACATAAAAGAGGAAATACACAAAAAGATCTATCTAATCTTCCAATCTCAGCTGACCTACCTGTAAGCCATTTTCTTCACAAAAGTACAAGAATTAGGCTTCTTGTACGGTCTCATAGCAGCATCCTCCCTTAGTCCTAAAATGTCAACGTGCAATTTTAGGTGAGTTTTATGATCTCAGATGAGGTAAACATCATTGATGGTTCACTCAATTAATGCAACACATCAAACATGTAGACATATAATTGACATCTTTTCATTTTTTCATAAAGCATCACATATCACTTGTAGGATAATTATACCGAACATTTCATTTATACGAAAGTACATATATAAATTGTAAATGCAATGCACATGATTCAATTTCATTTGTTATTTTGTTGCGACTAAGGGCTTTTTTACTAGCTCATATCACTCTGTGGATACCGAGCTGTATCAATTAATGTCCCATATCCCTTAGTGGATATCGGGTACATGCACAACTGAGCCAAAGGCTCTTATCACGTTCTAGGCTTTAAGCTCTTTTACTGGTGACTCCGGTCACAACTGCCATTATCTTCCATGCATTCACGTAATGAAATGCATCATACATATTCAATGATTATACTCATTCAGTCACATTCACACTCTTTCTTTTTCACATTTGTCGTTGGACTTTTAGTCTGGCATTTAACATTGAAGTTGAGAACAAATAGTCAGTCATATTCACATTAAAGTAGCACTTGCAATGCTCTCCCGATTATAGAGCTCCTCGGACAATCAATTGTCCAGATTCAACACAATCAATTTCACATTCATAAGATAATTCAAACATAATCTAACACAAATAATTAATTGGGTGAGATTGTCTAGGTCATTCACAGGTCGTTCCCGAAACTAATGCCTGGAATTTCTGGCAATGTCTGGATGTTAGCGTTCCAGTTGCTCGTGTATACCACAAAATATACACTAGAAATGTTTGGATGTTAACATTCCAGTTGCTCGTGTATACCGCAAAATATACACATATCACAATTTGGCACAATTATAAGTGTTTGTTAATGCACATGTATGTATATGAAGTACGCATAATGCTTGTTCATGAAAATCCCGAGTATCACTCTATTATTCTTGTCACGTAAACATTCATATATCCAAACATAAGTATCATTTATACTTGTGGTTTGTGCCTCAATAAAACCATAAAAATCGAAATTTATAATTCCTTGGTCAATTCAGATTTTTCCTATAACAAATTTCGGCTCAACATTCCATGTTTTTTTTGGCCAAGAAAATGAAGTATTTTGAGGATACTTTCTTCTAGAATATTGTTCTCATATCTCTTAATTTTCTAATGACACTAAGAGAATTCAATATGGTTTAGCATTCTATAAGTTATGCTTAAAATACTACAGACTGAGTACATTTGAAACTTTTGCTTGTACATGATCATGTTGTCAAATTGTACAACTCATATCTCTCAATTAACAATTTTAAAAATTATGAAATTTATATCATTTGAAAGATAAGAGAACAAAATACAACTTTTGTGAAGAAACTTTATTCTACTTCGGACTCTCTTAACACAGTTTATTCGATAAAAATAGGACATGATTTCAGTCAAGGGTAGTGCTGCAACCTATTACAGAACTCACTTTAGGCTAAATTTCAAGACCTGTAATGACAATATTCAAATTCAATTTCTTCATGAAAATTGTAACCATATGCTTCTAGTTTACTTTGAATTAAAATCCATCCAATTTGGATGTTCATAGATCACGTTATGCCTGAAGCTAATGCTGAGAAGTTTCGGCAACATTTGGATGTTGACGTTCCAATTGCTAGTGTATACCACACAATATACACATATCACAATTTGGCACAATTATAAGTGTTTATTAATGCACATGTATGTATATGAAGTATGCACAATGCATGTTCATGAAAATCTAGGGTAATGCTCTTGTCATGTAAACATTCATATATTCAAACTCATATATGTATCATTTATACTTATGGTTTATACCTCAATAAAATCATAAAAATCGGAATTCATAATTCTTCGATCAATTCAAAATTTTCCTATAACAACTTTAGGGTCAACATTACATGTTGTTTTTCACCAAGAAAATGAAGTAATTTGAGAATACTTTCTTCTATAATATTATTCTCCTATCTCTTAAGTCTCTAATGACACAAAGATTATTCAATTTGGTTTAGTATTATATGAGTTATACTCAAATAATACACACTAAGCACATCTGAAACTTTGGCTTGTGCATGATCATACTGTCAAATTGTGCAACTCATATCTATTAATTCACAAATTAAACATTGCTAACTTTACATCATTCGAAAGATAAGAGAATAAAATACAACTTTTGTGAAGAAAACTTTGTCTAATTTGGCCTTTATAAATATAGTTTATTCGATAAAAACAGGACGCAATTTCAATCAAGGGTAGTGTTGTAGCCTATTCTAAATCTCACTTCAAGCTAAATTTCAGGATCTGTAAGGACAAAATTCAAATTTAATTTTTTCATGAAAATTGTAACCATATGCTTCTAGTTTACTTTGAATTAAAATCCATCCAATTTGGATGTTCACAGATCACGTTATGGCTAAAATACTAATGTCTATCCAGTAAAACACTCCATCAACAATTTCGAGTACACTTCATCATCATTTTCATCGTAGTTTACCTCTTTTGCTTAGTCTATCTTTCCTAACTTAATACACCATCATTTCCTATTCATTCATAAGTCCATTTCAGCTCAATATTATTCACATAAAAATTAAATTCCAAATTTGATCAGAAATATCAAAACAAAACGTATTCTTATGCACTTTCAACTCCAATTTCTTACACATATGCAACTCCAAATCTCATTATTTATTTCACTTTTAATCATCTTAATTCGTCTAAATTCAAGAAATAAATAAATATCTTGGTTAGCCTAACTTTAACTTTCATTAAACCCTTAATTCATAATTCATAACATCTATATAGAACTCATCATTTATGGTTTTCATATTCACAAAATATGACACAAACATATACATTCATCCTCCAATTTACTGCACCCAGTTCTCAAATTCATGTCACTTTTTGAGACTCTTAATGAAAGAATTCAAATTTGTGTCTTCATGAAAAATATAACCATAGATCTCTAGTATAATTTGGATCAAGAATCGTCTCATTTGGATAACTCTACAACAACTTATGGCTAAAAGACAAAAGTTTATCAGTGGAAATGTTATAACTACCGTTTTCCAGCACCCTCTTCATCACCATTTAGTCTCTCATCCTTCTATAAAACAACTCATAAATACCATTAATACATTAGAACAGAACATACATCTATTTATTACAACATCAACATTACAAATATCTCAACTCCTCTATCATGATCATTAAAGATTAAACTACCATGATAAATGCTTCATTTAGCAAAACCATGAAGATTAACAAGCTACTTACTTGATTTCTCTTCAATGTCTTCAAACACAACAAGAAGCTTAACTTCCCATGTCACTCACGTACATCATCATCCAAGAGTGATTGGGTTGGGTCTTTTGTGAGAATGAAGAAGACAACAAGGTGAGAGTAGCAAGTGAAAGAAAAGAAGGCTAGGTTCAACATGTATGGAGGTTAGAGAAGCAAAAAAATCGTGAAGAAGAGAAGAAGATGAAGCTCACGAAGAGAGGGAGAGAAAAGCAAGTGAAAGTCAACATTTATTTTGGTCTTTCAAATAAAAAAGTGAAGTTTCATGAGGGGGGGACTGGTGGCAAGTGGTGGTGACATTTGTTTCTACTACTTGTCACTTTCCTATGGTACCATTTGGACTCCTTTTAAAAACTAGTCCATTTAATCCCAATTTCTATTCCAATTGTCTCCAAATTTCAATGACACATGTCATTAAATACCGAAGTTTTTTACAAAAATTTTCACTACCATTTGACTCTTAATTCTACTGTTATTTATCAATTGTCCTGCCACTTGGCATTTTTCCTAGTCCAAAAATTTAGTAAAATTTCAGAAATTTTCCTAAAATTCACCAAAAATTTTAAATCACTAAATACACTCTCCAAATTAGTTTTAAACATATAATAACCACAATTCTAAAAAAAATCACCTTTTACATACATAAATCAATTATACCCAGAAATTGTCAATGAATACACGTAGAATTATTTTCATGTGCAAAAAATTCAATATTCTTGTGTAGGTGCGCATCATATAATGCATGAGCATGAATTGCATTTTCTAATTTCTTAATAACCTCTCATATTTACTATTCTAGCCTCAACATAGATAACAGGATGTTACATGCATGGGAATCTCCACCACAATGCTCGCATATGGCACAACTCCTCAATGAAGAACTAGCTCCTCCTCTCACACTATGCGTCAGATTATCCAACTTCTTTGTCAAAACATCCATCTGCGCTAATGAAGCCACTATATTGCCTACTATACGAGCTCTTGTATGTCATCTGGGATGCCTATCTAAATGATACTGAATGTTGCTACTGGCCATCTCATAAATCAACCTGTAGGCCTGATATGGTGTCTTTCTCATTAAACTACCTCCTGTTGCAGTATCTACGGTACTCCTGTCAATGGGGTCATTTATTTATAAAAAGTGTTAACTTGTTGCCATGTGGAGAACCCATGACTAGGACACTGTGTCAACATATCTCGAAATCACTCCCATGCTGTATATAGACTTTCAGTTTCATATTAGGAAAAGGAAGTGATCTCATTCTTCATCTTTGTAACCTTGATAGGAGGGAAAAATTTATCCATAAATAATCTCATCATCTTATCCCATGTAGTAATTGATCCTGACTACAAGCTGGCTAACCATGCTTTGGTCTTATCCTTAAAGAAAAAGGAAATAGTCTTAATCTCACCACATCATCCGACACTTCATTCTGTTTGAACATATCACAAATATCCAGAAAGGTCTCCAAATGGGTGATTGGATCCTTTAAAGGTAATCCCCCAAACTGAGATGCTCTCACCATGGATGTAATGCTGTAAGGAATATCAATACTCGCAGTTGTGATTGTTAGACTTATAACGGGAGGTATGGGTCTATTGTTGTGTCCCATAGTCAAATCCATTATAATCAACTCCCCTCTCTCTTCAGGACATGCCATTAGCCCCTCAACGTGTTGTTCCATCTCTACAAACTGCTTTTCTCTAATCCCTACTTCTATGTTACTATTTTGAGCCAATCTGGTTTCCTTGTGCAACCTGTGAGCAATTTTTTCAATCTTAGTATCAAGTAGCAAATTCTCGAGCTTTTGATCATGAGTGAGCAAAAACAAAATGAAACAAATAAAAAGAAAATAATAACATAGCTAAGAATTGAAAATAAAACACACCGAAGTAAAGAAATCAAGACAAAACTAAAATACGCAATAAATAAAGAAGAAAGAATTAAAACTGAGATAATTGACACCGTTTAACCTAGTGTCTAAACTGAGATAATTGACACTGTTTAACCTAATGTCTCACAAAAAAAAATCTCCAGCAATAGTGCCAAAAACTTGTTATGGTCTAAACAAAGCAATATAAATTAAATTTTATCTAAACCAAACTAGAGGCAAGCATGCCTCGTCGACAAGTAATATAAAATGGTAAGAACTGGATATCATACCTAAGGGATTCCAAAACATAAGACAAGTAAATTAAATAATGCAAAATTACTCAAACAATCAAGAATTGATTTATTTAAAAATGAAATAAATAAGTGAATTAAGGAATTATGCTTGATGCAAGGTGTGAACTAAATGCAACTAAACGTAATCAAATGAAAAAAATTGGTGAAGGTGTCGGACTTCAATTGGATTAGGAACTGAAACTTTAACAGTGGATTGATTTAGGAATTACTTCACTTAAGCAAGTAAACTCAATATTCATTTCTTTTTTAAATCCAAATTACCTATTTGGTTTATAGATAATTTGGCATAAAAGAAAACATTCAATGTAAGAAGCCCAAAATTAAGTTTGTTAATCCTAGGTATCCTCATACAAGATTCTACAGTTGGTCTACGTGTTAGTCTCAAGTATATTGCTTGATTGATTTTTTCGACAAATCAAATCCCAATAGTTATGACATTCAATCATCTAGGGCCTTAATCTAGTTGATCAATCTAAATTAGGCTAAATATGCATTCAATCAAGCAACTAAAAAAATAACACAAAAATTTTCCTAATCCAATATCAATACTAACCTTAACCAAACAAACCTTACCTACACATATTCATCAATGTAACACAAATCATTGTCATAATATATATTTACATTGATTAAATCCATAAAAATCAAAACCAATAAGGAATAAAAACAAATTAAGAAAACCCAATATGATTGTTGTTGTCCAAGGAGTGCTCCTCTTTCAACATGCCACTGTTCTCTTCGCAGCCGCCACTTCCTTTTTTTTTAACTTAGCCCATGCCCTTTTCTATTTTCACTATCACATTCCTTGCTTTTTAACGCAACAGTCACCCTCTTATCTTCTCTAATTTTTAATGCAGCTGCCACCTAATATTTTTCATTGCAGTTTAACCTTCATATTCTTAACGCCTTCATGTTTTTTAACCTTCACTCTGATATCTATTTCAATGCCGCCGCGTTACTCTCGCACCTTTTTTCCCAACCGCAACTCTTGTCTGTTTTTTTAATTTTCATGTACCCAAAGTTTCTCAACACAGCTACCCTCTCTCACGCTGCCTAAATTTTGCTGCTATATTGTCATTTTTGTCCAGCTTTCTTGCTTCTAAGAAGCTTCTCTTGCTTTTTGCTTTTAAATGTTCTAGATCCAATATATGCCTAAAATTAAAACAAATAACTCTTAATTAGTGCAATTTAAACATTAAATGGCAAAATTTTAGCAAATTATGTATAAAAAATCACTATAAAATGCCCATTAACAATTAACACAACTCAAAAATTATATTGAATAAATAAGATCAAAGTCACAAAACAACTTAAGAATAAATGATACTATAAAAAAAGGAAAAAAACTTTATTTATAGCTAAATCTGGAAATCTCCTACGCTCTCCTTGATTCTCCTTATTTGATCTATTTTAATAAGATGGTGGTTGCCTTTATTGGAGTGTTTTATGTTTTATAGTAGCTTAGGGTCTTAGCGTTAATTCTAGGGTTTACCCATGTCGTTTGGTTCCAAAAACACCCTTAATTTTAAAGTAAATGAAAAATCCCGCATTTGGCAAGTGTTTGTGACGATCATAACATATGTGTCACAAACCTGACAATGAAGAAAAGCCTTCTGTCACGATCGTGACATTGCATGCATGATTGTGACCCTGGAGAATTACCTTTTCTCACGATCGTGATATTACATATATGATCGTGACCTTATCATATAACCTATGCACGTTCCATCTTTCTTCATTCTTCACTTATCTAGTGTCCATCACTAACAAACACATCAACCACCTTAAGAAGCACAGGATTAAGATCCAAATTTGTGTTCTAAGCCACATAACACTTAGAACATAAACAAACAATCACATTCAAATAATTCTAAGCCTATACATGCAATAATCATCTAATAAACTCCTATAAACACACTAAAACACCTGTGAAAACATAATATAAACTACACATATCAATATTCCCACACTTAAACTTTTTCTTGTCCTCAAGCAAAAACAAAACACAAACTTAAACAAACTAAAAATAAGCACATAAATTCATGAAACATACACTAATAAGATAATGGCATCTAACTTTATGAAATAAATTTAACTGCAAACACTAATCATTTAAGTTGTGCTAACATATTAACATATGCATTTCATGGCTAAGAACTTTAGATTGAATATATACATATAATCAAAACATTGACATCATATTCATTCACCTATAGCATTTGTACACATACATTGATAATTAGTAATAAACCAAAGTTGTAATTATCACCATGTATTCTTTCATGAAATTTTTTTTCTATTTTTAAAGATTAGTAAGATTTATTTCTCAAAATACCATCTTTTAATTTTCTTTAATATTAACCTATTCCTTTAATGTGAAGCCAAACACTTTGTCATGAATGTCCCTTAGTTACTTAACTAGGCCACGTTTTATTAATTAGGTTGTTTGGAATGTCACTCTATCCTTTTGACATGAAGATGAACATTTTTTTTATGAATTCTTCTAGTTATTCAGCTATATTACATTCTCAACTAGCTACCAGCTCTATTCACAAACTCAATATTTGTTTAAAAAGGGTCAGTGGAATAGTTATTTATTTAACACACTTTTTTTACCACATAGTCTACCTTATTTCTTTTTAGTCAATACTCCTCAAAAAATGTTACTAATGATGTTAAATCATTGAATTGATGTATAATTATAAATTCAATAACTACGTTCAAAGCTAAACTACTTCCATCAAGTTATTGCCATTAACACATTTACGTAATTCACATATGCCCTCACAATGTCAACCCAATCTAGAAAATAACAATATGGTATGTAAAATTCACACTCATGATGGCAATGTCAATGTAAACCTCCCCGTACTTGGACAACATATTGTCCTCAATATGAGAGAACAAACATTTTATATGTAAAAAAACAAGCCATAACATAAAGAAAAAGTATGAGCATGAAACTTGTTAAGGAGATCCAGATGGTGATGGTACTGGAAATAAAATTTGAACACCCTGATTAGCAAAGCTTGTAAATCTCCTTGATGTCACATCGCTCTCGCCACTGTTCTTGCCCCATCTCTTCTTTCAAAAGTTTGTTATTGTTAGAAACCAAATTAAGGACTTTCTCCTAGCCTACCTTTTCGTCATTTTCTGTTTATTCACTTGCCCCTGAGCTTGCTTCCGTAACTTATAATCGCTTCAAAAAGAATAAATAAATTACCAATCCAAATCATTACAAATCACTATAATTAAATTCTTAATTATATAATTCAAAACAAACTTAACTACTAAAATTTTTTGTTATGTAATTTTAAAACATGCTAAGTTGTTGTCATTAGCTTGACCTCACATCCTTTAAAACTCAACCAGGGTTAATTATGAATAGCTTGCTTTCAACCATTTCGGCCAATCTCAGTTTATTAGCTTGTAAATAAGCTAGATATTATGAGAAAATAAAAAGGGCATGATTAATCAAATTAGAAAATTTAAGCAATTTTAATGATGCCCTTCTCGATAACAAACTGTCAACATAATCAGGAATGATAAAATCCCCTGAACCTTTGATGGAATCAAATAGTTTGTGTTGCAGGACACCCTTCTGTTTCAACTTCTTGAACAGGGACTTCTATAAATTCCTTAAACTTTATATCCTTTGTCACTTGTTCTTCATACCTTATTTCTTCAAAGAAGCCCTTCTTTTGTACTTTGATATACTTATCCATTTTGTCTATTTTCATGAAAGAGCTACTTTCTTTAAAATGTTTTAAGTCTTTGTTTATACTCATTACTAATCTAAAGAAGCAATTTACCTTCATAAAGAGGTTAGTTCTTTTCCAGTGTTTATAAAGGCTCGTCTCAGAATTAGTGGACATTTCTTTTCCTCTTCAAAATATAATATGAGGAAATCCACTAATGAACTTGTCCACCTTTATGATAACAACCTCCACGATGCAACACGGTTTCTTTATGATCGATCCGCCTACTGAATAAGTATCAAAATTGGATTCACATTGTCAAGCCTCAATTTCATAAAGGTCGCCTTTAAGATTTATCCTCGTGCCTAAGTCGCATAAATGCTTTTCAAATTTTAATTCACTAACCATACAAGGAATTATGACGCTTCCAAGATCCTTTAGTTTATAAGGCATATGATTGGTGATAATAGAGCTACAACTTTCAGTTAGGGATACCATTTGATTCTCTTCCCAAGTACGTATTTTTTAATATATCCCTTAGGAATTTGGGGTACTTGGGCATATGTCTCAATGCCTCCATAAAAGATAAATTAATTTGCAAAGTTTTCAGTTTCTTTTTGAACTTTTTAAAATGTTAATCTAGTTTTTTCTTTATTAATCATTGGGGAATTGAAATCTTAGGTGGATATGGTAGAGGGCCTAGGATACTCACTTATGTCTATATTTTTCTTCTTTTTTTAGTCTTCTTCTAGGTAGGTTTTAGATTATTCCACGTGATTGTCTTAAGTTGCTCCCTTAGGTTTACTTCAATATTTCTCAGGAGACTCCCCACACTTTTTGTAAATAATGCATTAGCCACTTTGCTCAAATAAACATACAGATTATGAATGGAAGAGGCATGGTTTTTAGCTACTTTCCTGAATTTACCTTCGAGCTTCTTCTATGCCTCATCCATGCTCATGATCTTATCTACGATCTTGTCTAATTTGGAGTCATTAGCATTTGACTTCTCTTTTTAAAATCTAGGTGGGCCTTGATTTTGCATTTGGTTACCCACATTGTTTTACCAAGAAAATTTTAGGTGATTTATCTACCAAGTAAGTGTTAGAATAAAGGTTGTTTGCTATTTCTCGACTGAATTATGTGTCCATATAGTTGAGTTGCCTTTTATTGTTATTTTACATTAAAAAATTAACTTGTCAATGTAACTCGTATCTATGCTAAATTGCTCTAATTAGAGTAGATGAAGAAGCTTGCAAGCTATTAAGTTATCTAATTAAATTCTCAATCTTAGCTGGCATCGCTATCATTGAATCAACAATAATGACTCCCTTTTGATTATGGAAGGTGGTTTGTTGTCTACTTCTATATGAACTCCAAAGAAAACAATTGCTTGCCTTTTATTCTAATGATTCCCTTTATGAGTGAATTAACTTCACTGTAAAAGGTTTGCAATAGGAATTCTTTGGGTAACTTATAGTGAGAACGTCTCCTATACAAATCTTTATAAATTCCCACACTTTATAAAGTAACTCCCCATTGTTTTGTTCGAAATTTGTAATCTCCTTTATTAACCTTGTCATCTTTTTTAGAGGGAAGTACTTACATAAAAATGCATGAACCAACTGCTCCTATATTATGATGTGTTTTAGGCTTAAAGAATGATACCATGGCTGGGCTCTATTTCTTAGTGTGAAGGGAAAGAGTCTCATCCTAACGACATCTTCCAACATTCTATTATATCAAAAAGCATCACATATTTCTATAAATTAACCAAATGGGTATTAGGATCCTCATTAGCTAACCTAAAATTGCACATTGGCTTGTAGCATATTTAACAAAGCTAAATTGATCACGAATGACACTGCTTGCACCAGTGCTCAAGTGATGCCTTGATGTATAGTGTTGAACCTTGGTCTCATGAAATCCATCAGGGTTTGCTGTTGGTTTCCTTGATCATATTTTTCTATTGTTTTTCTTTCGATCTCTTCTTGGTGTCTCGCCCTACGAATTTCACATTCTTGTTTTCTTATATCAAGAGCTAGAGTGTCTTCGATCTTGCTTGAACTTTGAGTAATTCTTCATACAGTAATAAGGACTTAAGAATGGAGAAAAATTCCTTAGATTAAAGGAATTCAAAAAGTCCTAATCTAAATCCTTAGGAATGGTGCCGAAAACTTACTGAGAATACGTAAAATAAAACTTTCAATATCTACAAGTATATATAGATTATAAACTTGTAGTATTTAAGGTGTTGATTTGTCAAGTAAATAGTTAAAACTAAGTGAACCTTTGTCTACGATATTGAAATATGATTTGAATGAAAGTAAATAACATAAATTAACGTAACCAAATAAAATTAAACAACCAACTAACAATTTAGTTGCCACAATTATGTAAGGATAACCAAGGATGAAGCTTAGGATCTATTCTTTTGTTATTTTGTTGCTTTGACCACTATTGATTCAATTAAATGTTAATCCTAGAATTTGTAAGGGATTGATTACTCTCTCTTAAGACCTAATCACTTAACCTTAACTGATTGTGAAATTTTAGATTTTGCATCCATTTGATTCATAAAAACTTTGTAATCTTTCTAACTAGTTTTGAAGTGATCTATTGAATAATTGATGTTGAGCCCCTGCCTCTTGTGAGACACGTAGCTGACGTCCTAAGTGACATCTAGACGCACATCACACAATGGTGGAGTGCCCTCACTAGGACAAACCTTAACCTGAAACTTCATCTTGATCACTTCTTACCATCTCGTCCCACGACTTGTACTTAGTCTTAGTCTTTAACTGATTCTTAATCCTTGATTTTATGTAGTCTGTGTTTAATTCCAAGTAAGTGACGGTTCAACAATACTGATTTAACTTCTTTATATCGTCTGTGGTTATCCCATCGTCTGTGTTTACTTATGGCCTAAGTTCTATCATCTGGGTTTTATCGTCTATAGTTGACTTTCATCATCTGGGTTGACCCCTCTCCTATCGTCTGTCTTTCTATCGTCTGTCTTTCTATCATCTATCTTATGATGTGTCTTCACAGATGAATCATTGCGTTTGTGTTATGACGTGTCGTCTATGTTCCTTATGTCCGTGTGTGACGTTAACACAGACGATCTCTTGTGTCTATGTTTTGTGTGTTTGTCTTCCTTTTCGTCTGTGTGTGACGTCAGCATAGACGGTACCCTTCCTCTATATCTTCCTTTTCATTTGTTGTGACGTCAGCACAGACGATTCCTTCCAGACACCCTCATTCATCCAATTCCAAGGTCAGAAATACATAAACCTAAACCTCAACTGTTTCTCAAGCCTTAAATTTATTGGATCAACTCATGCAACGTGAAAACTTAAAAGTTATCATAATCATATGAAGAACATACATATATCTCATTCATTCTTGAACAAATATTGGTTTTACAAAGATTTAATAACCTTACAACCCACAATACATCAATACACTTGGATCAGTAAAGTTTGAAAGGTTGCTAATGCTTTAAGTTCTCCAAAATTTAACTTAAGAGTACAAAGAATATATGCAGACTGGAGTGCTGCCTTGAGTCTTGAGTATTAACTCTCTTATTCTTCACCTGAATGGGACAAAATTGGGAGGGGGTGAGCTTAAATCTTATAGGTGGCAGGTTTATCATCAAGAAATAAGCAGGAGCTTTTTCAAAACTCATTGAAATATGCAATTTAGTAGACTACTTAGAAAATCAGAACTTTATTGTTTCTCAAAAATCGTATTCAGACAAACAAATCATGTTCAGCTTTAAGTCATGTAGGCATCAAACTTAATAACTCATAATCACCTCAAAATGGTCTGGAATGGTCCATAAACAGAATGAACTAACACAGTCCATATAATGATCTTACAACGTCGTAAACAGAACAAACTAGCAAAATCCCACTTAGTGGTTTTGTGTAGTCATAAACATGAGGGAGTCTATGAAAGAGCTCCATGCCACTAGTGGTAGGCGGGAGAAGCCTTTAGTCTAAGTGAACTTGACATCATAATGGACCAAACTAAACCCACATAACATGTATTTCATGATCTTGAATACTTGTTGCCCAAAATGACAATTCTTTGAAACTTACTTTTCATATTCGAAAACATGTTTTCATAAACTCGTAACTTTTCAAAATAAACATTTCTGAATCATGCAGTAACATATAACACCTTTA
>JANZXR010000009.1:11516487-11535285 GCA_027575705.1 Erythroxylum echinodendron
GAGGTCTCGAGTTCGAGTACCAAAGAGGACAATACTGATTAAGGTTGGATGCCGCGGTATAACCCGCAAACACACGCTGCAGTATAACCTGCAAACACCTACGAGTGGGGTGTGGGGTCCAACAGTAAGCACCAGCCAAGGTTCCACTGCTCCTTAGGAATCCTTCAATCATGATACCACCATAGTCAATAGTTTCAAAAAAGTTCTTCTGGGACCAATTATGCACTTAGCTTGCGTTTTTGAAGACTTTGCTGCCTTTACCTCTTTTTTTTATGCTAGTTTTGCTGCATCTTTTCCAATTTCAACACGCTTGTAGACAATGAATTTTCTTTAACAAAATATCACTAGCAAATAGCAATTACCAACCTGTTACAGATCCTCTTCATAATCACAAAGGCTAAAATTGATTCCAACATCAAAACCTCAGAATTTGATAGTAGCTCTATCATAAGCTCTGAATTTCGATAAGTAAAAGGATTAAAAAAAAAGAATGGAGCTATAAGGCAAAAAAAATGGAAACAAAAATGATGGAAAGGATACATGGAAAAGAAAAACCATCATAACATTATCATCAAGGAATCAACAGAAACACAACAACAATTAAAAACGCTCACCTAGCCACAGCATTAGCTGTGTTAAATCCACTTAATAAATCCAACACCAAAGTCAATATGTAAATAAGGAAAAGAAAATCAACCTAACGAATTGCAATTTAAATGCTGACAATAATAAAATTCCCTTCCTAATAAAAATGAAATTGGGAATTAAAAAGTAGAGCTTCCATACCCAGATACACCTGCTTCCCGCAATCCATACAAAAAACAGAAATGAGCATTCACTATAATGGTCAACAATATTGAAGGCACAGACATTCGTAAAACATGCACATAGGCTAGACAAGAAATACCTAATGTTGCTTGATCCATTTAAGAGCCTATCATACTCTCTTCCCTACTGCTCTTACTTATGTCCAAACTTAAAGCAACTCGAAGAATTCCAAATAAACTCTTGCATGTAACCCAATTTGAATCAATTGTATACAACAAATCAATCACAGTTTCAAGAATTTTGCACTTTTGATCAGAAGTGGCAGTATAGAACTTCGATTTTTGATAATAAAGAAGAAATCTGCTAATCATGGCATGATCAATCTTTTGTGGAAATCTACTAATGGTGGCATGATTAGCTGCTAGGATTCAAGCTAACAAAAACATATTGAAGGCTGCAATAAAGTTAACGCTCAATCATTTTCATAATGGAATCTTTGGAGTAGAGCTTGTTAAAAAAGGAAAAACCCAATTCGAACTTTATATCAAAACTTTCTTATATAATTTTCTCATTGAAGATTAGAACTGACAATGATACTAACCTAAACCATAACCATGAACTGAATGAGATATTCAAATAACTTCAAGATAAACACATCAAGAAGATGAATCAAGAACTGAAAAACTTGGGCTTGGCCAGTAGTTTTAGATTGAAACAAGTAGATTACCAAATGAAGACAAGAAATTTACCTACCAAAGATGGAGGCGATGGGATCTGCGATGAGGAGAGTGATGGGATCTGTGATGAGGACGACGATGAGAAGAGAGAAGCGGCAAGCAGAGGGAGTCTTGTTCTATCCGACGAAGATGATAAATGCCCAGGAGATGAGGGCGAGATCTAGTGAAGATGGAAAAAGAAATATGATTTTGTTGCGAAGAAATCTTAGAAGAGAGAAGATAGTGGAGACATATGAGAAGAGAGAATGGCGGAGGCGAAGAGTTTTTTGATTTGGTGAAGTTGAAAGTCCGTATATGGATTAACTGGTTTGTTAGAAAACCGGCCAGTTCTCTAATAAACTAGCTGGTTTTCTATCCCAGAGGTTATAAATTAGAACTGAACCGAATATATGATCGATTCGGACTATTTTTGGTCAGACCGGCCAATTCAGTCTGATTTTTAAAACGTTGATAATATTATATAAATCTCAAAATAAACGTGAACATGTGTTTGTGAATATTGTGGGAATTATGTGTAAAACATAAAAGTAAGAGGGACTAAAAAATAGACTCATTAACTAATCTGAAAAAACTACCTAAAAAGTACTTTTTTGAGAAACTTCAAATTTGAACATCTTAAAAAGTTATATTTTAACTGCCAAAAAAGCCACATCTACTAAAAAAGTAATTTTTCATTTTACAACTAAATATTCATTTTTCTTAAAAAAAATTTTACGGTAAAAAAAAAATACTTATTTACTCTCCAAAAGCTCAACCAAACAAACACTTAGCCTCATTATAAAACCAAAATTTGCCTATAGATTAATTCATATTTAGATGCTTCCTTCACTTGTTCTTGCCCTTCTCTCGGCACGTAAGATTCTAATTTGACTTCCACGTTTATTCAATCGATTTCTGTTAGAACAGCCAAATCAACTTAAAAAATGAAAACATTCAAGTTTATCTACCCCTAAATTAGATATTAGTGAAAAAGGAAGCTTTAAATATAACATGGAGTAACTTTCATTGCATGTCCCATCAAACAACAAACTACTCATTGCCACAATATATAATCAAGTGGTTTAGGTTGGTTCTAATTAGAGCAAGTCTTTACAGCCACTCAAGTGCTATACACATCAAGAACAAAATGTATAACATCTCCACCAGAACTGTTAATTTCCTAGAAGCTGATTTCACTCACTTGGGGTTCCTTAAAACTATAATCACCGAATCTCCTCTAAGGAACATCTTGCTTATAAACCGGTCCTTGTTAACTGGCTGAGCCTTTTTCTTTCCTTTACCTGTTTTTGGTACCTAGGCAAGAGAAATTGCAGATTTCTGTCCACAGTCAGACCAGTAAATGCATATTAACGAATACAAGTTTAACAGATAGCATTACTAGCAACCTCAGTCCACATCTCCCGAACATTTTCAAGAACCATGTTGCAGTGTCTATCAAAAGCTCTCACACGACCGAGAAGCTTTTTGTTGTTCCGACAATTAATGAGTACCTGTTACCGTACCCAAGCAAAGAATTTCAATGAGTTGTCTGCTATGGCAGAATAAACCTAACAGTAGAGACAGACTGACGTGGCATATCATTTGAACATTACCTGAGTATTATTTTTGACACTCATCATGAGCACAGAAAGTGGTCCAGTATTAAATTCTTCTTCCTCCTTTTTTCCACTCTGCTGAATTAACTTTTGTTAGCATCAAGAGATAAAACTGAAGTAGCAACAATCACGGGCCTAGAAGTTATTTCAACAAGTTAGAGTAACTTTTTTACACAATCAGAAACAAGAAATTTTATAGATGAGCAATTAATAGTACCATCAGATTAAAACCTAAAAATTCTATAGATTCAGAAACCTTGTTGGAGACCAAAGGGATCATAGGTAAAAATGTGTAACAAAGAACTTTAGGAAATCAGAAAAACAGAGTTTGGCAACTTACATCTTCCTCCATTGGTCGGCTGGGCCAGAAAAAGATGTGGGAAGGAAACCAGTCAATGGAAGACAAGAAAATTAAGCATACTATAATGTTGCCAACAACTGCCAAAGATGAAATTTATGTCAACTGAAAAAAAAGAACAGACGAAAGCCAGTACCTCATCTTGCCAGCAAGTAGAGTTTTTTTGATACTTCAGAAAAGTCCCTCACAGTCTGAAAGTAATACAGCACATCAGTTAGAAAAAGGACCAAAAGTTGCATTCAAGTGGATGTAAGAACAAATCTTTTCACCTATAATCAGAAGATCTTGCTAAAAACACAGATCAACGAGAACACAAAACTGAACTGCTTGTTATATTTGAACATCAAGGAACAGTTTATCAATTTGTACATGCAATTATTTGAAAGAAAGAAGTGTGGAAAAAACCTATAACTTTCAAAGCCATAGTTCAACGTGAAGAATCTTTTATGCACAGACAGCATAACAAAATAATTTAAGGGCTTTCGCCTTTCAGAAAATTCAAGAAACATCAAATAGGTTTTGTTCGCTAGTGATGATGAAACATCTCAGAACTAATATTTTCAATCAATCATCCTCGGAGGCAACACAATAATCAGTCAGAGCTGGTTTCGAGCATCATATACAAAATGATCCGACAGCCAAATTAGATCCCAATTGTAGTACACAATGCAAAATTCTGGATAAAATTGAAGAAAACAATAGAGTAAAAGAAAATGCACTCCTAATACCAGAAGAAGGAAGATCTTCGAGAACAGTGTCAAGGAGTCCCCAGTGTTTCCCTGAAAGGTCTCGATCGAAAACAATTTTTTAGGTTAAATCATCATTAGAGAGACCTAGAGCCGCTAGATCTGGGACCCTAACTCATGACACGGTTTTTAGGTTAAATCACGATACAGACTTGTGCTTTGGTGTTGAAAAAATTTATCAATTCATAGATATAACAATAGCAACCATAAAGCAAACGAGAAAGTAACAGCATGCCTTGAGAGGGAAACACGTCGGCGTGGGCTTGAGACTGGAGATGGAGGTGGTTTTCGATGCAATGCAGAAGCTTGAATTAGGTTTGTTATATTCTACAACCGGTTAGAAAATGAGAGTGCGAAGTGAATTTGTTTCTAGTTTTTTGAATATAAAAGGAGAATTATATCCTTCCTTTAAAATAAATATTCTAAATTTGTATATAAAAATTTATAAATTTTACCGAATCATTAGTGTCAACAATTATGCTTTAACCAAATATTAGGTTGCGTACATCAATACTATTTTTTTTAAAACCACAATACTAAACTTCTTTTTAATGTGCGTTACATTCTTTTCTTTTTCCGTCAGTACTTAAATGTGTTTTCTCTTTTAACTTTTTTATAAATATGTCCATTCATAATCTTTTGATAATTAAAAACTTCGCAGCTTCTTTGTTAACTTGATAAGGCGGAAAGTTCTTCATTGACCTGCAAAATAGGGGGACAATCAAAATTCTTTGAAATTGTTCATTTAGGATTCCCGTTTGGTAACCAGGAATTAAAATTAAAAAATAAGAATGAAAAAGTAAGAATCGAAATAGGATAAAATTGCTGGTTATATGTATTTGGTATACAAGCATTAGAAATGAGATTATAGAAATTGATAATTATACTAGTGTTTGGTATCAAATATTAAGAATAATGATGATAATCTTTTACTTGTATATAATTATTATGCAATTGATTTTGTAAATAATTAATTAAATTATTTTTATTATTAATTAATAAAAATGTATGGATTTAATAAATAAATAATTAAAATTATTTCAATGATTCAGTAATTTATTAATTTTAAATAATTGTGTATATTTTTCTTATAATAATAAAATTAAAAAAATCAAAATGAAATTTTTTGATATAAAATTATTGAAATAAAATAAATTAATTATTAAATAAAGTAATGTGAAATGTTGATAATAATATCCTAACAAGAATCAATCAAAATGGTGTATTGTCTAAATAAATAAACTAATATTAAACTCTCAAGTAGAGATTTTCAATTGAGAAGAAACTTAAAGAAAAAGAGAAGAAAAAATAATTTATGTTTACCTACGATTGTTTATTTATTATTTTTGATATCTAATTACAGGTTATACCTACACGTACCTTAGAAATAAAAATTCAGGATTATTTAAAATTCATTCCAACTTTACTAGCAATCCTTATCTTATCCATTACTAATAGCTAACAAACGAAATTTAAGGAATGTAATTTACATATTCATTCTCACGTCTTCATTCATAGTTACCAATCGTACCCTTGCAATAACATTTTTAACTCTTAAAGTAATATTTTAAATTTAAGCACTTAGATTACTTAACCATTAAGTAGTGAGTAGTGATTATCAATGAATATAATAGCTTACTTAACCAGTAAGTAGCGAGTAGTGATTATCAATGAATATAATCTATCTCATTCTTATATCTTAATATGTAAAATTCATAAAAAATATGGGACAAGTAAAAGAATAATTTTTATAATAAACTTATTTAAGAAGCCTAACAATTTCTTCCATTTATTTGAGTATGTCTTTGTCATCTTCTTTTTGTTTCATTTTTAATTGCTAATAGAACTTTAAACTAAACAGCAAAAATCTCATTTTTAAATGCTTAGATAGGAAACTAGTAGGTGTTTGAACTGACCAACCTAACAACTCACAGATATAGTAAGTTGATATTGCTATTTCCCTCCTTTTCTCTTTATATTATTTATATGTTAATATTTTGTATATTTATTTGATTCATCAGACATGGCATCCAAGTAAATACCTGTGTTGAAATTGTTTTAATCATATATTATTAGTTTACGTGTTTTTCATAGTATTAGGATAAGCATAATATGGTGTGAATTTTTTGTAGATATGCTTTGACTTTCATGATATTTGTAATGTATAGTTACAATATTTAGTTTGGTGTGTTTGAAATTTTTTTTATTCCTATAACTAATAGAAAAAAAGAAAAACTATTCAAAATGAAAGGTATTCAACAAATGTTGGATTATTTTTACTTTTTAAGTTTTCGTTATCACAAAATATTACTCACGACATAAGGCAAGTGCACTTATTATTTAGTAATAACATAATGATGAATAAAGTATCAATCTACTGAAGAAGTAGTAGGAATTCACTAAAATCTCCTAATATTGTCTAGTCTATTAAAATAAAAGGGATGATTTTTGTGATTGATAATTAAACACTAAACTTAAACCTAGACCTAGGCAAAGTATACAACTACTAGAGATAGAATAAAGCTTATAATTAAGTGAAGAAAGTAGAAATGAATGTCATCTAGATAAGAACTCTTCCTAGTATCTTAGGTGTCATGATTCAATTAACCTAGAATGTATAGTTAACCCGTCAAAATTTGCAAGTAAAATTGTTCTTTCTTGAGTTATAACTATCTATTCTCTTGTTAGTTAACATGTATCTCTACCAATTTAACACCCTCTTGAAAACTTTGAAATTTGTGAAATTCTATGAAAAGTTTCTCTATCACTGAAAATATCATATAAGTCTATCTTTGGCACCCCATTCAACCCCTTCTACGTGAAATGTGGTATACTCATAAACAAACTCTCTCAAGGCATTTACGCTTGAATAGGTAAAATTTATTTTCTAACATAAGTAAATATGCATTAAGATCAATCAAAGGTAATACAAAGAAATATATCCCATTCATAAATAAAAATAAATACATATAAAGATAAATACTAGAATTACCACCTATCTAAATATATTTGATAACCAACATTTGTTATGTTTAAGTCAACAAATATAATAAAATAAATTAAAAGTAGAAAAAGTTCTACAATTGATCTTAATATTTTGTAGCAGGTTCTGTGCTGTTGGGATGATTCTAGTCTTCTTCTTTTTTTTGAAAGCAATTGCTCAATGCTCCTTTGGTTTGATCCTGTCCCCTTCAGCAATTAACCCTAACTTTAGATTGAAAAAAAATGAAAGGAATCTAAAACTGTTTATAAAATAAGGTTTTTGGAGATTTTTACAAAGGGTAGACACCGATGTAGACAATCTTTAAGGCATGGTCATACCTAAAGTTGTGAATCTTTCTACTTCTTTTTAAACAATCATATGAATTTGTTCAGCCTTGATATCATTCTAGTACTTCAAAACTCAAAGCATGGAAGTTTAGTACCTCTTTCTTATTCTTCTATAACATCTTGAATCATCTAATTTTGAGTTAAACTGAGAGAGTTATCGACAATTTAAGAAACATTGTTGAAGTTCTCCAACAAATCTTTTTGAAGCCAAACAATTGTGTTTTCTTCATATTTATCACTTGTAATATTCTCTAATTCTTGAAGAAAACTCATCCTACGGCAACATCTTAAATAATTAATTAAAACATAATAAAATTGATTAAAATCAAAGAAATTTATATGGAAAATATGGCAAAACACCTAGTAAGATATACATTACGCTTATCAAATATTCCTACACTTAAAGTTTTTTCTTGTCTTCAATAAATTAATATCAAAAGATATAAGTTAGGTAAATTATAAGAACTTCAATAGTTCAATCAAATTGATAAAATATTACCGTTGTTAGTTCAATCATCCAATTCATCAATCACCTAAAGCTTTAAATAGTTACACAAACTTATAATGCAATCTCAATCTCACTAAACAATATTTCAAATTCAACTTAATTCAAACAAATTTACCTTATACGTAAAGTAGACAAAAAAGAGTGTTAAAAGCTGATTAAATATATCTACAAATGCATATAATCAACTACTATAAGTTATTAAAATATGAGTACTCCAAAATACCGATTCCCCCAACGACTATATTACTATGATTATTAATCCTAGCCTAAAAATAAAACCAACTCAAATAAGATCTAGTGAAAATAATAAAATTGTTAAATTAAAAAAATAGGACAATCAAACTAGTAAAATGAAAGCATGAGACTAACCTTAAAGCTTTGAGGTTCACTTATGTGAAACTCCACTTATCGTGTAAGATTCTTTATCATGGTTGAAATAAAAATTTAACCTAATGTATCTATTCTTTACCAAGGCACGCAAGTATCTCAAACTAGGTAATTACCACCTTCTGATGCAAAATATAGCCTAATCAAACTTATTAAGTATAGTTAAGCTACTTAATTATCGCAATAGTCCACAAAATTCTTTTTTTTAAGATCTATGGTAACATGCAATAAAGATGCTTAACTATAACTAATTTAATGCCAATTAACGTGTAAAATATAGCCTATTAAAGCCTAGGTCAATAAGTAGTTAAAAAGCCATAATGAAAACAAAATAAAGCAAATTTATCTTATTTTATCATGTTATTAAGCTAATGCAATCAACTCACAAGATGATATCACTTTTTATGGAGCAACTCATTCGCCCTATTCACCTTAACTAATTTCCCTAAATTTTGACTTACCAAGCCAAATACTTTGACTAAATGCGTATACATATTACTAAGTCTCATAGTAATCATTTCTAGACACATAATTTGTACATTATCCTTAATATATGCATATATAGCACAAAAATAAATGATTAATGTATGCAAAAGGTGGAGAGAAATAAAGTAAAAAAAATGTAAAACTAAATTAAAAGAAGAACATCTCATAATGAAGCACCTTATTATTCAATCAAGATAAAGTTACTAAAAGTAAAGGATTAGGTATCCTTCTATTAAGAACTTCTTTAAAGTCTTTTATCTAGAATCTAATTTTACGAAGGTGGATTAAAGCACTTATAACCCTTCTCCTTTAGAATTCTCCAAGTTTTGTATGAAGGTATTCTTATTTTAACATTTGACATTGTTGTCTTTCATGTCTTCTTATGCTTTATGACACCCCCTCATCTTCTTTTCTAAAAGTGAAAGAATTAGACTAGTCTAAGAGTACAAAACTTGACAGTGGAAACTACATATCAACCTAACTCCAAGGTACTAAAACCAAGGAAAAAAGAGCAAAAGAAATACAAGGCCTTCTTCTAACTTGAGAAAAAATCAATTTATTATGATGTTGTTAAAGTAAGAAGCAACAAGGGCAAACAGTTCAATAGATAATTATGTGAACCATTAACACTTAAGATTTTGGTTAGTTGTTTGTGTAAAGTTCCTTAGGAAAATTATTTTATTAATCCAACTTATAGTATCCAACACCAAAGAGTTAGCATCTTTTGATGAGTTAGAGAAAATAATAAAATTCCTTTCCCTTTAAGTGGACTTCATCATATAACTTAAGGTAATTGTGAAAATCCTAGCCTTATATATGGTTATGTGTTTTATAGTTTATCCTAAGCAATAAGTTGTCTTTAAAAGCCAACATTATAGTGTAGGGAATTTATGCAGAGATTTTTTGCCTAGTTAGGCTTTAAAAAATTATATTTAAAGAAAAGATGATTAAGGTTCTCTAGAGAATTGTTACAAAACGAGCATATTTTATTATAGAAAGAGAAAAAGAATAACTTATCCTTAGTGTTAATTTTCTCCTCGACCGTTACCCAAAGGAAATGAATTTAGGTAGATTTATGTATGATCAAACCAAGTCTAACTAGGGAACTTTTAAAGAAGAATCCTCAAAGATACTTACAAAGGGCCTATTGGTGGAATATCCTGAGTTGTTCCTCAGTGAAATAACTTTATCCTCCTTCTTGGAATCAAGTTGGTAGTTGGGCATTGCATTAGTAATAAAGGAAAATGTTCCCAAATGAGAGGTCATACTAGAACTTGGTACTTTCACCATCAATTATATTGTTTCTGATGAAGATGGATAACTTATCCTTTAATCTTAGTATTTGAGCTAGGGACCAAAAGATATTATCCTTAATAGGAGCTTTCCACTAGCTACTCCCTGTCAAGTATTGAATATATACCCACTTAAACTAAATAGATTCTTAGTTCGTAAATAACTTTCAGGTCCTCTTTTTTAAAATAAATTTTGTGATTATTCTAATGGCTCTAATTCCTAGCCAACTTAGGTCCTTAACTTTTCTAACTTCCATCCATTTGACTTTATCTTTTGAACTAATAATGATATTTCCACTCTAAAAGAAGTTCTTTAAAATCTCTTCAACACCCTTAGTGGCCTTAGTTGGTAGGTAAAGGTGAAAACATTAGTGGATTTACAAATTGAATCAAACATATTTTATAAACTACAATCTACTTACCATTGGGAGAAATTTATTCTTTTTACTTTCCACTCTTTTTCAAATGACATCAAAGAGGGGATGACAATCATGATAGGTGAGCTTTAAGGCCATAATTGGATGCCAAGATATTTAAATGTAGGATGAGAAAGCTAGAAACTAGATAAGTTAGCCACAACTTTAGCTAAGAGATGAAAGCCTATAGAGAAATAAAGGTTGTTTTTGGCTTTATTGATTTCTAGCCCTAAGAGCTATTGGAAAAGTTGTGGAGAATTAAGAAATACATTGATGGAATTTAAATCATCTATGCAAACATAATAATGCCATTTACAAAAGTAAAATTAAAAAGTTACAATTTTAGATCACCTATAATGGAATTGAAATGGTTTAGCTAGGTTGACATTCTTCTTTGTGATCCTTAGAAGTGCAATAAATAAATAAGGAGATAGAGAAAGTAGATCCCCTTGTTTTAACCTTTTTAGGCTTAGGAAGAAATATAATGGTTTTCTATTAATAAGAACTCCAAAAAGATGTTGTTTAACATTAGTGGATCCACTTAACAAATTTAGGGGGGAAGCTAAATGCCCTTATAACCCAAAACAAAAAATTCTATTTAATGGAGTTAAAAGTTTTATTAAAATCAAAATTGAGTGTATGAGGGGCTTTTTTCATCTAGGGCAACAAGTAGCAAGGACATTAGTCCGTCAAGAAAAGGATCGACAAAGCTCTAGTAAACCATTACTAGCTGAAGCCATTCCTTAATTCAATTCCCTATTTTCATCCTCTCTTATGCTTAGATCACTCAATGGTGGATATCTTAAAGCTAAATACTTGTCCTTCTCCAAAATCTCCCTTTAGATTCATCAACTTCCTCTCTAAAAAGATTGGCTTTGAATAAGTGTTCAAGTTCGGTTGGGATATAAGAGTTGATGGCTATAAGGCTATCTAATGATGAGAAAGCTTCAAAAGGATAGGGAGGGGATCAAAGCTTTTCACAGAAGAGTTTGTTCAAATACTACCCTGAACTTGTATCTACTTAAAAAGTCTGTAAGAAAGATCCAAAATGAAAATTATATAGACCCTTATGATTAATATTTGAGGCTATTAGAAGCTAAGTGGTTGTGCGTTGTAACGCTACTAAAATAACTAAACTAAACGATAGATAGTGATAAGTCTAGGTCGATCCCACAAGGACTAATATCAAATACTCCCCTAAATTATCTGTTTAAGCAAATAGGGGGATTTTCAATTTGAAACAAATTAAAAACAAAATAAAATTGAATCTATGAAAATAAATCAAATTAAACTATAGCAAAACGATAATGTCGATGAATAAATTAAACACTGATTCATTGGTTTCATCTTAGCCTAAGCACAATTTCACAAATGTCATTGAGTTCTCATATTTACTCCTCCTTTTAGACTATTGATCATGAATTAATGACAAGCTCTATTACTTTTGATTTTTTCTTAAGTTTTAGTTAATTGCGAAGCGCTCATTAATTAACCCTAACTATCAGGAAAGCTAGAACAAGCTCTCTAAGTTTATTCAAACAAAAATATTACAATTAAGAAAAACAGACCAATTTAAGCAATAATCATGCAAGCATGGACTATTTAACTTAAGCTACGTTATTTCTAACGATTCAATACCGTTAGTTGCTACAAACAATCTTCCATATTACTAATATGTATCATATTCAAGATCTAGCTATGGGTAGTCATAAAAATGATTCAAGAGAGCATTAAAACCATCATTATCCAAATATCCAATCAATCCATAAAAAAAATCATAACAATTTAAAATAGGAGTAGATAATGATAAATAACATTATACACTTAATGTACTCCTTAGCCTTGATTCCACCTTCGAATCAGCGTCAGGTGGTTTAGCCTTCTATCTCCATCTTCAAGCTCCAACAATCAGCCTTTGTAGCCTCCATTTATGTAAAAAATCTAAAGAGAGAATAGAGGAGAATATGACAATCGAAGATGACTTTCCCTTGGTTCCATATTATTGCTCTCATGTTTCTCACTATTCACAGTTAGGAAAAATTAACAAGTTGGGTCACCCTAATATTCATGCTTTACTGCCGTGACTCTCTTCTATTTTAGCTCCCACGCTACTGTAACTGATGTGAAAAATTAAGATGGTTGGCCCAAGCTACTGTTCACGCCTCTACTATTCTTTTCTCTATTTCTTATTTCACACAACTCTCTTTTCTTCCCTTCTCACGCAGCTCTCTTCTTTTGTAGCTCTCAGTTGCTCACTTGTTTCACGTCACTCTTTGTTTGTTGCTCTCTTTCATGCCTCCTAGCTATGTTAAAACTCAAATGAAGTAGCCTCACTAATGTTTTCTTCACTCTCTAATAAAGATGGTAGCTTCGGTTTTCACCTTTTTCCAGCCTCCATAGCTGACACACTCCTCTTCGCTTCTGCTGAAAACTAGGTTAAAATATGGAAAATGGATAGCTATCTTTCAATGGATATTTATCCATATAAATTGTATTGGAGGGAGCTCTTTCATGGGAGTGGTAACGTAAATCATGGCTGTAATAATTTGGAATGGTTGTAAAAACTTTACTTATGTGTTTCAGCCTCCTTTCTTCATTCAAAAGCTATGTATAAAACCATATGGCAGCTAGGCTTTTCATAAGATAAATGGAAAGGTGTTACATTGTCATGCTTATACCCTCCATATGTAGCTATCCACTATCCATCATTCTCCACACTTCTTTTACAATATAATATCATGTTATGGTTAAATGGATGTGCGATGGTCATACAAAATCTATGCAAACATGAGCTACTTCATTGCTTCTCATTCTTAATGTTTTTTTCTTTCCTTGCTCCAATATTTCTCATTCTTGCTCCATAAAGACAAAGAGTATAGAAATTGAAAAGATGGATTCAATGAGTATGCCTTTAGGTTTGTTTAATTCCTTCACTTCGACCATATACCTAAAATTAAATATCAATCAAAGTGAGCATCCTAAGCATTTCTAAGGTATCAATCACTAAATGTAGAAGATAAAATAGATCAACATTTAAACACATATCAAATTCCTCCACACTTAGCTTTTGACCGTCCTCGGGCAAATTGTCAAAATCAAAATCACAAACTAACATTTTTATTGATTTTCCAAATCTTCTAAGAATAGATAATCATAACTAAAGATGAATGACTTTTAAAACCTATAATAATAACTCAACATTGAAAGATGCTACTCATGATCTACAAATATTTATCACCCTTAGAAACTAAGTAATCTAGAGGTAGACGTGGACAAAAGGTGTTTAAACAATATATTTTCATGGGTACACTCAAACACCATTCATGATCATAACAATCCACAACTTTGCATATTATTTCATTTCTCCATCATTAAAAGTCACATACATAATCATGAATGAAAGGACTTTTTAGGGTTGTAATGTGGGCTAAGGTAAGGTGGGATGCATTTTGGTTAATGTAGATTGAAAGCCATTAAGCTAGTGAAGCAAAAGTAATAATGAAAAATCAAATGCACAAGTTAGCATTTATCCACAACTGGGTACTGTCAGTTATGAATAATGCAGCAATTATGTTTCATAACTCAATTAATATCTCATATCATAAATCATATGAACATAACACAATGAAATGCTCCATCCAACATAACATGCTCTTCATATGTTATATACTCAAACACCCAACCAATACAACTTAAGGAGGATAAACTATTAATTAATAACTTTTCACAACAATTGCATTGTTTCCTTCATACTTTTTATTTAAACATTTTTATCTTTTTTTTTTCTTTTCTTTTTTTTCAAATATAAAATTTAAAGAGGCTACATTAACATAGGATTCATAACATAACATTTTAACAAATTTAACTAACCCACATGTAAGTATACCCCCAAACTTAGACTTTTACACAATTACATTCATCAAGGATTAACAAATGCTCCACAGAGCTTTAAAGCTTGGGTAGGACATTTGGTTAGGTGGATCTAATGTGGTTTATACAAAATAAAAGGTTAATATAACTCAAAAGGGATTAGCAAGGGAAATTCACATAAATAGGTAGGCTATTTGGCTAATGTAGCTTATAATCAACAAAAAATGTTGTTGATGGTAAAACCTATCTACCTATCTACTTGTTTTACACTCAAAAATCGCAAGTGAATAGGTCGTGACTAGTAGTAAAAAGAGCGGACATCAATTCTATAGGGATTGATGCCTAGACATTGCTTAATTTAGACACAGCTTTGTTTAAGAAACTAAATTGTTAAATGCAAATAATCAGAAAAATTAAATTAAAATTAAAAGAGAATAATGCAAATAATGGACAATACCACAATTGCAGAAAATATGAATTCAAGAATCTAAATACTAGAGATTACTTTTTCCTTATTTTGTTTACCTCCTATTTTATTGATTGAATTGTGTCTCATCCTATATTTTCGAATGTACTGATTACCCTCTCTCAAGGTGTAACTATTTGTCCCTAATCAAATTAATAGGAATGGATTGAACGATCTCTCAACCTACCTAATGACTCTACCGATTCAACTAGTTATTAAGCTATCATATGGGTGATCAATTGACTAATTGAGATCTCTCTTCTAACTATTCAATTGACATAATGATTGTTAGTCCATAGGTCGACAACTCTGGTTGTACAATCCTACATGAATCTCATCTCACTCACTCTCTCAATTTGATGCAAGATAACAATTTAAAATAACAATCATCAAAGATACTTTATCTAATTCGATAAAATAGGAGTTTTGACAAAATAATTTAAAAGCAATTCCTAAAACAAAATCAGCCTAACATAGTCTCCATAACATTATCAACAATCAAATAAACTATTTTACAAAGAATAGAGAAGATTAGAATGAAAGAAATTTGAATAAAAAGACTCCTCTTTTTTGTCAAAATCTGGATTTTTGGTGTTGATGTGCTATTTTGCCCAATCTTGATGATGGTCCTTGTCTTCAATCCCTCCTCAATGTTCTGAACATGTGTTCTTCACTTAAGGATGGTGTTTCTACAGGTGGTTTTTGTCTCTCTTTAAGAAGGAGACTTAATGATGTTTTTATATTCTAAAAATCCTAGGTTTAATGAATCCTCACGATTGCCTCATATTACAATTCGCACGCTCGTGGGAATTTGCATGATTCCCACAAGTGTGGGAATTGCACACAGATGCACTTCTCATTTCTGCTGTGATTTCCCACATTCGTGGGAATTTGTTTGATTCCCACGAACATGGGAATTTGTCCTAGATGCACTCTCCTTATCTTCTCTTCTTTGATCTTTTATTCAACCTCCAAGTTGCTTCCTCTTCCTTCCTACAAAAATAATCAGTTCTTACCCTCAATTAGCATCAAACACACAAGAAGAACAATGGAAATCAAACTTAATGAAAACATACAAAATGAATCCTGAACTAGAACAATAAACACCAATTATGCTAGAAAACACATGCCAATTACCTGTGAAAAGCATATCCTAATGCATACCTATCAACATCCCCACATTTGAATCTTTGCTTGACCTCAAACAAAATAAATACAATCAATCAATTCTACCACTTCATTTTCACATAGATTAAAACATACAATCCCTCAATTTCAAGCCAACTCAAATATCAAGTTAATGCATATATGATGACTACTTTTTCATTGGTGTACATATGCAAACTCACAATTGGCACAATCACTCAAAGATAAGTAAAGATGCATAAATGAATCTTCCTCACATTTTTCACTCATTTTTCTCAAATGTTTAAGGGTTAGTGTTTTGCTTAAACTTCCTATAGGAAACTACACTACCATAGGCTTGCTAATACACCGATTCTCCTCTACAATGATTGCGTTCATAAATAGATCAAAAGACTTGTTTAGAGTTGTAATGTGGTAAGGGTTAAGATGGGTCAAAAGAAATGGAAGATGGTCAAGCATAAGCATAAGTAAAGTACAAAGAGGATAAAAATGGGATAACTAAACATAACTACGAGACATACAAATATAACTAATATTATGCACTTATTGATGCTATCCACTTGTTCTTCCTTTTTATTTTATTTTCTTTTTCTTTCTTTTTCTTCATACATGGAAGAGCTATGAGTCAAAAGTAGCACTATATACAATGTAGTCCACAGGCAGAAATATACTCAACTTGTCTCCGTAAAAATTTCACACAATCCCAACTAATGTTTTACTTAATACTTTACTAAGCTTACGAAAGGGTAGGATAATAGGGTTTAAAGTGTTAAAATTTCGGGTGATTTCAAGAAACAAAAGGTTAAGGCTCAACAGGGGCAGCAAGGTATTATGCAGGTTGTTTAAGCTAAGAGTTAACACAAAAAGAGCCTAGATCATCTCTATTAAGCGTGCATCCAATATATTCAAACCGATTCAAAGCAGGTTTTGAAGGTAGTAACCTATGGAAGTAAACTCAACAAAGAAATGAAATGAATATAGATGGATTCATATGGCTCAATCCTCACTTTGGCCCAATTGAAAACTCATTATGCATCTCTACACTACCTCATTGTTTAAATGTCGATTTGTGACTAAGCTTATATAACCAACTATTTTTCATCACTCTATATGGTTCACTTTCTACTTAAGTAGCCTAATTTGAGTTCAAACATGCATTTAATATAATTCCAACTAACATAATAAAATTTCATGGAAATATTTATCATAGTGACTCAAAAGTGGTTCCATTGCTAACACAAAGCACATACAATATGCCTAAACATGCATCCTATTGAACACAATGTAAAAAAAATGCAATTAAGAAAGTTGACGTCACCTCCCCACACTTAAAGATCACATTGTCCTCAATGTGACAAGTCAATAACCAAATAAAAGGAAATGACATCAAATCGTACCAAAAAAATGAAAAAAAACCAAATAAAAGAAATTTAAACAAATGAATGATAAGAACCCGAACAAAAGATACTGAAGTCAAATCAACATTAAAAAAATTAGAACTAAACAAAAGACATAACACACAAACAAAAATTATGAAACCAAATACACATGAAAAGAAATGCACTCAGACACAAGAAACAACAAAATTTAGAAGTTTAAGGGATAAGAAAAGCTTATTCTGATGATGGTGGTGATGGTGACGGTGTAGGAGCTTCAAAATTATTCCTCCGATAGAAGTTTAGGAACCTCTTCTTTAAACAACACTACTCCTTATATACTGTCCGCATTTGTGTGCTGAGCTCATTTAGTTGAGATGTCATAAGTTTTTAGTTGGAGACTATTTGTTCAAGGGTTTGTAGGAGTTGGTTAGCCCCTGTTGGTATGCTAAGTTCTGCTGCTTCTGCTTCGTCTTCTAGATCCTGAGTTGCTTGAGATGTGGAAGGTCGGGATGCGGCTGTACTAATGCTTCTCCTGTTTTTCACTGCAGTACATGTATGAGGATTACGGAGCTCCATAGAATGAACCTCCATAATCTCAATATGCCTAAAAAATGATATGTTAAACATATCGTACAGCGTTGTACGTACCTCTTCCAAATTATGGTTATAAAAATGAGCTAAAGTAGTAACAATGTGCACCATTCCAAGATATGAACTTTGCTTATTGACAACACTGACAATTGATCTAAAAAATTCTAAAGGGTGTGTTAATTCTAACCTTGCAAGAACATTTGCTACTTTTAGTTTTATTAAACACAGTTAGGCACATGAATTTGTGTAACAACAAATGTTCGATACTACGTATTAAAGCATTCGGTGCATTGCGCGAACACTACAAGAAAATTGGCAATTACAGACGGAAATTACCGACGGAAAAAACAAATATACCGTCAGTAAACCAAATTATCGACGGAATACACCGACGGTAGAAAACGTCGGTGATTCGGCCGTAGCTAAACTCACCGACGAACTTTGTCCATACCGTCGGTAAACTTACCGATCGAATACCCTGTCCGTCGGTAAAATCAACGGAGAAGTTACCGACCGTCTAATATGTTCCGTCGCTAATTTTACCGACCGGCAACATACCCGTATATAAATTTGGCATCATACAGTCTGCAAAATTACCGACGGTAAGATGTTCGGTCGCTAAATAACTCAAAATTACCGACGGGAAATAATATGTTCCGTCGGCAGAATAAGTTGAGAAGTACCGACGGAATGTTCGTAGTTCCGTCGGTAATATTTTGTAAT
>JANZXR010000009.1:11542045-11555884 GCA_027575705.1 Erythroxylum echinodendron
ACCTTCGAGGTCTTCATGGAAGTTATGGAGCTTGAAAACATCTTTCCAACCATATAAAGGATACCCCAAACCGATTCTCCTAAAGAAAGATATAACGCTTGAAAGATATCGTCTGTGTTTCCCAGACTTCGTCTGTGACACTGTTTACACTATCGTCTAGGTTACTGTTCACTTATATCATCTGTCTCATTGTTGACCTCTCAGAAGATATAGTTGATCTTGGGGTCTTCAAGGAAGTTGTAGACCTTGGAATTATCTTTCAAACTATATAGAGAATACCCCAAACCGATTACGTTAGAGAAAGTTATGAAGATTGTAAGATATCGTCTGTGTTACTATTCACAAACTTTGAAATAGATAGAAATGAGACGACAGAAATAAGACAATAGAAATGAGAGGAAGGGAAGCTAAAAATCAGACGCAAGCAATGAGACAAAAAAAAGGGGAGTTTTGAGAGGATAACCCGAAAGTGATGAAGGTATTATCCCTGGAAGATAACTTACGTAGTAAGATATTCTGTATGCATGAAAGTAAGCAAGTCAAGAGTCGGACTCCTATAACTGGGTCCGACAGATGTGGTATCAGAGCATGAATAAACTTATGGCATCAGAGAATGAATAAGCAAGTAAGAGTCGGCCTCCGGAAACGGGGTCCAACAAAGTTGGTATCAGAGCAAGTAAGCAAGTCCGAGTTGGACTCCGCAAGCGGGATCTAACAGCTCCAGAAGCTATTGCCTCAAAGTCCTGGAAATCTCTAGATGATGGCGCTCTATATGCTCCTCTATATCATGCAATATACATTTACACATATCACAATTTTGCACAATTGTATAAGTATTCATTTACGCACATTTATGTATATGGAATATTTACAGTGCATGTTTATGACAATCCCAGGTATCTTTCCATTATTCTTGTCACATAATCATTCATATTTCAAAACTCACATAAGTATAGTTTGTAATTAGGGTGTACACCTCCATAAAACAATTTGAATAAAATTTCATAACTCATTTGATCATTTCAGATTTCTCCAAAAACAAACTTTCAAGTCAACTTTACATGACCATTATGACCAGGAAAATGAAGCATTTTTGCAAGGAATGGATCTCGACCTGATTTCCTAACAAATTTGGTAGCACTTTCTTCTAGAAACATGTTCCCCATTGTCTTAAGTTTCTAATGACACTAAGATCATTCAATTTGGTTCAGTATTCCAAAGGTTATAATCTAAATAATTCGGACTATTCTTCAAGTGCAATAGTATTGTATACCAAACTTCAAGTCAGATTATGGAATTCTAGAGATAGAATTAAAATTCTACTTCTTCAAAACAATTGTAGCCATATGTCTTTAGTTTACATATTAAGGTATATCTAAAATGCAGAAGCATGTTCAGTAAAAATACTCAAGTTATGAAATTCTAGAACTCCCCATCAATTTTATCCCAAATTCATCAATCGATCTTCTCCAAATGATTTTAGAAGATCATAATTTTTGGTGGAGATGTAGAACAATGTGTTTTAAATCTGTTGGTTCAAATACCATTCAGCTCAACACATTCTTAAACAAATTAAAAACCATAATTAACACCACATGTCAAGAACATCACATATTGAGCATCTTCTTTATTTCTGCGTTTTCATCTTTACATTCCCCATTTTAATTTCACCATTTTAACTCCCATTTAACTCAAATCATCCACAAACAAAGCCAAATTTCCAAGATAAAACTCAAACATTAAAACAGAAAAATGCATGCATGTTCTTCACGTTTTCTGCACTTTCTTTTTTTTTTATATTTATTCCCTACACATTCTTCATTTTTCTTCTCAAACTTTCATTTTAAATCACTTTACCATATCAGAAAATCATCTTAAAACTCTTCCTTAAATCTAAGCCCATTTTAAAACATATCTAAAAACTCTCAAAATAGAACATATTCCCATACACTTTCATCATAAATTTTTTCTGCACTTCTTCATTTTTTTGCTACACCAAGTACTTAAATTCAAGTCAAATTTTAAAACTCTTAAAGACAGAATTTGAATTCGATGTCTTCATAAAAAATGTAGCCATATCTCTCTATTATAATCCAAATCAATAATCATCTCATTTAGATAACTACAGGACAATTTATAGATAAAACACAAAAGCATACTCAGTGAACATGTTACTGCTACATTTTCCAGCACTTATCTTCCAATTTTTCCATATTTTACAGCTAACACAACTTGTACAAAAATCACTTTTCCTAATTCATAACTATTCATTCCTAACTCCATTTCAACTCAATATCATTCATAAACCAATTCATAATCTATATTTGATCATTAACTCAAAATAGAACATGTGCATAAACCATTCATTATTAATGCAGTCATCCTAACACCATTATGATGATCATTCTACCTTTAAAACATCTCTAAAATAATTTATGAATTATTACTCATCATACATATAAAAAATCAAGACATTTCCATCAACTATCCATCAAGGTTGGAAGATTTAGGTTTTCTTGTGGTAATAAAGAAGATAACATGAAGGAAGTAGTAATTGAAAGATGAGAGAGTTAGGTTCAACGTGTTTGGAGGTTGGAGAAGCAAAAAAAAAATTCATGAAGAAGAGAAGAAATGTAGAATTAATTGATCTTTCAAGATTAAAAGAATCATGGGTTATAAGATAAAGGCATGGTTTGGCACGTGACACATGTCATTTGCCACATGTCTTATTCCCATAGGTTCAAACTAGGTTCTTTCATTTAACTAGTCCAATCAACTTCAATTTCTACTCTAATTGTCTCCAAATTTCAATGACATATATCATTAAATCCTTGGCATTCACAAAAATCTACAATGTCATCTAAATTCTACTATCACTTATCAATTTACTTGCCAACTGGCATTTTTTTAAAATCCAAAATTACTTAAAATTTCAGAAGTTTCCTAAAATTCACCAAAAGTTCTAAATCACTAAACACTCTCTAAATCAATTTTCAACATATAAAAACAAAAATCCTCAATATAATCACATTTACAAATCAATTATACCTGGAATGTCAATGAATGCATATGCAATCATTTTAATGTGCAAAAGTTCAATATTCACGTGTGTGTGCATGTCATATTATGCATGTGTATGAATTGCACTTTCCAATTTCTTAATAATCTCTCATATTTACTATTCTAGACTCAACATGAGTAACGAGATGTTACAACTCTCCCCTTCTAAAAGAAATTTTGTCCTAAAAAATCTTACCTGATTATTCGAACAAGTGGGGATATTATCTCCTCATATGATTCTCTGTTTCCCATGTTGCTTCCTCAGTTGAGTGATTCATCCGAAGGAATTTCACCAATGGAATGACTCAGTTTCTCAACTGTTTGATCTGAGATCCTCCTATCTTAATCAGCTCCTCAACATAGCTTAAGTTACTAGCAACCTTAATTTCTTAAGCTAGTATCACATATGTCGAATCCGATCGATACCTTCGAAGCATACTCATATGAAATATATTATGCAACTGAGACATCTCATTCGAAAAGGCTAACTTATATTCCAAAGGTCTTATCCTCTCAATAATCTCATAGGGACTAATGTACCTAGGGCTTAACATGCCCTTTTTACCGAATCGCAATACTCCTCTCTAAGGTGATACTCTCAGAAACACTCTGTCTCCTACACTGTATTCCATGTCCCTTCGATGCTGATCCATATAACTCTTCTATCTATCTTGAGCCATTTTAATTCAGCTTCAGATCAATTTCACCCTGTCCATAGTGTCTTGTATCAATTCTAGGCCTTCAATTATTCTCAAGCCCTCTTTATCCCAATACAGGGGCAATCGACACTTTCTGCCATATAATGCTTCATATGGTCTTGTTCTGATACTACTGTGATAGTGGTTGTTGTAAGCCAACTTAATCAAAGCTATGTACTGATCCCAAGCTGCTCGAAACGCCAATACACAAGTTCTGATCTAATCCTCAACAATCTTGATTATCCTCTCACTCTGTCCATCTGTTTGAGGATGAAATGCAGTATTAAAGTTTAACTTAGTACCCATAGCAGACTACAAGCTCTTCTAGAATCTATAAGTAAATCTAGGATCCATGTTTGACACAATGGACATTAGAACCCCATGCAGTCTAACCACTTCATTCACATATCTCCGGGCCAACCGATCTAATGAGTTATTCTCTTTCACTGGTAAGAAATGGGCTGACTTGGTCAATCAGTCCACTATAACCCATATACCATCGTTCTGCCTCGGAGTCTTAGGCAATCCCATAATGAAGTCCATGGTAATTCATTCCTATTTTCACTTTAGAATAGGCAATGAATGTAGCTTCCCTACTGGAGCCTGATGCTCAGCCTTAACCTGTTGGCATATCATACACTTAGAAACATACTCTGCCACTTGCTTCTTCATTTCGGGCCACCAGAATGCTGCTTCAGTGTGTTATATATCTTGGTAGTACCAGGATACATAGCATAGGCAGCCATATGAGCTTCCTCTAGAATTTCTTTCCTCAAATCATCCACTTTATGCACACAGAACCTCTATTTCAACTCCAATGTCTCATCCCTTAACTTAAACTCGAAATCTGAGCTCATCTTCTCTTTCTCTATAAGCTTCATCATATTAGGATCTTTCCTCTAAACTTTTCTAATTCTATCTTGTAATATCGGTCTCAACTTTAGTTTAGCGATCAATGCCTCATCTTGCTCCAAATTCAATTTCACATTTAGAGCTCTCAAATGAATTAAGTTTGGTAACCTCGATAAATGAATCTGAGCGGCACTGGTATTAGACTTCCTGCTCAAAGCATCAGCCTCAATATTAGCTTTCCTCGAGTGGTACTCAATCGTGCAGTCATATTCCTTTAATAACTCAATCCATGTTCTTTGTCTCATATTCAACTACTTTTGACTCAACAGATACTTCAAACTCTTATGATATGTATAAATCTAAAATGTCTTTCCATATAGATAGTGTCTCTATATCTTTTGAACAAAGACAACTACAGGAAGCTCTAAATCATATATCGGATAGTTAATCTCATAAGAACGTAATTGTCTCGATGCATAGGCGATCACCTTACCATACTACATCAATACATATCCCAATCCATGATGTGAAGTATCACTACATACCACATATCCTCCAGTCCTCGATGGAATAGTCAATACCAGTGCTGTAGTTAACTGACGCTTCAGCTCCTCAAAGAACTTTTGACATTCCATATTCTATCTGAATACTACATTCTTCCTTAGAAGTTTTTTCAGAGGGGCTGAGATTAAAGAAAACCCCTCGACAAATCTCCAGTAATATTCGGCTAATCCTATGAAGCTTCATATTTTAGATACATTTCTCGGAGCTTCCCAATTCAGCACTGCTTCTATCTTCTTTGGATCTACTTATATGCCTTGTCCAGTCACTATATGTCCCAGAAACACTACTTGATCTAGCCAAAATTTACACTTACTGAATTTTACATACAACAGTTTCTCCCTGCTAATCTAAAGTTCTACCCTCAAATTTATGGCATGTTCTTCTCTATTATTTGAATACACTAAAATATCATCGATAAACACTATCATAAAGCGGTCCAGGTAGGACTAAAGCACCTTATTCATGAAGGCCATAAATGTTGCGGGGCATTAGTTAACCCAAATCGTATTACTGAAAACTCGAAGTACCTATACCTGCTCCTGAATGCACTTTTAGGTACATCAACCTCTACTATCTTCAACTGATAGTACCCCAATCTTAAATCTAGCTTAGTGAATACCTGAGCTCCCTACAACTGGTTAAACAAATCATCAATTCTAGGCAATGGGTATATGTTCTTCACTGTCACTTGATTCATTCGCCTATAATAGATGCATAACCTCAAAGTCCCATCTTTCTTCTTTAGAAAAAAAGCTGGAGCTCCTCAAGGTGAAACATTGGGTCTAATGAAACCCTTTTCCAGCAACTTTTGTAGTTGAGCCTTCAACTCCTTTTGTTCCTTAGGTTCCATTCTATATGGAGCAATGGATATAGGAGCAGCACCCGGAGCTAAGTCAATCATAAACTCCGTTTCTCGATCTAGGGGTAAACCAGATAGCTCAGCGGGAAACAAATCCAGCAATTCCCTAACCATGGGAATTTATTGCATATTCTGCTTAGCTTGAATATTGATGATGAGGGCCAGATGGGCCTCACATCTACCTTGCATCATCCTCAATGCACTCATAAATGATATCAAACTGGCTAGAACTGCTTGACTAATTCCTCTAAAAATTGCTCTCGGCTGACTAGGAGATTCTAGTACTACCTCTTTGGTATAACAGTTCATAATAGCCCTATGAGCAATGAGCCAATCTATGCCTAGGATAATATCTATCTCTCTTAGCTGAATTATAATCAAGTCTACCTCCAATTTTTATTGATCAATCTAAATCAAGCATGTCTTGTAGACCTCTCTTATAACTGTAGTACTACCTATTGGTGTACTCACCTCTAATCCATACTATAATAACTCTCTATCACAATGTAGCTTAGATGCCAGATGTGGTGCTACAAAGGAATGCATAGATCCTGGATCTAGCAATGCAAATACTTCATAATCATAAATAAGTAGCGCACCTGCAATGACACCCAGAGAGCCCTGAGCCTCCTACCTAGTCATGGCATACACTCGGGCTTGAGACTGTGGTCGGCTGCTCTGCACCTCAGTCTTGCCAGAAGTACTCCCAGAGTTCACTTTGCCTCACCCATAGCCTCTCTTTCTAGTCCCACTACTTCAACTCTACTGGATTGTAGCTTCACTCCCAGATCTCCCACTTATACAAGACTAAGTTCCCATAGCAACAGGACAATCTCTAATCTGTTGGTTAAATGAGCCACATCTAAGGCAAGCTCCAGACAATCTCTAGCATTCACCACCGTGCCTCTTCCTATAGTGCTCATAAGGGGGTAACTGACTCTGCGCTATACCTCTTCCATTTCTAGACTGTACAAAACCACCCCTATATCTGAATCCCGACTGTCTTGATCCATTCGGTGGTCTGAAAGCTTGGTTTTGGCATTAGTGGTAAGGAAGATACTTTGTTCATCTAAAACCGAGGAGCCACGACAAAGGAGAAGCATTTTTAGATCCTTCTAGACTATTAATATTAAGGTGTGCAACTTGATTGTAGACAATTGTAGTGATGAGAGCTTAGTGGAAAGAAAGTTGGTAGATCATATGAAGCTTCCTACTGAGAAACATTCTTATCCTTACACCATTGGTTGGCTATGTCAAGTTCCTATTTCTATAGGAAAATCTTACAAGTCTATCATTTATTGTGATATGGTGGACAAGAATGCAAATCAATAAACTCCTCTTCTTCTTCTCCCTATTCTTGAAGCTCTTCCAAACCTTCTTCACCTTTATTAAGGTAGTCTCCTCTTTCAGCAACATTGACCATCTTTCTCTAAGGAAAATTACCAGAGATATGTCTAGGCTTCCGACATTTATAACACATGTCTAATTTTTACTGGTGCTTAAGGGTTGGAACCCTTAATAACTACTTTACTCTTGTTGCTGCTGCCACCTCCTTCAAAAGACTTCCTTTTGTCCACTCTTAGATCTTTAAGGGCATTATCGATTTTCAATGTTTCAGCTAATGTTTTACCCTTTCCTACCACTTCGTTTGGAATTTATTAAGTTTTTCTCCTAGGGTATTCAAACCTCTTAGGCTCCTTTTCCATCTTTTCAACTTTCATGGCCAATTGGTCGGCCTCCTCTATGTTCCAAATTGTGTGCATTCCCAGCCTTTCACTTATGGATGATCTTATTCCTCTAAGATACTTTGAAACTTGTTGTATATCGGATCTTTCAAGATTATTGCATGCTGCCAACCTTAGGAACCTAGAATGATACTCCTCCACACTTCTAGAACCTTGGGCACAACTTTGATAAAGATCAAATAAGTACAACTCATAATCAGGCGACAAAAATCTAAGAAAAAGGGCTTGTTTCAATTTCCTCCAGGATCTGATTGTTGGTTTTCCATTCCTCTCCCGATTCTTTTAAACTTTAGCACCACTTTTTAATTTATAGCCCACAATTCTCACTAGTTTATTATCTATGACTTCCATCATCTTGAAAACTTTCCACCTCATTAATCCAATCAAGAAAGTCTTCATTGCTTAGATTCTGCTAAAGTAAGGGACTTCTACTTTAATCTTGTAATCATCTTTATCCCTTTGGCCTTTTGTTGGTTGGTCTTGGTCTAGAATTTCTTCATCCGAACTATCCTCCCTAAGAGGCTTCTGATTCTGACATTGAGCTCCCCTATTTTCTGCATTCCTTAGAAGATCAGGTCTGCCAATAGGTAGGGGTTAAGGTAAACCTCTTCCTTAAGCTCCATTAATTGGTATTCCTCCATTATTGGCTTGATTAAGGGACATAATGGTTAGAAGTTGATCCATACGAATCTCTAATCCATTTATAGCCTCCAAAACTTCTTCAAATCTCTGGTTATCTCCTTAATCAGCCATTTATACTAGTTGGCCAAAACTAAAAATGTTTGGTTTTACTTTTTTGGGTTTTGGGTGAACTTTCTAGGTTTTGGGTGAATTTTGTGGGTTTTGGGTGAAATTTTTAGGTTGATAGGACTGGAAGATATGCTAGAGGGTGTGGGATAAAAACAAAACTGAGGCAAGGTACTAGGAGAGAGATCCAGTAAAAACTAGATTTAAAGCTCTGATACTAACTAACATAGCGGAAGTAGTTAAGTAAAGATTTTAGGTTAATCTCTGAACCAATCCAAACATAAAACTTAGGATTTATTCAACAAGAGAAAGATAGTTTCCCTAAGGAAAATTTCCTGTAGAAGCTTTTATTAAAGGCAACTTTTTGGTCCCCCAAAACATTTGGTAACCCTCCCTTTTATACCCTTAAAGTGGCACATGAGAGTCCTAATTCTAGTGTGAAAAAGATTGATTGAAATCCTTTTCTAAAGCTAACTTATTTCCTTTTCTTGCTGGACAAGAAAACCTGCCTAACTAGGAAAATTAAAATAAAATAAAATAAAATAAAAACAAATACTAATGGATATATGATAATATAACCAAATCCTAATAGGTCGAGGACATCATAAACAAATCCTTATGGGTTCAATACTTTATTATTTTGGAAGGATCACTCCTTATAGTTTCAATATATTATTATCACTGATTTTTACTAGTGATTCCTTCTAATTGGCTATGCTTTATGAGGTTTATGGTACAAGAGTTTAAATTTGAGTAGTGAAACATATTTTTTGCATTCATCACAGCTGATGGTACCCAGTTTTAAATGAATTTTAGCAGGTGTGATTGATTTTTTATTGAGTGTTACTTTCGTTTCACTAGCTTGATAACTTTTATTCTATTTTACCCAAATGCATCTCACCTTACCCTTACCCACATTACATCTTTAGAAAAGTCCTTTGATTCATGATTATGCACGTGACCCTTAATGGTGGAGAAATGAAATGATATTCAAAGTTGTGGAATGTCATGATTATAAATGGTGTTTGAGTGTACTTATAGATCTATCTTATTTAAAAACATTTTATCCAAGTCTACCTCTAGATTGCTCAGTTTCTAAGGGTGAAGAATGTTGATTGATCATGAGTAGAAGCGTTGAATATTGAGTTCTTGTTATGGTTTTTGAAAGTTATTCATCTTTGGTTATGGCTATCTATTCTTGGGAAAAATAGAAAATGAGTAAGTGTTTTGGTTTATAACTTTGATTTTGATGATTTGCCTAAGGATGATCAAAATCTAAGTGTGGGGGAACTTGACATGTGCTTAATTGTTGATACATTTAATCCTTGACACTTAGTGATTAACAGTTCAAAATGCTTAAGACACTCACTTTAGTTCATATTTGATTTTAGGTACAATTTGGAAGCATAATGACTAAAGTGAGTTGAAAGCATAATTTAGGTCGTGTCTAATTAACAAGATTATCTTAATTAAACACGACCTAGGGAAAACTGAGATTAGCAGAACTTATTGTTAGTCTATGATCAATAGTCCTAGGAGAGGTGTGAAAGTGTTATAACAATGAAATATATTTAATCGTGTGTAGGCCGAGATTGATCTGAGAATTAGGTTTTACACATATTTAACACTTTTATCATTTTTAATTATTTTCTATAAGTTACTTGCGATAGTTTAATTTTATTTTGATTTCTCGATTACAACAACTGAACCCCCCCTCCCCCCCCTTTTTATTTCTTGAACATCAATTATTTTTATTGCGAGAATTAACCAAATATCCCTTGTGGATATGATCCTGACTCACCACAGCTACATATTTTTAGTATGCAGGGTTAGGTAAATTTTGCATTGCACTCGACATACCTTGTCACACACGCCTTCGTCAACATGTAGCGTTAACTAGCGTATGTAGCACATGCACCAATAGCTTCTACTACAGACGTGTTACCCTATATGCGCCCCATCATTTTTTAGAATTAGGTTTTCTAGTTTTTGCCACCGCCTCTCCTTTGTTATTGTCCCAAGCCTCTAAGCTTCCCACCTCCCATCTTTCGCTGCCTCTCGTCTATTAGAGTCCTCCATCGCCCATATGTCTTATGTTGGTGATGAAAATTCACACTTCATTAGTGGTGATTCACTACTAATTCTAAATTTGTCGCCTCAGGTGACGAAGGACAAGCCACCAGTGACAATTCAACACTGATTTAATCCCTCACTAGTGGCAGTGCAGTGTTGCTAATGATATTCCAATAAACTCCCAAAAAGTAAGTGCAAGAAAATTCAAAGCATAAAATATTCATAGTAAACACATAAGCCAATTTCTATAATAGGGCATGTATATTTGGTTTTTAGAACAAATACAACCAAAAAACTTCCATAGAAAATGCATAAGCCAATTTCCAAAAAAAAGAACGTAGAATATAATATGTTTCAGAAGCAGACAACTTACGTGGAATCAAAACTTTTTAGAAAAATAATTTTGATCATAATCCTTAATTTAATAAAACAAGAATTTTAACTTTAATTTATTCCTGCTAATTAGTAATTGATTTATAATTGATAATTTAAAATACCTTTTTCAAATTTCAATTCACTCTGGCTAGAGAATTCCTTATATAAGTACTAATCAAGAACAATAAAATATTCTCTCTAATTACTTTAGATGACAAACCCTTTATTAACTTACTAAATTATCTCGATATGGTTCATATTACTACCAAGTACTAACGAATGACTTATCTTAGGACAGTTCGTAAATAACATTAAAACACAGTAATTCTATGGATCAATTATAAAACCATCATTATGAGGAAATTCATTAATCTATAAGTAATTTTTTATTTGGGATCATCATAATCAGGTCAATTAAGTGAACTTATTCTTTAATAAGCACTCACACATTAGTTTAAGTATCTCTATATTTTAATTTATGATATCAATTACTTACTTCATAAGAAAGAAATATAATGTTTGTTAGTTTTACCATTTTATCAATATTATATATTGATAATACTACAACTAGGAACATTTAGGAATAATACATAGATACAAATTGAATCTCATAATAATGATCTCATCATATTTTAATTATAAAGTGATTATTTCAAAAATTTTACCTTTAGTATTAAAACAATAAATGTAATTACTATAACACCTAAAGATACAAAATACCTTTATTAATTAAATAATAATGTCATATATTAAAATTGCAACCAACTTATTGACTACAAGGGCATAAATTGACAAGCACAAGAACACAAAGAGGATAAAATGATTTTTTAAATTATGTTATTAATTTTTTATCTTCATTTTTAAATGGGAAACACAAAAAATGGAGTAGCAAGTGAAAAGACAAAGAAGAAGATAACGAGTAGGAATAAAAGCTTCTATTAAAAGATTTGTGTGCAACAGTATGTAAAATTACAATATTTTCTTTTAATTATTGAACTCACAAAAATCAAATTTGAAAAAAAAAACCTTTATTAGATAATGGTTTCCACCAAAAACCACAAAATGTAACTGTATAGTTGGTCCCATGATATAATCAAGTGGTTTCTGCCAGTTTTATCAACTTAGATATGAATTGATCAATAATACAATTTTTAAATTGGCTGGATTTGGATACCAAAATGGAAGAATTGATTTATTAAATTGGAGAATTTGGTTTGTTATAGACTGCAATTGGATTCCTTATTTCTCACAGAGACAAGACTCGGAAACGTTCAAATTCAGTTGCTACGTGTCAATCTGACAGAAATAGTGGTTGGTGCAACCGCGGGTCACATGCGTGAAGGAAGAACCACACCCAATGATTGCTTCCATTAAGCCACAAATGTCAAAAGGGTCTCGCAAACCCTTATAGTTGTCTCTTGGTCATGGGCGGCGGTTCGAAGAGTTTTTCCTCGGTTACTGCAATGTGTCTCTTCCATTTGATCTTTGAATAGAAACAGCCAATCGAAGGATTAGATTTGGAGTCCATTGCCAGGTTCCTGCAGGTCAAACAACACCATTTCAAATTTGGGTCCGTCTACTTTAAATGTCTGTTGAGATTTGGAAACAGACGTTGAAATACCCACGTCAATGCATTGCGTTACACGTGTCTTTCACTGGCTACAAAATATGCAGAAACTATTATGGGATTATATATTAAGAGATTAATAGTTTCCGTTTGCAGAATATGAGTGGTGGTTTAATCTTTGAATGCAATAAATATGGTCAATTTCTGGGCTTAATCTCTACTAAAAGAGAAAAGGTTTAGAAGCGGTAGTTTATATTATAGATACAGGTGTACAAAAATATCTGTGACGGTGAGATATAATAAAATGAATAGTAAGAGAGAGGATTGATGATATTAAAGAGGTGGACCACTGAAACGTGCTCATTCTCACCGACTTTTCAAAAGACACCGTGATGCTGTTTTGACTTTTTACAAAAGACAACAAAATATTGTTTGATTGAAAATCCTAGTTTCTATTTCTCCCACCGAAAGTGAGAACTAACGTGGATCATTTCCATCACATCCACTCTTCCATTTTCTACCTTGCACGCAAATTAATTATGAGCATTAAATGTTCAACATATGATTGCTATACTTGTTTTAACTTTCTCTTATTTCAAACTCACCATTTTATGTATTTTTTTTTCAACTCTTTTGTTGTATTATTGAGAAAATTAAATGAATGACAGAAAAATAAGAAATCTATTTTAATGCTTTCAAATAATAATACAAAATAGAGTGAAAAAAAGACATTATAAACAAAATGATTAGGAAGAAATTGTCATATTTTGGACAAAAAAAACAAGTTTTAGTTTTCCTTCTCGTTCATTTTTTTTTAATCTTATACGATATGGTTTCTTAGATCAAAATCAAAATATTTGGATGATATCATAGATGATATTTTCTTAAAAACTTGATTTATAAAATTTGTGTATTATTATATTTTTAGGACTTAATTATGAGGCATTAAATTTTTTTATACCTGTTCCTTTGAGATAATATTTTCAATAAAGTAGCTCCTGAATAGCTTTCATGGACTAAAAATTGCGTGTCTTTCATGAAATATGCTATTAATGGTTATCTTGTTAGAATTACTTCGTTACAATGTGCCAAAAGCTTTAGAGATTAAATAACTTACCCTCTTTATTCCCAATGCTCAAGATGGAGTAAGATAAGTGTCACAAAGGTCTACTTTGGACCCGAACTTTTACCACAAGTCGCGTCCACCTTCGTGCGGCAATCTCGCTTCGGTCCGCTTAAGCAAGATTCAGCCTTCTCACGTGAATATCGCCGAACAATTCCGTTAGCCCTCGAATACCT
>JANZXR010000009.1:11555984-11579442 GCA_027575705.1 Erythroxylum echinodendron
CCTCGTCAACACGTCTTCCTCGTGTCGACCTGCGTGCCAAGCATTGGCCAAGGCTCGCCAACACTCGCACAAACCCATATTATGGACTTAGGGGTCTAACAATAAGAGCACATGTGAGTCCTGCGCTCGCCTTATCGCTCTATTATTTAATCACCTATTGACGACCAATGGAGTAGTCATGGCGAAGAGCTAATTTATAGTAGATTAAGACAAAACAATTATAATTTAGTGTTTTGTTTGTTTGTTTTTATTTTTATTTCATTTTTAAGTTTAGTAAAAATATATTTATTTCAGTTTATTCATACCTTTTTAGGTCACAAAGAAGTAGCATTATCGGTCTCTTCAAAACTTATCCTCTAATAATTTATCTTTAAATTTTATCTAATATATAATTATTATTATTGATAAAAATATAACTAGATTACATTAACAACCAATCAAATATTTGCTTTATTTAAAATAAAAATAAAAACTAAAAAATAAAACAAAAATTGAAAACTACAATAAAAAATAAAAAAACGTTCCCAATAAAAATAGAAAATGAATGTGATAAAGATGCATTTTAAATAAAAATTTTATAATAATAATAATAGGAATAGCAGCAACATTTAAAGGAGATAATTTTAATATTTTAAATATTTTATTATAATTAAAAGGCCGAAATTTTGAATAAAGAAATCCATTTACTTCTTGATTTTTCTATTCTTCTTATATTAACTTGCAGTAAATCCAAATTTATATATTTGTATGAAGAAATGTATATTAACTGCGAACGTCATTGTACGGAGAATTGGCATGGTTGTTGTTACTTCTCGGAGAATTGGAGTGGAAGGGAAGCTATGAAGTTACAAACTCTAAACGAAAAAGAAAAACCGTGTGGGTCCCAAACCCAATGCAACGAACCAACCCCAAGACTTGAACAAATTCTCTACTGTTTCTCAACCCAAAACAAAAAGTCAATCTCCACTTGCCATCCAAATCTTTATCTCAAATCTTATAAACCTATCATTCTCTGCGCTCCTCTGCCCTCACACTAAACCCCAAAAGCACACACACACGCACTGGCCAAATACAAATACCATCTCCCCTGATCCTCTGTTTTCTTACTCCAACAAATTCAACTTCTTCTTCAGCACTCTCTCTGTATTTCGTTCCGCCTCGTGGAGGTTTTTCTCTCTGTTTTGTTTTCTTATCTTTTATTCATTTTGAAGAGACTTGGGATGGGTTCCTCCAGATTTGACACTTGTGGTATCCGATTCTGTTTTTGCATCCATCGGATTATGTACTAAATTTCTACCCACATATTCTCCAATTTGGTTTCTTTTCTGACTATATTTTGATCTGTTTGGATTTGGCCTTTCTTTTTGTCATTCTTTTTTTATTGTTCTGATGCACTTGATTCTACTCTCACCATTTGTGTTTCTGTGACCCATCTCAAAATTCTCTTCAACCCCCTTTTACCAATAGAATCTTTCGAGAGAGAAAAAGAGACAAACACAACTCCTGGTTTAGCTTCTTTTGTGCAAATGGCTGCAGCAAGAAATACCACCGGAAAATCCAAGAAAGGTGTTGTTGATGAAACTCCGGAGATGACCACGAGTCAAGATCAGATGCTTGACAAGGGCAAACAAGAAGCTGGTCTTAGCTTCGAGAGGCAACAGTGGAGGCAAGTTTTTGGTGAAGCTTCCATGCCTGAAAGGCCTCTCAAGAAAATTCGTAGCCCTGAACGCCAAGACTTAGTAATGCAGTCCTCTTCTTTGCCCGTTCAATCCTCTGTTTCTCCTAGACCAGCCTCTGCTCTTTCATTTTACCCATCATCTTCCTCTTTGTCCTCCTCCCATCCACGCTTGATGTTCCCTTATGCTTTTGAAGGGTCCGGTCAAGCTATTGAATTCCCTAAACAAGCTATAACAAACCCTTCTTTATCTATTTTCAGTCCACAACTGCCACAAAATCAACAGCAGATGATATCTTTTGCACAAAAACCCCGGTTTTTTGGCGGGGAGTATGCATTGTCCCAGCAACAGCAACAGCATCAACATCAGCATCAGCAATTGTTCCAATATTGGAGTGATGCATTGAACTTAAGCCCAAGAGGAAGGAGGATGATGATGAACGGGCTGGGACCGGATGGCAGGCCAATGTTTCGGCCTCCGTTGCAGCCCTTAAACACCACTAAGCTTTTTAGGGGAGTGAGGCAGAGACATTGGGGAAAATGGGTAGCTGAGATTCGTCTTCCTCGAAACAGGACTCGCCTTTGGCTAGGCACATTTGACACAGCTGAAGATGCTGCCTTGGCTTATGATCGTGAGGCCTTCAAGTTAAGAGGAGATAATGCTAAACTTAATTTCCCTGAACTCTTCATCAAAAAGGAAAATGCCCAATCTACCGCCCCAAGTCCCACAATTTCTTCTCTGCCAAATCCCAATACAAACCAAGCTCAAAATGACCTTAGTTTGGAGGAAAAACCACAACTGCCACAGAGAGATAGTGGTGAAAGCATTCCGGGAATGGGGTCGAGCGGTTCCAAAGGAGACCATGAGTTTCAGGTTGTGTCAGAGGGTGAAGGCGTTTTAGAGTCTCAAGAATTGGTGTGGGGAGACATGGCTGAAGCTTGGTTCAATGCAACTGGTTGGGGTCCAGGAAGCCCTGTTTGGGATGACTTGGATGCTAATAATAATTTGTTTATGCAACCACGTCTTCCATTTGCCACTCCAGATCAGCACCAGTTCAATGATTCTTCCGAACTTCAAAGACAACTGGACAATTTAGGTTCAATTTCTTCCTCTTCTTCTTCTTCTTCATCATCGTATGCTATGAAGTCATTCTTTTGGAAGGATCAAGATCGATAGGTCGTTCATTATCTCATCTCTGCAGCTGCATGGCATGGTGATCTCTTTTAGTCCCTTTCTTTCTTTCTCTCCCTCTCTCACTCACTTTACTAGGATCTCTTGGGAGGTTTTAGGACCACCAAAATCAGATTCTTTCACTGGTTCCTGATTTTTAATGGAAACCAACTTTTAACTCTGCTATGCACGTCATCTTCATCCCTTCTCTAATCACTGGTTGTGGATTTTTCATAGACAGCCCGTGATCCCAAGGAGTTCGGTTGGTTCTTCTCATCAGAATCTTGGCTCCAAACCCACCTTTCTCTTTTAGGTTCTCTAACTTGTATTTCTTGGAACACTTCCTTAATTTACATCTACTGCAAAAAGGTTGCATATTTTTCCAGGCCTTGTATGCAGTTAGAAATTCATGCATATGCATTTGGTTCTGTACTTTTGCAATCATGATTTTAGATGTCATCATTCGGTTTTTAATTTGGTGGTGGAAAGATAGTTATGGTAGCAGGAATAGCCAACTTAAGAAGGAGACAGTTTCGTGATTTGTCCATCCATCACAAGCTTCATTTTTCTGCTTAGAATATGGACATGGACAAAAGTACATTTGTGTTGTAGGTTATGATCTTAAATTTGTAGCACGTTTTTTCCGCTTTATGTTAACAGCAGATGTATTCATGGATTTAGCAATTTGGGAAGTGAGTTTTGGTTCATCATCACAATCCACTAGTATGATCAGACTGCAGAGATGTACGGCACATTTTTTAAAATTTAAACATCAAATTTACCTGTTACTGGTCGCCTAACATCAGTCCCAATATGATACTGATGAAAAGCATAGTAACAAAAGTTTTTAGGATAAAAAAGGTTACTTCAGTTTGTTAAATCGCTTCCAAAATGCTATCAAAAGTTTTATGGCATTCGATTTTTTCAATAACATTCATCCAAGACAACGATGCCAATTTATAGGTTTCTTTTCACACTTTCCTGACAAGTTAATAAATAAAAAATAAATTTAAAATTTTTTAAGAACATTAAATCATAATTTAGATTTTATTCAAAATTTAGATAAGAAAATATTTTAAAATATTTTTTTAAATAATCAAAGGCTTAAATTTTCATCCTATTTGATCGTGTATTACACTATTAAAACTTTTTTTACTCTCTAATAATGACAACAATAAATATTTTCCTTTTGGAAAATTGGTTTTTCTTTGTGTAGTTGAAAACTTAAAATTTTTAAAATTAGAATTGATTTGAAATGATTATAGTTTTTTATAATTCAATATGACGAAAACAATTTTGTATAACCCTGCTTAGTAATTAAGCGGATTATATTAGCTAACGGCTAATTTTATTATCAGTTAGTTGACAAATTAATATAGTTGATTTAATCAGCGAATAACATCAACTGTTTATTTAAACTTGTATGGTAAAATTAACTATTTAGTATGAAATATTTATATGTAAAATTAATTATGAAGGGATGATTTAAAAAACGATTTATAAGGACATAAATATTATATTTTAATATTTCTTTAAATATTCTCCTAAGAATTTAGATAGAGCAAAGAAGTTAATATTATCTTTAAAGCAAAAAATTTCAAAAAAGATAAAAAGTGAGTATGTGGGTGAGAAGGGAGAAAGGAAATGATAAACTTACTATATTTATCTCTATTTATATCTATATCTCTTTCTCTCTCCTGTCTTCACGTATCAGCATTGATAAGAGATGAAGTAATTTGTAATAACTTTTGGACACATTACTTTTTCGTTCCTTAATTTCTCAACTATTAGAACAAAACGCTTCTCATAGAAGCGTTTTCAAAAATAACAAATTAGTATTAATTTGGTAATTTAGTTAATTGATTATCAAATATAATTATCATCAATTTAACAGGGTCAAATAACCAAATATTTTTAAATTTATCAAAAACTAATTGATCAGTTATTTACTCTTCATTTAAAAAAAAAAGGGTTACTCGCACCCAATAAGAAGCGAAAAGAAAAAACGTCGTGGATCCGTAGAACTTTCCCCAGCATTCGTGGCAATGGCACTAAAAGCCATTAAGAGGGTTTAGTTAATGAGCCGAGACTTCGTTGATGATAATGAAACGGGTGGTAGCCCACTGACCGTCCAATGAGATCATCAAACATTTCTTAATCGCGACGGCGCGATAACCATGAAACAGTAATTTGAAAATGATACATTTATAATTGACTTGGCTGCCATTTTGCCTTTTTATATTGTTCATAAGGACAATAACACAACGACGTGTACTGTATTAATACAGTTGAAAAATATCTCGGATACTTCTTTGCATGTCATCGACTATAAAAACAGTACCCACTTCGAAGTGACAATAAACAATTGTACTTGTTATATAAAATTTAATTTACAAGGTCCTAACTCACTAGAAAACGAATATACTAGTTTCTCATCACTATACAGATAAGATGCATCTTTTGTGGTGGGATTTAATTAATAAAAGCCAAGTTTGTGCAACTTATTCTGAACCAAACCGAACCCAACAACTTGAGGTCTAAAGTGTGGGTGTTTTCATTTTTCATGCATAAGAAATGGTGTCATTTTCTGCTAAATAAATGATTATTTTCTACTTCTTTGGTATATTGTGCAACACAAAGACATGATAACATTGGAGTAGGTATTGGGGCATGAACAGAACTCGGATATAAGTTTGCTTTTTCAACCTCAGCCGCCTTTCTGGTTATCAGTTACGTTAGAAACGTGAAATTAAAAATGAGTTGCATAAATTCTGAGGTGACTTTTTCTGTTTAAGATCAACATGAATGATGAATAGTCGAGGACCTTTTGCCAATATCTGATATGTCTTTGTGTAATGAAATGTACTTTTTTGAAACTTTAGTGAAATAATTAGTTGATCAAAACGGAATCGTTATAACAAAATACCCAGTTATGTTGGTATCATTTTTTATAATACTTGGGAAGCTGTCATGCAAACTGAGAACTAATTTAAACATTTCATTTATAGTTAGTAATAAGAGGAGTAACAATCAAGGGTCTATCTTTAAAGGAACTTTCATTCACTTGCTTTGGTTTATTATTAATGGAGAAAATTCAAAGAAAGGATAAATCACTTAAGGTACTCTCAATGTTATATAAACTATATTCTTAATATATTGGGCATATCACATTTTCCTCTCCAAAAGACTTATAAAGGATATAAAAAAGGACACTAAGAAATTTTCTATGGTCAGGCAAGCTCTCCAAGAAGACCTTTTGCAATGTAAAATGGATGGAGGTATGCCAAACAAAAGGAGGTGGTCTTAAGCCCAAGTCGTATCTCCTACCAATAAGGTGCCAATTGCAATAAATTATGGAGAATCTTAGTTAATAAAGAGGCATTATGGGTAAAGTGGATCCATTATTACCACCTCAAAAGCAGAAGTTTATGGGAGTTGAGAATCAAAACTCTTACCTCCTGATTTATGACGCAAGTACTGAAATTGAGAGAGCTCCACTTTTAGTTCATAGTATATAGAATAGGGCATGTGCAAAAGGCATCTACTTGGCTTGGCAATTGGAGTAAATTTGTACTTCTTTGTAGGACTAATTGTTGGTATATGCCGTACATTCAATTGATTAGTTGTAGATTTTGTGACATAATTAATAAAGACATTCCTCATCTTTATATATTTTATTAATTGCAGTTGATGTTGTAATAATAAAGATGAAATCCTTGAAATAATACAGTGTAATTGAAATTATGATAAGATTATAACCACAAGATTCATTATTTATTTATTTATTATTCCTAAATTGTTCTTATTTATAGTTTTATCAAGATGAGATATTCATGAAATAGTAAAACTATCACATGTTATGTTTCTTTTTCAAGAAGAAAGTAATTGATCTCATAAATTAAAGTATATAGGTACTTAAACAAATCTGTGGGTATTTATTAACGAATAAGTTAACTAAACTAACCAAATTATAAGGATCCCAAATGAAATATTACTTATGTATCTGCGGATTTCCTTATTATAATGATTATATAATTGATCCTTAAACTTGAGATTACTAAAATATCTAGTACGAGAATTACTATACTTTGATGCTACCTATAAATTATACTTAGGATAACTTAGTCAGTAATACTTATATATAGTATGAATCACATAGAAATAGTTGAGTAAGCTAATAAAGGATTCGTTACTCTAAAGTAATTAGAAAGAATGTTCCCTTGTTCTTTACTAGTAGTAATTTAAAAAATTCTCTAGTCAGAGTGCATTGAGATTTGAAAAGTTTTTTAGAATAAAAATCAATATTAGAAATCTAATAAGTCACACATAAAATAACAGTTAATATACTACCTTGAGGATAATATTATATTATACCAAACGTTCCCTCATGGAAACAAGTTAAATATTTCAAAATGTGACTTCTAGTGTCAAATTTTCAGATTAGCACCTTTATCAAACTTGAATATAGTTTAGCCGTTCATTTTGGAAAATATTCTTTTAATTTTCAAACAATGAAGAGAAATATGTATAATTAAATAGAGATGTAATGTAACCTATATATTACTGTGTAACATAGACACCTATATATTGTTATTTTCACACCGCAAATAATTTCTAATTTTTATTTATCCTAAAATAGTTTTTAAAAAATCAATGTATTATATAAAAATATTCAAGATAGACTGAATATAGTTTAGCCATTCATTTTGGAAAATATTCTTTTAATTTTCAAAGAATAAAGAGAAATATGTATAATTAAATAGAGATGTTATTTAACCTATATATTACTGTGTAACATAGACACCTATATATAATTATTTTCACACATCGCAAATAATTTCTAGTTTTTATTCATCCTAAAGTATTTTTTAAAAAATCAATGCATTATATAAAATATTCAAGATAGGCAAATTACAAAATAATCACAAATATAAGTTTAATCATATCTTTTCAAAATTTTTAATAAATATAAATAGATAATTAAAACACAATTTAACCTTTTTATGTAAGTACATTAGGAAATTTGAAGTATAGTTGAATGTATATTAAGTAGTAAATTAGGTAGAATGTCATATAATTTTGATTATTATAGAGGGTGTTTTTATTTTAAGAAAGAAGAATGAATTAAAGATAAATTAGAGCAACTAGTTTGTGAAAGTCTAAAACCAGTATCTAGGTACAACATGAAAAGTCTATAAGCTATTTAAATTAATGAACCAAATAACTACAAACTAATCAACTATATTATTGGAAAATAAGGTGTAACATCTCATTTCCATATTAAGGGTTATAGGTTAGAACCCTAAATTTTCGTAAATGAAAAATAACAATGAGAGATTAGAAAAATGCATTTCATACTCATGCATAATATTAGTATACACATAAGTGAATTTGAGTGTTTTGCACACATTTCAATGACTGTACATGTATTCATTTGACATTTTTCGGGTATTATTGATATTTAATGTGATTATAATGTGAATTATAAATTATATGTCTTAAAAATTGAGTTGGTATGTATAATTATTGATTTAGAATTTTTGGTGAAATTTGAGAATTTTCTGAAATTTTGGGTAATTTTTAGACTAGGAAAAATGCCAAGTGGCAGTACAATTGATGAATAGTAGCAGAAATAAGTGTCAGATGGTAGTAGAAATTTTGATGAATGCCATTAGGATTTAATGACATATGTCATTGAAAATTGGGAGTTAATTATATTAGAATTGGGAGACAAATGGACTAACTATTTTAAAAGACCAAAGTAAGGCCATACACTTGCCACACCACTTATATTAACCTATGATGTTATCCTAAATGGCCATCTCTTCTTTCATTTTCATTGGCCAAATGCTTTCTTTTCTTCTTCTTCTTCTTCTTCTCCTTCACAACTTTTTCTTCACTAAAATCCATTAACATTGCATCTTGCTTTTATCCATCATTTATTACTTCAATTTTATTGTCTTTATCATCTATGACATATTGAATACTCTATAGTCATAGTGCCTATAGTTAAAATTTTGAGAGGACTCAGATTAGCGTAGTGGAAGTATGGGTTTAAACGGATAGAATGAAATGATGAACTATGGAGAAAATTTTTGTTGTATTACGGAAATAGTTAAGGTTACAAGAATGAATGGGATTAAATGAATGAAAAAGAATCAAATGAGTGGATTTTTGTGAGTTTTAATGAAATCAATATGATAGTTAAATTAGTATAGAATGAATGTGAATTTTGGAAAATTTGGAGAGTAAATGAATGTATTTTTTGCTTCACTGAGTTTCTTTTTAAAGAATATTACGATCATATAAGTTATGATAGAAATTGATCTTATTTAGATATTATGAATAGTTGAAATTGATCTTCTTGAGTTACTAAGAATGACTGATAAGCAATGATGAAAACAATTGATTGATAAGGATTACATGAACAGTATAGATGATAGTAACAAAAAATCTTCTTTTGAAGAAGAATTTCACTGAATTAGGTCTAGTAGAGCAGATGGTTTACTTCTAAGAATGAATAACTATCGAATGAATCAGAAGTGAATATTAAAGAAATCGGGCATAAGAAGCTGAAAATATTACCTATAGAGAGTACTTGTATCTTGTTGATGAAAGGAAACTCATTTACATTATTAGGTTCATGAATTGGGATGATATTGTTGTTATTGCTAAAGGAACTTAGGTCTATAATGTGCTCTAATGTGCTCCATATTCGTATATTTGGAAGGTACAAGTTAGATTTGACGATTATGTTTAGAAAATTGAGGCTTATGAATAAATTGAAATGTGTAGAGAAACTAGTATAAAAGAATAGTCATTAGAATAAGTCAACGAGAATTTAAAGGAAATCAAATAAATGGAGAAAGTCAATGAAGAAAATAAATCAATCGGGAGACTAAAAAAAATATGGGATAATATTACCCCATTTGAGTAACTAATTACTTAAGAATTTTGAGGACCAAATATGGGTGCATTGTGTCTTGGTGATATCTATTTGGGTTGACAAATGCCCGACAGTATACATGGCGTTAATGAACAAAATGTCTCAATCTTACTTGGATAAATTGGTTACCATGATCATAGATGACATTTTGAGTTATACAGTATCTGGATAGGGCATATAGGTAGACTCAAAAAGGAAAGTGAAGGCATTGATGAAGTGAGAAACTCCATGGAATATTTATGAGATCTGGAGTTTTCTAGAACTAGCTATATATTAGATACTACTAGAGATTGTCGAAGGATTTTTATTAATCTTAGACCTTTGACAAAATTTCTAAGGAAAAATGTGTCAATCATATGGACTGATGAATGTAAAAAGAATTTTGAGGAATTATAACACCGATGTTAATTATATCATTTGGATTTGGAGATTATGTAGTATATAATGATGTTTTGCACCAGAGATTAAAATGCAGTCTGTGGCAGCATAATAAAGTGATTTGGTATGCATACAAACAATTAAAGTCTCATGAGTTGATTATTTGATACATGATTTAGAATTTGTTACAATAGTAATTGCTTTGAGAGCTTGGAGACATTATATGTATAGTGAATCATTTTGGATATATTTATATAAATATATAGATCAGTAAAGTTTAAGGTAATTATTGAGTTTGAAAGAATTGAATATGAGACTAAGACAATGAATAGAGTTACTTGAAGATTATGATGTACAAATGAGTATTTCCCAGTAAAGCTAGTGTAGTAATCTAATGCATTGAACAGAAAATTCAATAGTAGTGTAGCACAAATTTAGATATTGAGATTACTAAATCTAGTGCAATAAAGAGCATAGAATGTCGAGTTGAATTTTGTGCAAATCAAAGTATTATTAGCTATTGAACTTAAGATCAGTTTCATATGAAAGGATTAGAAAAAACCTAAGTGAGGATTCAAAATTTGTTAATCTTATTGAGGAATTGGAAATGAATTCGAATTTAGAGTTGAATTGGAAAAAAACTCATATTTTATGATTGTAATAAAAAGTATCTGTACTCGATAAAGAATATTAAGTAAAGAGATTATTAGAGAAAGTGCAAATAATAATGTATGTTATACATCCTAGTAGGGATATGCTGAAACAACATTAGTGGCTAAGGATGTAAAATCAAGTAACTGAATGTTTGAATTACTCACAATCTTAAATGTTGGAGGTATGCTTAGAACTTATATTTTGGAGTTCTTAGGAACATAAGATCAATATACAGTTCAGATTGAATTAGATTATGAAAATCATTATCATAGTGGTATTAGTAGAACATCGTCTAAGGCATTATATGATAAAATGAGTCATCTGTCCTTATATTGAGATAAGAGAGGGCCTAAAAATGGTTGAAGACCAGAATTGAATCGAGATGCTGTTCATAAGTGAAACTGAACTGTACTGGAAATTAAGTGATGCAAGAAAGATAAATGATTTATGTGGATCAACATCAAAGATATGGAATATAGAGAGATAGATAAATTGTTTCTGAAAGTACCACCTTGGCAAGGTGTGCTAAGGTTCATTAAAAAGGATAGCTAGGCTCGAATTGTATTGGTCCATATAAAGTTATTGAGAGCATAGGACCATTGACTTAAGTTAGTCTTACCAATGAAGATATATCAGATTTGCACTTTGTTACATGAGTATGTTTAGGAGATATTGGTATGATTTGATAGATGTATTATCGGCACAGGAAGTTAAACATACAAGTAATATGAGATATATTAAGGAATTAGTTAAGAAAGAAGGATATCTGAATAAGTAATTGAAAGACCAAGTGATTCCTTTGACTATAGTCAATTAGAAGAAATTATTCGAGTGATGAAGTTAAATGGGAAACGGAGGAGCATTTGAGGAAACAATACCCCTTCCTTTTTGATCAATTAGATAAGAATTTTGAAGACAAAATTTATTAAGGGGGGATTGTAACATCCCATTTCCATATTAAGGGTTAGAACCCTAAATTTTTGTAAACAAAAAATAACTATAAGAGATTAGAAAAATACATTTCATACTCATGCATAATATTAGTATATACACATGTGAATTTGAGTGTTTTGCACACATTTCAATGAATGTACATGCACTCATTTGACATTTTTTGGGTATTATTAATATTTAATGTGATTATAATGTGAATTATGGATTATGTGTCTTAAAAATTGAGTTGGTGTGTATAATTATTGATTTAGAATTTTTGGTGAAATTTGGAATTTTCTGAAAATTTGGGTAATTTTTAGACTAGAAAAAATTCCAAGTGGCAGTACAATTGATGAATAGTAGCAGAAATAAGTGTCAGATGGTAGTAGAAATTTTGATGACTGACATTAGGATTTAATGACATATGTCATTGAAAATTAGGAGTTAATTAGAATAGAATTGAGAGACAAATGGACTAGCTATTTGAAAAGACCAAAGTAAGGCCATAAGAAAGTGACTTGTGGCAAGTCACAAGTGTCACTTGCAATGCCACTTATATTAACCCATGATGTTATCCTAAATGGCCATCTCTTTTTTCATTTTTGTTGGCAAAATGCTTTCTTTTCTTCTTCTTCTTCTTCTCCTTCATGACTTTGCTTCACTAACTCCATTAATGTTGCACCTTGCTTTTATCCATCATTTATTACTTCCATTTTATTGTCTTCATCATCTTACCACAAGAAAACCCAATCTTTTCCTCCTTAAAATGAGATGATTGTGTGATGTGGGAGGCTAGGATTTCATGATGATTTTGAAGAAGCTTTGGATTAACAAGTAAGTTATACTTTGATCTTCATGGGTCGTTTGAAATGAACTAAATATGGTGTTTATTTTAAGATTTAATGACTATGAGAAGAGTGTTGAATATATGTGTGTAACATGGATGAATAATGGATATACCCATGTCTGAGTAATAGATTATGGAATGTTATAATATTGGATTGATAAAGTAAATGGTGTATGAGAGTGTGCAAAAATGTAGATGAATGGGTGATGAACATATGTTGAAGTGTGGTTGATGAAATGAGCATATAATTGCCTTGCTTTACATATATGATGATCAATATTTCATAGGATGTTGTAGAAATGAGTTTGAAATAGAAAGATCATTAAAGATGGTGAGGAAAAAGTATAGAAAAATTTAATAGATAATGAGTTTTATATTCTATTTTCTTAGGGTATTAACGTGGATCTCTTTGAGCATTTTGGAGATGAATTAAACTGAGTCTAGAGCTAAAGAAAGGGAGTAATGTGGTGTCTTGAAATGGGAAGAATTAAGGTGATAGTTAGAGATGAAATGAAAGTGGAAATGAAGTTGAACATGTGCAGAAAGTTTATGATGAATGTATATACGTATATGTTTTGTTTTTAGTATTTATGATCAATCATGACTATGATTTGTTTATGGATGATATTGAGCTGAAATGGAGTTAAGAATGATGGGGAAATGATGAGTAATTAAACTAGAAATGATAAACCAAGCATAAGGTGTTGAATGTAGTAAGTAAAGAGCTAAAAATCTGGAAGATTTGGATGTAATTGGATGATTTGGGGTCAAGAGACATAAATTTTGCTGTGAATATTAGATTGAGGTCATTTAAGTATGCTTTCAAAGAGTACTTCGAGTTTTACAACTTCTATGAAGACTTTAAGGAAATATTTTGCTATCTAAAGGATAAAAATTTCATATTTCTGTAAATGTCTCGTAGATGTCTGCCCAGTAGACATGATGTCCTTTCAAACAGACATGAGCAGGGCTGGAAAGCTAAAAACCCCAGAAGGTCCACTTAACAAACATTAAGTCCGTCCAACAAACATTTACTAGTCATTTGGACTTAATTTAGGCTTGAATGGAGCTTGAATTAAACCTAGAATGATGCTTGGATTTAAGTGATTAAATGTGTGATATGTATGAAGTGATAATTGAGGTTATAACTTAGTGAATGAATTGTTGATATCCAAGTACCAAAGGCATGAGTATAATGGGAATGAAGATGTTCATATGATTGTAGTTGTGATTCAAACGAGTTGAGTAATATGTAGTAAGTAGATGTGAATGAGAATTGGGTATCATTAGAGCATATAATATTAGAAAAGAAATGACAAGAAATTTATTTATGATATTAAAATAACCAAGTGTTCTTGAAGTATAAACCTGAGTTTAAGTAGACGTATATGATTCATGAAATGAGAATGAACATAAGATGTGAATTTAGGTAAAGGATTATCATTGAGCATGTATTATACATAACACATATACATATGTATATGATTGAGTATTAATAATATTTAGCAATTAATAATGTGTGCAATATATGTATTACATGATGTTGATATACAGGATAGAACGTCCGCATCCAGACGTTTCTGGATTATGGAAGCTAATGCTAATCTGGAGTGCACTGTGAGTCGACCTAGATGGTCTTATTTTTATTGTTTGTTTTGTTTAAAATTTTTGTATTGAATTACTACTGAATGTGTGTGACTGAGACAATACCGGACATAAATAACATGAGGGGTTTGATAAATGTAAAAATCATAGGAAGTGCTCCTTGAATGTGAATTTGAATGAATAAGTGATGCTCAACATTATAGTTGAATGCTGGACTAAGGTCCGATGATAAATGTGAATATTGAAAGTGAAATTGAAATCAAGTGACTGATTGAATATATATGAATGTGATGCATTTCATTACATAAATGCATGAACAGATAAAGGCTGTTGTGACCAGAGTAGCCATCGAAAAAGAGCTTAAAGCTCAGAAAGTGAAAAAGATCTTAAAGCTCAGAAAGTGATTAAGCGCCAAAGGCTCATTTTGTAAAATGAGCCCTGTATCCCCAACGGATAAGGGATAGTTATTAATGAGCCTGATATTCACAACGAATACAGGACAGTTACAGGTACTCAGTCACATCAATAATAATTAAAAGTGAGTCTCATGAGCATATCATATACATTTGATATGTATGATTTAAATGGTTGAAATAAATAGTTTCAATGATTTCTGAATGTGAAGTCTTATGAGCATATCATATACATTTGATATGTATGTTTTCAGTGGTTGAAATAAATAGTTTTAATGATTTCTGAATGTGAACTATGATTTAAGTGAATATGAAATGTATATGACTTAACATGTTAAAGTGATGAAGTGATGTGAATTTTATGAGTACACGAATTGATGTGTTATGTGATTGAGTGAGCCATCGAGGATGGTTCACTCATTGAGTTCGCAAAACTCAACCCAATATTTGCAACATTTTTCAAGCTTAGAAAAGATCTCCAGTTAGACAAATTGGAGTTGAGTCACTACATTTGAGTAAGAGATAAAGGTCGGGATCAGTTGGTGTTTGCATATATTTTCTATAAATTTGGTATTAAATATTGTATTCCGCAAGCTTCATTTATTGTATAATTGAATTCTGTTTGTAATAATAGTTATGATCAAATACATTTTGGTATTTGTAATGGGCCCAAAAGATTATGGAAATTATGATAATGAGTTTAATGTTTGATCAAATGTGAGCTTGTAATGACAATTGTGATTATGATGTTTATTAAAAATAGGTCGATTTTGATTATCAGTTTTCATTGTTATGCGTTTGATGTCTTCAAAAGAAAAATTTTCAATGAGTTTGATTGTTTGATTGTTCTAACATGTCAACCTATAGTAGAGCATGTTCTCAAATGCTATCGGAATGTTCGGGATTATGCCCTATGAGAGTGGTGTGTTACATAAGGTATAGAAATTAAGAACAAGAGAATATTCTTTAGGATTAAATTTTTTAGTGAGCATCTAATTGGCTATTATCTCATGACTTATGCTTAAATGAAATTTTTAGGCAAAAATAACTTGTCTAATCCAATTTAAGGTGGCTTGAGTAAGTACTTGGAAAGGTTAAGTAGCATCTTCAAGGATCCTAATATTTATCTCCTTCTAGAAACCACAAGTTCCATAAATTATGACAAGTTTAAAAACTATTAGGTCTTCTTTATGAGTGAGTCTATCCAATCTATCCCAGAAGATGAATTGAGGTCAGCAGCTGACAAAGCAAGAGAGCTTACGTAACTGAAGTGATATGATAGTAGTGTTTTGTATGATATTTTAGGGTTTAATTTGTTATACATTTTGTGTTAAATTGAGTGTTGAGCAAGCATTTAGGGTTTAATTAGATTAGTTTTTGTGTTTAAGTGTTTTATTAGGTTAGTCTGAATCTTTAAGCTTAAATTGTATATTTTTGAGGTACTTTGATGTGTGTGCTAGTGTTGTAGGGTAAACAGGGAAGAACGGTGAAGATTTGAAGAGTTTTGGGCTAAAAGACATAGGCCACAATCGTGCAAAGTGTCCATGATTGTGACAGAAGAGAAGGAGCCAACAACAGCCAGGCCATGATCGTGCATCATAGGCCACAATCATGACAGAGAGCATCAAGTCATGCCACGATCGTACAAAGCCAGGCCACGATCATGACAGAAAGGTTAAATAGCAGGCCATGATTATGGCAGGTAGGGCAACGATCGTGCCTTACTGTGAGTTAACAGAAAAACTCAAAATTTGGGTGATTTTTTAGACCGTTTCGACCCCAAGTTTGACCTAGGACTATTATAGAATAAATAGAACAATACCTAGTAGCCACCGGGGGAGATTAGAGAGCCAAAAGTCGCAAAAGGAGAGAGACTATCGAAAATCTGAGGGAAATCATAGTTAGAGATCTATCGATCGAGGAAGGAGATGAAGGAAGAAATGCACAGAGACATGTTTGACGTGATGTACTTCCCGAAATAGGTGATTTCACCCAGTCGCGACTTTGAGATCCATTTCGAAAGTATGTTCTAGTTGTTATTTCAATTTCATTGATGTATGAAGTTTTGAGATTGATTAGAGATATTTGTCGTTGAATGTTGATGCTTTTGTCTAAACTCATCTTCAGGTTTATTTATTCTTGAGATTAATAAGATTGATTTGATTGAGTTTTATTTCAATTTATTGTGATTTAATTTGATTCTTCATAACTGGGCAATAAACTGAGAAGGTGATTCGTTGAAAATCATCAATTTATGTTAACAAGAGTTAGGTAAATCAATAGGTAGAGAATTGAATCAAACTGGTAGAGTCGTGTAACAAGAGATTGAGCACAGATTCCTAGTAGGTTAATAGACAGTGTTAGAACTAATTTAGGTTTTGGACAAATTGTGGATCGAGAGATCGCAATTTCCACAATTTGAATTAGGGACTATTAATTAAGGCTAAGAATTATAACTCGAAAGAGTAATTCACCCTAGGACCGTTAACTAAAAAAGTTTCATAATTAGATAGATTTTCTTTAAATTTCAAATAAATTCCCCCTTTCTCTTAATTGGTCACTTTTAGGTTGAATTTCGGATTATTTGTGTGAGTTTGCTTCTGTTTGTTCCTTTGGTGATTTAAATTCTCATATTTAATTCTTGATTAATTTTAATTTCCGCAGTAGTTGTTTAATTAGGTTTTTCAAACTTAGTTGCCTTTATATTTTTAGGACTAGTTCCCTTCCTCGTGAGATTCACACCTTAGGTATTACGTGAACGACCAGTGCGCTTGCGGTAATTACCAAGGTTAAAAATTAGTAAAACTTAGAGCGTGTAACCTTGAGTGACCAAGTTTTTGGTGTCGTTGCTGGGGAAGGCAATTTAATTCTTTAGTCTAAGGCTTTTCCACTAAATTTTGTAAAAAAATAAAAATAAAAAATTTGGGACGTGAAGTAAAAACACATCGAGACATCTTAGAATGGGATATCTGAAGAGTTGAATGCTAAACAATGATGGAAGATAGATATTAGGAGCAAGGAAATTTTAAGAATTACAATGAGTCGCAGTATGGTTAGAGAAATAACTACCCTTATTGGACCATGTACACTTCAGGGTGGCAGAACCACCCAGATTTCTATTAGTTCAACAATACAAGTACTCATATGGTACACCAAGATTCTAAATTGAACAAGATCTTGGATAGGCTCACAGATATGGAAGAAGGGCAGAAGAGACTAGAAGAGCAAATTGATCAAGTGATAGAAAATCATGCTACTTGTATTTATAACTTGGAGATTCAAGTATGGTAGCTTTCCTGTGAATTTTGTAAGAGAAGTGTGGAAGAATTTTTGAGAAAAATGGAATTACAACAGCTAGAGCAATACAAGATTATCACACTTAGGAATGGGGTAGAGCTAGAAGAACCAGAGGAAGACCGTGCCGAACCCTAATTCGTTGGCAACCAAAAGACAATGGAAGTGTATGAGGAAAAGAATTCCAACCCTCTCATTATTCACCAGTCCTGGATATACCACATGTGAAAATTGAAAATTCTTAGGTAAATGTCCATGAAAAGAACCCTATCCTTTGGATTGATCATGATCAAGAGACATTCCACATGAATGATATATTTAAGAATCCGAAGGTTAGTAGCTCATTCAGGATAATTGATGTGTTCAAATCTTCTGAGGAATGTGAGGACGAAGAACAGATGACTCCGGACACCCAGTTTGAAGAAGCTATGGAAGTATTTGTTCAAAAAGCTAAAGAAGAAAAGGATATGAGGACGAATGAGGAAGACCCAAGTAGAGAACAACTAACCCTCTTATCGAGAAAACTGCTGGATTCCATGGAAGATTCAAGGAGTTTTGTTATTCCCTATTTTGTTGATAGTTCGCTCGAAAAAGGACATTACTGAGCTTTATTGGTTTTCATAATTTTATCAATATTGTCTTTCTGATTATTTTGCAATTTGTAGCTTACTTACAAGCTACAAAATTGATGTTGAACGAAAAGGGTGGAAGCAGCAAGCCACTCATAATTGATCTTGGCTGAGTTTTAATGGTTGAAGGTTAAACTAATGACCATAAATTAGCATGTTTAGTAGTAGGTTTAAATTGTTATGTAGTTAGGTTTGTTTCAAATTCTTAAATAAGTCGTGAATAATTTGGAATCGTTTGGAGTGCTAATTCTTTTGTTCTCTTGACTCACTTATAAGATAGGGAAACATTTTTGATATTAAGCTGATTTGGTCTCAACACTATAGCCATCACCACCTTTTTCACCATAAACAAATTAGTGTTCTAACCCTTGGCTTTCATTTTTTGTTAGTATTTTCTTCTTATGTTTTTCATATGTTGTGTTTATTTCCCCCAGGTGTTTGCTCTCTTCTCACATTGAGGACAACGTGTTGTTCAAGTGTGGGGACGAATTGTTTGTTTTTCTTTTGTATGTGAATTTTTCATACTGTATGATAGTATTAGGTTGTATAATGTGAAGTGTGTGAATGTGTCAATGGCTTAGATTAAGTGATTTTTTTTAAAATTTTTGGACATAGTCTATTGGGTTGGGAACAATCATTAGCCTGCAAAATTAGTGAATTAGGGGGCCTTTGGATAATTATACAGCCTAATTAGGACTTAGTAGAAATTTAGCACCCGATAGATTGTCACATTCATTCATAATTTGAGACCTTTTAGGTTAAGTAGCTCAACTAATATTTTTCATGGAAAAAAATAGCTAAAAGCAACAAGGTAGGAAAAAAGGGTTTAATTCAATAAATCACTATTCCACTAACCTTCAGGTTATGAGTAGAGCTAGTAGCTAGTTGAAAGCGTGACGTAGCTGAGTAACTGAATCGACACGCATCACAAATGTGTGCCTTCACATAAAAAAGCTATAATGATGTTTCAACCAAGCTGTTAACAATTGACTTAGTCGAGTAACCGGATCAACATTCATCACAAATGTTTGCCTCATAGTAAAAGGCTAAGTCCCGAAAAAAACTTTTGCGTTTAAATAAAAACCTACTGGAGTTGTATTAGGCTTAAAGTTTCATGTAACTATACTTAAGAATAGTTACCAAGCCTGAGGGACCGAAAAATTATTAAGGTGTGTGCACAATTGAAAAGGATAAATAGGTTAACACATGGTCTTGAGTTAGTTGTATATTTAGTTCAAATCCCCCTAGACACATGCATGTTAATGATTTGACACAACCGATTGATTGTGTTCGAGATTAAATTAGTTTCACAGAGATCGAAGCCATGGTCTCATTATTGCATTATGTGTTTTTTGTTTTGTGTGTTGGGTTTTGTTTGCTTTAGGATAAACAAATGTTTAAGTGTGGAGATATTGATAGTAGTGTTTTGTATGATGTTTTAGGGATTAATTTGTTATGCATTTTGTGTTAAATTGAGTGTTGAGTAGGCATTGAATGTTTAATTAGATTAGTTTTTGTGTTTAAGTGTTTTACTTGGTTAGTCTGAATCTTTGAGCTTAAATTGTATATATTTTTGAGGTACCTGGATGTGTGTGCTAGTGTTGCAGGGTAAACAGGGAAGAACGGTAAAGGTTTAAAGAATTTTGGGCTAAAAGACATAGGCCACAATCATGCACAGTGGCCACAATCGTGACAGAAGAGGAGGAGCCAGCAGCAGCCAGGCCACGATCATGCATCATAGGCCACAATCATGACAAAGAGCATCAAACCAGGCCACAGTCATGCACATCCAGGCTATGATTGTGACAGAAGGTTAAACAATAGGCCACGATCATGCCCTACGTCAGGCTGACAGAAAAACTCAAAGTTTAGGTGATTTTTTGGACCATTTTGACCCCAAGTTTGACCTAGGGCTGCTACAGAATAAATAGAACAATGCCTAGTAGCTATCGGGGAGATTAGAGAGCCAAGAGATATAAAAAGAGAGAGACTCAATCGAAAATTCGAGGGAAAACCTAGTTAGAGATCAATCGATAGAGGAAGGAGAGGAAGGAGACGAAGGAAGAGAGGCACAGAGACACGCTTGACGCGACATACTTCCCGGAACAGGTGGTTGTTGGAGTTATGTAAATATAGTGCCCTGGAAAGTAAGTGTATTTACTTATAACTTAATTTTCTTCCAGTTACTTTTGTAATAAAAATATTTATTATTAATAAAGCAAAAGAATTTTCTTTTTATGAGCATTACATATCTACTTATAAGGTACCGAGATTCTTTTGTAAGTAATATACATATATATAGATATGTATGGGAAACATGTATATTATTAGAATCTATAATAATTGATTCGCAGTTGAATAATCAAGTTGGTCGCTTGATTATGGTTTAGACCGTAGTGTTGCGATTTATCTCCATATAAGTAAAGGAGTTTACTTCAAGGGAATGATGAGCTTCATATCATGATAGTAGTTAACTATCGATAATGGTACTATTAAATGAATATGAAATCACGTATGTTTTAATGAATAAAGTAGGTCGTTACTTTAATCTTAAAGCATACATTTTAGCATTTGCTTATTATGGACCACAATCTTGATAAGTGGTGAGCTCATATGTGTTTCATTATAATTCCTGATATGATCTGAATGGATTTTTACAGAGTATTAATCCAGTGTCTGCATGTTGGAATTATTAATTGAAACATGTATCAGGGAACATTCACTCAAATAAAGAGTTTATAGTGATATCATCACTTCTAGATGTTTTATGGAGATTGGTGATTAAACTGGTGCCAGGAGTTTAATGGACTAGCTATCTATCAAATCTTAACACTAAGGTGAGATCTTGTGTGTTAATCACCATATAGAGTAAACCGGGAGATCTAGAAGGAAAACCAATATAAGGGAAAAATAATAATTTTACCATGTGTTGTGCGAATGGCTATAATAACGTTCATAATAGGGTTTGCAATTGGACATCTTATTTGAAATATGTGTTCTCATTGGTCACTTTTAGGTTGAATTTCGGATTATTTGTGTGAGTTTGCTTCTGTTTGTTCTTTTGGTGATTTAAATTCTCATATTTGATTTTTGGTTAATTTTAATTTCCGCAGTAGTTGTTTAATTAGGTTTTCCAAACTTAGTTGCCTTTAAATTTTTAGGACTAGTTCCCTTTCTCGTGGGATCGACACCTTAGGTACTACGTGAATGACCTGTGTGCTAGCGGTAATTACTAAGGTTAAAAATTAGTAAAACTTAGAGAGTGTAACCTTGAACGACCATGATGGTTCTAGAATGCTAAAGAAAAGCAATATATATGAAGTAAATGATTGATACTTTCAGGGAATTGATCGCATAACTTACATATCATGTTTTTATGGATTTCTCTTAATTGGTTTTTTTTTCATCAAGCTTTGCTTGATAGCCATCCAAAGGGTAAAGCAAGCCATAAGAGATCTGTTAGTAAACTAGATCAACTTCCACTAGGAAACTTATAAGCTAAGGATCTTTAATAGTTTTAAACATGAATTATGGGAAAGCATTTTAAAACTATGGTATTACTTTGTAGGTCTATCTTCCATCTTTGTATTTTTTATAGTTGGGAATATTGTCTATAATTTTTCCATCCCTATAAGCCCATAATGCTACTCCTCTTCATCTACGATTCTATCAACTTTGAAATTTAAATGATTAAGAAGTTTAAGGATATTGATAATAGGGAGCTTATACAAAGGACCTAATCTAGTTATCGAACCAAAATTAAGTTATAACTTAATTATAGACTATGAATTTTCCAAAAAAACTTTGCTTTCTAATAATATAAGCATGAATCCACTTTACCTAAATTGAATATGAGTCAATGAAGATCTTTCATATCCTTTTAACTAAAAGAATTCTACTTGTAGCCCTAATTAAGTTGATCCTAAATCCACTTTCTTCCTTGAGTGCGCAAACTTTATTCCATTTCTCTTTTGTTCCTGAATGATTACCAGCAGTACCTATTGGTAGGAAATTATTCAATATTCACTTATCATCTTTGATCAACTTTTGTGGCAAGAAAAGATGTCAACAACAATGAATATATAGGTTGTTCAAAATAGTTATGATGAGTTGAATCCTCCTAATATAAGAGAAAATTTTGTTATTCCAATGATTGATCCTTCTTTTATTAGAGTCAAAAAGAGACAAGCAATCACTCTATGTAAATATTTCATTTGAGATTGGTATACTTGGGAGCCTAAAAGGGAATACCTATTGATTCATACTTAAGATAGTTTGAGATTAAGCCAACCTTATTTATGTTACACTAGGTTCTGCAATAGTTGAAAGTAAAAGATTGTTAACAAAGGAGAGACTAAATAACCTTAGTTTATTACACTTGTGATGGAATTTAAAAGACTATTATTATTCTATCCTAAATGAGATTATTCTGATGAGCACTTCTACAAAAATGGTGAATAGATAAAGAGAGATATGATATCTTTTTATAAAGTCCTTTGCTCCTTTAAAAGAAGAAATAGGTTGTCTATTAACTATAATAGCAAAACAGGGAGTGCATATGTAAGTTTTTATCTTTAGAATGATTTGGCTAGGGAAACCAAAAATACTTAAGGAGTTTAAGATGAATTGTTAACTAACTGAGTCAAAATCTATATTAAAGTCAATTTTGATAGAAAAATTTTCAAAGCCTTTTTACCTTGATAAGTCTTGAAAAGCTCTTATGTTAGTAGTAAGTTGTCTACCTTTCACAAAGACTCTTAACTTAAATTGACGAAAATTCCAACTACCTCTTTTATTCTATTGCCTAACATCTTAAAGATGATTTTATAGATTATATTTTTGTAACATCCCGTTTCCATAGAACGGGTCGGACCTGAGAAACAGGCCCAAGTGAGGTCAATCGGAGAAGTTAG
>JANZXR010000009.1:11584917-11603680 GCA_027575705.1 Erythroxylum echinodendron
TTGTTCTTTTAATGTATGTGATGCCATGTGGAGTTCTATAGTAATTGCACGTAGCGCTCCGTTATCTTAGGATATGTATCGAAATGACCTATGGGAGTTCCGGTGCGTACCCTAGGGTAATGGGGTGTTACATCTCATGTAGGTGATAGACCATTACATTTGTAGTTTTTATATATGCAATTTGCTTTTGCAGCATTCCGCTAACAGAAGCCAAAATATAGCATTTAGTGGTCTTATCAACATTTTGTCATCGTTCTTGTTGTTGGACTTGCTTAGGAGTTGAATTTTTACCCAGAGGTGTAGGCTTATTTTCTATTAATACCTATGAAATCTGTTCTTATTGAAGAACAATTTCTTGGTTACGTCTCCATTCATTAAAATTCTCTTTATTTTTCAATTTGATATTTGTCAAGAGCAAAGTAAATGGATTCATTTTGTTGCGATTATGTCTGAAAATATAAATTATTGAAGAGTAAGTAAACTACTTAACAATATTGGAACTTTGTATAAAATTATGATGCATGTATACATGATGATAGATTTAACAAAACTTAAAAAACAATTAAATCTTTATATGATGGTTATTTTTCTTATCTATAATAAACTAAGTGACGGTGGGTCATCTTATCTATTAAAAGAAAAACTAGGACCCTCCCACTCAAAAGGCTACCTGGCATCTTCATGCCTAACTTTTTAAGAAATGTCATAATTTGGTCCATGAATTTATCAACAGAGTACGGTGGGTAGGTTATTTGATAAACTATGTTGAGTGTATAACCATTTGATTCATCCACTGAAGGTATTTACAAATCATGCCTTATTGGGAGGTCACATTTGCTACCAATGAGTTGACTTATCCTTTAGGAAACTCAAACCATGCCAGATCTAGGATCCACATCCTCCGTGGGGAGTAACATTTCACCATATGTAGTGGGTCATCATATGAAGACCGTCGACACTCACGTGAGAATCCTCTCCCACTTAATGCTTTTGAGCTTTAAGTTTTAATAAATACCATCTTGTCTAGATGCAATTTATTATCCATCATATATTGTTTCATTATATATCTCATACATAATGAATGCATGGCAAAGCCTATGGTTGGTAATTTTCTAAATGACATACAATCAAATAATATCACATATTATTTGCATCCATTCATCCATTCATCTTATGAACTAATAAGCTACTTTTCATTGTCCATCCTAGAACATTAAAAAAATTACAAGGCTTTTAGGCCCAAAATAATCTTATTGGACTTGGATTTTTTGCTTCGAACTCTTTGTTCACATGACCGGCACATTCAGTGAAAAATATGTAATGGCATTTTATAAAATCGAATTTTGTCAATTTGAAAACAAAAAATCCAACACTAGATTTTCATAAATCCAAATCTTTGTCATAACAAATAAAAAATAGTACTTGTGTTAACTTGTCATTTTACACTTATTTGATATATAAATCTCTCTCATATGTTGAAATTATTATTCACAATTGAGGGATTGGGGTCTTAATTATTTGCAGATGATTTCCAACACTTGGGAGATGATATTAAGTTAAAAAGATGCTAAAAGAAACAAAGAAATCCGAAAATTCTAGATTGGCAGCAAATCCAGTGACTAGACGTCGCCATATCTAAGGATGAGAACAGATTCTACAGATTTTGTTTTCAAGTTCAAATTCAAAATTTTCACAAATCTTTAAAGATCAGATTGCTATCTTATCATTGGGATCTGCAACTTGAAGTGGGAATAAGGATTATCTACTAAAGATTACAAGAAGGAAATTGAAGAAATCGGAAAGAGGATAAAAAGAGAAAGACGTGTACTGTTCACGTACTATTCACACAACATAGTTTAGGAGTATAGTTTTCATTTTTATGCAAATTTTCTTCTTACTTTTCGACAGCCATAATTAGGCTTTTCATTTTCTGGATTATTTTTCTAAGTATTTTCAGATTTTCTAGAAAGATTAGGGATGGAGACATTGTGTTTTATTATTTCTTTATTGAATTTCACTTTCGTTATGAGTAGCTAAATTCCTTTTCTTAGTTGAGGGGAACCGTGTTATCATCTATTATGTGTGAGATGTTTTAATAAAATTTGTTTTGTTGATAAACATTGAGTGTCTTCTGAATTACTTTTTCTAATTGAATTGATTGATTTCTAGGTGTGCAACTAGGAATTGATTCGTTTAATAGCTAGATTAATAAAATTTGACGTTCAGTTTTATTAATCATAAGTGGCAATTAGGATTATCTTCTTTACATTAGAGTTAGAAATTATAGGAAGACGTTCAGCTAGATTAATTGCATGTCATACATGTGTTATCTTGTTCATTGCTTTCTTAATTTTTAATGTTATTAATCAATTAAACTTACGATCTTATGTAGGTTATTGATTAATAAGAATGCTTAGAATATATGTTTCTAATAATTTAGATTTAAGAGAAAACATTCCCCAACAAATGTTTATTGATGAACTAAATTTTTTATCAAGGATCCATTTTAGCGTGATAACATCAGTGACCTGAAACCAAGGTTTTTCTATTAAATTTTTAGATCCAATAACTTTTGTTAAATTCATATTTTTGTTATTTCTATTTTCTTAATTTATGTGAATTGCAAAAATCCCCTCTTTTTATTACATTATTCTAGTTTTGAACTTGTAAACTCTCTATCGTTAAAATTTTTCGTAGGAATGATATCCACTTACCACTACTACATTAATTTGTACCAACAGAAGTTGGTTTCTTTTTGAGTTTGGTTGCAAGTGATAGCAGTACCAAATTTTGGTGTCATTGCCAGGAAATTTTTAACAGTGTATGTATACTACGCATTCAAATCAATTTGAAAATTTGCAGTACAATCCTGAAATTGAGCAAACAGCAAAAGCACTATAGAAACAGATAAAACAGTAGTGACAAATGCAAAAAATGGAACAGATGGTAGCAAATCGAAACCTTAGAGAACTATCCGCGACCACAGACGCTTAACAACCTCACTACATTAATTTTCCAAATTTAGGTGATAATAATACTTTTGAATTAATCTGGGTTGATTCATTTGTTATCTATTTTCAGGGGTCTATCGGGAGAAGATCCGTTCAAACACTTGAAGGAATTCGATGTAGTTTGCATGGGAATGAAGCTGATGAACGTTACGGAATAGCAGATTAAGCTAAGAGCCTTCTCATTTTCTCTCAAGGATGATGCTCAAGATTGGTTGTACTATTCAGTCGGAGAAAATGTGCAAACATGTGCTAAAATGAAAAGGCTTTTCTTCGAGAAATATTTTCTGGCATCAAAAGCAGTCAACATCTGAAAGGAAATTTGTAAAATTCGACAACATGCGAGGGAAACACTACATGAATATTGGGAAAGATTTTAAAAACTTTTTTCTAGTTCTCCCCATCACCAAATAATTGACTAATTGCTAACTCAATACTTTTATGAAGGTCTTTCGCTCACGGATAGGAGTATGATTGACACTGTCAGTAGTGGCACCTTAGTTGACAAAACACCGATAGCCACAAAGGGCTTGATCGCAAATATGGCTTCCAATACCTAACAATTTGGCATATGTACTTGGCATGGAACAAAAGTCATGAGTGAGGTGAACTTTTCCGATACCCAACAATTTGGCATATGTACTGGGCATGGAACAAAAGCCATGAATGAGGTGAATGTGGCCATTTTAGAGAAAAGATTGGATGACCTTACTTCTTTGGTGCGACAAATCACGGTTACAAAGAAAGAAGAAGCAAAGGTATGTGGAATGTGTTCAATGTTAGGACATTATACTAATGCATGTCCAGTTTTGCAGGATGAAAACGCAGAACATGTGAATGTCGTGGGAGGTTTTGCTGAACCGAGTCAAAGGAAGTATGACCCATTTTTCAACACCTACAATCAGGGATGGCGAGATCACCTAAATTTGCATTATGGAAATCCTCAAGGGTAGCAAGTAACCATAAATTTCCAGCAATAAAGATAACCATTTATGCCTTGACAAAATTAAATACAAAATCTACTTCCAAGGGTAAGACTTTTTTGGAAGATTTAGTTCAATCTTTGGCCACTAACACTTTGACGTTTTAGTGGAATACTGAATAAAAATTTTGAAATATTGAAAATCAAATGAGCCAAATGGCAACTGCCATAAATATATTGGAGGCACGAAATTCTAGAAATTTTCTAGCACAACCGGAGATTAATCCCAAAAAAAGTACGAAGGCTATCACATTACGGAATGGTAAGGAATTTCAAGAACCACTTCTGAAAATTTCCAGAAAAGAGGTAGAAGAAGAAGCCACAAAACAAATGCCTGCCTAACCAAAAAAGCTAAAATCAACTCTGCAGTATATGGTAGTTCAGCCCCTTTTCTAAGTCGATTTACCAAAGCGAAAAAGGAAGAGTAAGAAAAAGAAATATGGGAGACTTTTAAAAAAGTTTAGGTAAATATTCCTCTCCTTAATGTGATTAAACAAATTCCACGATATGTAAAATTCCTTAAAGAAATTTGCACTTCGAAGAGGAAATTAAAATTGGATGAGAAAGTGCAATTGGGGGAGAACATTTTGGCTATACTACAAAGGAAAAAGTTTCCACCCAAGTGTCAAGATCCAGGTATGTTTACTATCCCATGTCAAATTGGTGATTTGCAAATTGAAAGAGCTACGTTAGATCTAGATGTGTCCATTAATGTCATGCCATATAAAGTTTATAAATCCTTAAAAATTGGACCTCTAAAAGAAACTAATGTAGTGATTCAATTAGTGGATCGCTCAAATGCTTACCCAAAAGGTGTGTTAGAAGACGTTTTGGTTCAAGTAGGAAATATGCTTTTTTCAACTAATTTTTATATTTTGCAGATGGGCACCGATGGTACATCTTCTTTCACTCTTATTTTATGTGGAAAGCCGTTCTTGAAAATGACTAAAACAAAAATAGATGTTCATGATGGATCTTTAACAATGGAATTTGATGGTGAATTAATTAAGTTCAATATTTACAATACCATAAGAATTCTGAATGATGAATAACCTATTGTTTTTGTGGATTTTATTAACACATGGGTGCAAGATAATTTGATTTTGGAGGACAAAGATGAGTTTGACATGATCTTGGAAGAAGAAAACACACCATGGTGGAAGGATGGTCAACAAACGTTGTTGTCCAATAATCAAGTGGAGACGTCTATATGTGCAGAGACCACCGAACCACTCCTCCAGTAGCTCATAGCCATGGAAATGTCCAGAAGTGTAGAAAAGTTACTGCTGTCATTAATCAACCAACCAACATTAGAATTGAAGAGCTTGCCTAGTCATTTGAAGTACATCTTTCTAGGTGACAAAGATACATTGCCCTTATTATTTCTAATCAACTTTTGAATGTGCAAGAAAGCTAGTTGGTTAACATATTAAAGAGAATAAAGAAGCTTTTGGTTGGACAGTGGCTGATTTGGAAGGTATTAGTCCCACTATTTACATGTCCCAAATTTTGATGAAAGATGAAGCGAGGGAAGTGAGGCAACCCCAACATTGTCTAAATCCACCCATTATGGAAATGGTGAAGAAATAAATTTTAAAGCTTCTTTCGGTCTAGGTAGTTCCAAAGAAAACTGCAGCGACTGTGATTGAAAATAACAATGGTGAGTTAATACCAACTCGTGTTCAAAATGGTTGGAGGGTATGTATAGATTATAGGAAGTTTAATTCAGTTACTAGAAAAGATCATTTTCTGCTTCCATTTATTGATCAAATGCTTAAAAGACTTGTAGGTAAATCTCACTATTATTGTTTAAATGGCTATTCAGGATACCACTAGATTTTGGTAGCACCCAAGGATCAAGAGAAGACAACCTTTATATATCCATTCGACACCTTTGCTTACCGAAGAATGCCATTTGGATTATGTAAGGCACCCATGGCATTTCAAAAGTGTATAGCATGTATCTTCTCTAATCTTATGGAAAATTTCATGGAAATTTTTATGGATGATTTCACAGTTTATGGAGAGTATTTTAAAACATGCATTGTCAATCTTAAAAAAGTGCTTAAACGTTGCATTGAAACTAATTTGGTTTCAAACTATAAAAAGTGTCATTTTATGGTTGATCAAGGCATAATTTTGGGTTATATTCTCTTCTATAGGAATTGAAGTCGATAGGGCTAAGATAGATGTTATTCGATCTTTATCTTAACCCGTGAATGTGCAGGAAGTTCGTTCATTTCTTGGTCATATAGGATTCTATTGGTAATTTATTAAGGATTTCTCCAAAATTGCGCAACCCATGTGTAGACTACTCCAAAAAGACGTGAAGTTTGAATTCGACAAGCCATACAAAAGTGTGTTTGATGAACTCAAAGATCCATTTTAGTGTGATAACATTAGTGACCTAAAACTAAAGTTATTCAATTAAACTTTCTTACTTTTGTTAATTTCTGATTTTTGTTATTTCTACATTTTAAAATTTTTGTAAAAAGAAAACCCCCTTCATTACTTGATTTTGGTCTTGAACTCATACAGTCTTTTCCATTAAAATTACTCGTAGGAATGATACCCAGTTTCCACTACTACATTAATTTGTATTGACGAAGGTTGGTTTCTTTTTAATTTAGTTGCAGGCGATAGCAATACTAAATTTTGGTGCTATTATTGGGGAATGAATCTAGGTCGCTCACATGATAGGCCAGAATACTCACTAAAATGGGATATGCCATTCGACCTGATGTACGATGCTTCAGATTATATAGTTGGCGTTGTGCTGGACCAAAAAATGGACAAGGTATCCCAAGTTATTTATTATACATCCATGACACTTAATGATGCCTAGAAAATTTATTCTACGATAGAGGAGTTTTTAGCAGTGGTCTTTGGATTAGAGAAGTTTCGGTCGTACTTATTGGGGACGAAGGTGATCATCTATTCAGACCATGTAGCTATGAAATACTTGGTAAATAAGAAAGAAACCAAGCCAAGATTGATTAAATGGATTTTACTGCTTCAAGAATTCAATTTGGAAATTTTCAATAAGAAAGGAGCTAAAATTTTGGTGGCTAATCATCTAAGCAGGATCATTCCGAGTACCACATCTGATGTTCTTCACTACAAATTTTTGGACAAAAGCCTCTTTGCAATTCAATAGGTAATTCCATGGTCCACAGAAATAGTAAACAATATAGTGACTAAATCTTTACCTAGTTCTAGAGTTGAAAGAGATAGAATTAGGCGAGAGGCCAAATATTACATGGGATGATCATCATTTATGGAAATTTTATTCTGATCAGATTATTAGGAGATGTGTCACAGATGATGAAATTCCTTCTACTTTACATTTTTGTCATTTATCTTTGTGTGGGGGTCATTTTGGTCCCAAAAGAATTGATCGACAAATTCTTAAATGTTGGTTGTTTTGGCCTAAGTTGTTTTATGAATCTTACATATTTTGCAAGTCTTGCGATTGTTGTCAAATAACAGGTAACTTGGGACCAAGGATTCAAATGCCGCTTATGAACATTCTAGTATGTGAGATTTTTGATGTATGGGGAATAGACTTTATGGGTCCTTTTCCTTCTTCCTTTAGTAAGAACTACATTTTGCTAGCTGTGGATTATGTTTCGAAATGGGTAGAAGCTAAGACTACTTTATTTGAAGATGCTAAAACTGTTATAGATTTTGTGAAATCTAACATTTTTGTTAGGTTCGGAATGCCTCGCGTTATCATTAGCAATTGAGGAACTCATTTTTGCAACAAGATTTTTGAGGCTTCAATTAAGAGATGTGATATCACACACCGACTCTCTACAGACTATCATCTGCAAACAAATGGACAAGTTGAAGTGTCGAACAGGGAGATCAAATCCATACTGGAAAAAAGTGGTGAATCCAAACTGAAAGGATTGAAACTTACAATTGGACGATGCCTAATGGGTGTACCAGCCTATGTACAAAAATCTAATAGGCATGCCACCTTATAGGTTAGTTTTCTGTAAGCCTTATCATTTACGTGTGGAAATAGAGCATAAAGCTTATTGGGCTGTGATATAGTTGAACATGGATCAGATGGAAGTTGGTAACAGTAGGAAACTACAACTACAAGAGTTAGAAGAGATTTGTAATGAAGCGTATGAAAGTGCAAATATTTATAAGGATAAAACGAAAGCTTTACATGATAAAATAATTTCTAGGAAACAATTTTCAATTAGACAAAAAGTTGTTCTTTATCAATTGAAGCTTAAATTGTTTCCTAGAAATTATTGTTGGCTTGTACTGTTTATTGTTACTAACATTTTTCCTTATGGTGGGGTAGAAATTCAGGGTTTAGATACCTTTAAGGTATTTAAAGTTAACGGACATCGCCTGAAGTCATATTGTGAGAACTTTTCGGTTAAGTGAGTGGAAGAAATAGATTTGGTATCTTCAACCTATTTCTAATCAGGTAAGTAATGAAACATGTCCAGATAAAGACTTTAAAGAAGCACATTTGGGGAAACCCGTAAAATTTTCAGGTTTGTTTATAATTTCTATTTTTCAGCAATTTTCATTTTCATTTTTATTAGGTTTATTTCATTTTAGTTAGATTTTTAATTTTCATAAATTTATCATTTTCAATTCTGCAATTTTAATTCTTTTATCTTAAAAAGATGATAAAAACTAAAATTTTAGTTTTCTCGCCACATCACCCAATTTTACCACCCCCCAATTTCACCCCACTTTCTTCATTTACTTCTCACTTTTATTTCCATCACCTTATACTTTCGTATTACCTCCACTATTCACGCAATTTTTTTTTCTTTCTTGAGTCGTCACTCCTTTGTCCCTGTGCAAGCCCCCTTTGCATGCATCCTTGCTAAGATCTTTCTTTTGTCTTCATTCAACATTCTCGGCAGAAATACCCAGTAATCTTGCTTAATCAGATTTTGTAGTAACACACCCACCAAGTGCTTGACAAATTGTCCCATCACACGCCAAGCACTTTTAAGTCTATCCATTAGCCCAGCTTTATGCCTCCTAGACGTTCAAGTTGTCTCAATACCCTACAACTCACCAAACAATTGTAGTAATATTGTTCTCTAGCCAACCCCATTCATTTTGAAGACAGTCCAGGGTCACCTCTACCATTATCCCCATGTGGACAGTCACCTGAAATTCTAGGAGAATCTAACTCCTACGACACAAATGAGGACCAGCAACAGCCAACAGTAGGGGAAACACAAGAGCTTTAACAAATAGAAACAGTGGAAAAATAACAGAATGTGGATGCAGCCAGTGGCGGAACTACTATTGCAACACGCACCGCAGTAGAAAAGGTAAAAATGTTGTTTTTTAGATTAGGCTGAAATTAACGGTTGATACATTTAACTTGTTTCATCAGAAAAGTAATAGGGATCGATTCGAAATTGTTTGTGATAGACATATAAATCCTTTTAAATTTATTCATAATGAAACTTTAGAAACTTTGAATATTTGTTCTGAACTTAAATATTATATGGATAAAATCGGTTGGATGCATTATATTAATGTTCGATACCTTGCATATGTGCACTTGACTAGGGAATTTTACGCCACATTTCATTTCAAATTAGATGATCCAAATTTCAACTTGTTTGTACCTGGCATGATCGAGTGTAAGCTTATGAATCAGTGGCATTCATTTTTTGTTGTTTCATTTTGTGTAACAATGAAATTTGTGACAAAATCTGTGGCTAAAAGTGATGTATTTTTAAATGGTTATTGTGATTACGTGCCTGAATTTGATCCATATGCACTAGGTCAGAATGGTCTGTTGATTATGAGAAATATAACCCTTGCACTTACAAAAGTTCTTTTCTTCACAAACCAGCTTTAAAATATATGCATTGTTTTCTGGTTTACAAATTTTATGGTCGTCATAAAACTGCTATCTTATCAAAGCTGAATTTTTCTTTCTATGGTGCATGGAGAACGATGTCTCAATTACTTTAGGTTTTTAGATGCTCACTCAAGCATAATTCAACTTTAATCTTAGGCTTATATATCACTCAACTTACTATTAATGTTGGAGTCTTAGATGTTGATAACAATAACCTTACAGTTGCTTACGAGATGGAACCATTAGATTGTGAGTGTTTGAATAGGATAGGACTTGTAGTTACTGATGAAGCTGATGCATACACATTTGCCCCACTTGAACTGGCTATACAACCTGCTCCACATCCACATCGATGAAGAAGAAGAAATGCAAACACAACTACATAACAATCATCTCCTACCGCAACACATCCTTCTATAAGTAATCAAACTATTTTAGCAATCTTGCAACGCATATAGCACAGATTGGACAGATTCGAGAACAACTAACTCGCTTTCTTCCAACAACAGAAATTTCAACCACCTTGTCCACCAACACCTTGATACATTAACAGAGAAGCTTCTTAAACCTTTCTTTTCTTGTATTTTTCTTTTTACATATATATTGAGGATAATGTTGGTTTAGGTAAGGGGAAAGGAATTGGACTATATGTGTGCGCGTGCTCCCTTGTTTTTGATTTTTGTGTGTGATTATTTTTTTAGGTTCTTCCATGTTTGTTATGCATGTTAAGCCATAAAGCTTTATCATATTAGTTTGGATGAGATTGAATGTATGCATGAAATTAAATTGAGCTATGTGAGTTTAAAGTGAATCATGCAGATTGATTGCAATAATCGATCTTGTAAACTTAGTCAAAATTTTGACTTTTGAGTGATGAGGTAATTGTGGAATTAAAGTGAATTCTTGAAGTAAACCTGTAGTGAATTTAAGCTTTAATGAAACTATCTTTATGTCATTCTATTTCTTTGTATGGTGTGATGCTCCACTAATCAAGTTTGCCTTCAGAACTTGCACTGAACCGGATTGAATTTGTTTGATTATAAGGTTTATAGCAATGATTAAGGCCTTCTTTGTTTTTACATCCTTCAGCTTAAAAATGACCCACCTAGTTATTTTCCATTTGAAAACATTTTTGAGCCTTTAACCTTGTTGTTTTCATTCAATCACCTTACATTGGATCCCAAAAGACTCATTAGCCTTACCCTATCACAAGTTGAAGGAAGTATTGAGTAATTTGGGACTTTTGTGCATTGTATTATGAGATATTTTTATAAGTACTTCTACTTATGTGTTTATCAAATTATACTATTAGTAATTTCTTCTCTTGTTTTTATTATTCCCCTTTATTCTTATCCAAGTAAAAAAAAAAGAGAGAGAAAAAGGTAAAAAAGGAAAAAAGAAATAAAAAGAAAAAGAATAAAGCGTAGTAGCATTAGTGAGTATGAGTAGTTATAGTCCTTTATTTCATATGGTTATCTCATAATTTTAATGTCCCTTTTACTTACTTTGTGAATACTTGTGATTAACCCTTTGCCATTTTTTTTACCTTACCTTTGAACCTAGCCCCATTGCAACCCATAATAAAGTCCTTATGATCTATGAGCTTGTGTAATTCGAATGAATGATAACTGGTGAATTTGCAAGCCTATGGTAGTGCAATCTGTTAGAAGGAGATTGGAGAGAAACACTTTGACTTTAAATACTTGAGCGTAAGAGAGAAATCTATGAGAAGAATTCACTTTGGTTTTGTACTTGCTTTTTGAACAAAGATTCTTATTTTGACTGTGTTTATTTGTATTCATGAAAAGTGATTATGATGTATGTGCAACCTAAATCTTGCTGGCCCAAGTTAACAGAATGCATGCACTTATTCTTATAAAGGATGAATTGATAGAGTGTAGTGGCACTTAATCTTATAAAGGATGAATTGATAGAGTGTAGTGGTTTGACATGTTTGTTCAATGGCGAGCAAAGGTTTCGTGTGAGGGAATTCGTTAAGTTGTCATTTTACAGTTATTTGATATATAAATCTCTCTCACATGTTGAAATTAATATTCAAAATTGATGGATTTGGGTCTTAATTGTTTGTAGATGATTTCCAACACTTAGGAGATGATATTAAGTTAAAAAGATGCAAAAGAAACAAAGGAATCCAAAAATTCTAGCTTGGCAGCAAATCCAGTGACTAGTCGTGGCCATGTACAAGGATGGGAACAGATTCTGCAGATTTTGTTTTCAATTTGAAATTCAAAATTTTCATAAATCTTTAAAGATCAGATTGCTGTCTTATCAATGGGATTTGCAACTTGAAGTGGGGATAAGGATTATCTGCTAAAAATCACAAAAAGGAAATTGAAGAAATCGAAAAGAGGACAAAAAGGGAAGGACGTGTACTATTCATGCAGCATAGTTTAGGAGTAGAGTTTTCAATTTTTTGCAGATTTTCTTCTTACTTTTCGATAGCCATAGTTAGGTTTTTCATTTTCTGCATTATTTTTCTAAGTATTTTCGAATTTTCTATAAAGACTAGGGATGGAGACATTGTGTTTTATTATTTTTTTGTTGAATTTCACTTTCGTTATGAGTAGCTAAATTCCTTTTCTTGGTTGAGGGTAACCGTGTTATCATCTATTATGTGTGAGATGTTTTAATAAAATTTATTATGTTTTAATAAAATTTATTTTGTTGATGAACATTGCGTGTCTTATGAATTACTTTTTCTAGTTGAATTGATAGATTTCTAGGTGTGCAACTAGGAATTGATTCGTTTAATAGCTATATTAATAAAATATGACATTCAATTTTATTAATCACAAGTAGCAATTAGGATTACATTCTTTACGTTAGAGTTGGAAATTCTAAGAAGACGTTCAGCTAGATTAATTGCATGTCATACATATGTTATCTTTTTCATTGCTTTCTTAATTCTTAATGCTATTAATCAATTGAACTTATGATCGTATCTAGGTTGTTGATTAATAAGAATGCTTAGAATACATGCTTCTAATCATTTACACTCAAGAGAAAACATTCCCCAATAAATATTTATTGATGAACTAAATTTTAAATCAAGGATCCATTTTAGCGTGATAACATCGGTGACCCAAAACCAAGGTTTTTCTATTAAATTTTCAGATCCAACCACTTTTGTTAAATTTGTATTTTTTTTTTCTATTTTCTTAATTTATGTGAATTGCAAACCCCACCCCCCTCTTTTCATTACTTTATTTTAATTTTGAACTCATAAACTCTCTATCGTTAAAATTCCTTGTGGGAACGATATCCACTTACTACATTAATTTGTATTAAAAGAAGTTGGTTTCTTTTAGAATTTGGTTGCAGGCGACAGCAGTACCAACTTGTTTTCATTAAAACTAAAAATTGTTCCCTTAAAAAAAATCCAGTACTTTGTTTTTTATTAAAATCGAAACTTGATTCATTGAAACAATCCAGCACTTGTTTTTACATAAAAACCGAAACTTGATTCTTTGAAAAAAAAAATCCAACATTTTGGTTTTCGCAAAACCTAAACTACATCAATACATAAAAGGATACATTGAAACCAGTACCTCTTCATTTCATTAATCCATGGCTGCTTTATTTTCATCCTTACATCAATTTGTACATTACAAAACCAAAATAAATAGAAAAATAAAGCCAAGGAGGAAAACATGCTAATGATAGACCACCCTCCTTGTTACAAACCAAATGAATAAATCTTACATGTTTAATATAAATTCTATGGACAACCAAAAAAGCAAAACATACACCATATATATTTTTATCAAATGAAAATATGCATCACATAAAAAATAATTGCCAACCTATGCATAACATATAGGAACCGAAATCATACATAATAAACATGGCTATAATACCAATTGTTGGATCAAAAAATAAAACATGCAAGATTTGGCTAAAACAGTATATTTCAAAACATTTTTAGAAATCAAAATACAGCGGAAGCAAGATAACCAAATCAATATGCTAAGCCATACATGATACAATATATGGAAAATAATTATCATAAGAACAAGATGGAGATTATAATACCAACTCCTTTTGCTACAGCTTTAACTCCTCATTATGTTATCCTCTCCTTCTTTAGCCTTCCTTTTGAATGCTTTCCTTTGTCAATGTATTTTCAACCAATTCGATCTACCACTTGTTCTTCTTGGACAATTTGGTTAACATAATCCTTTGGTGGGGAAGGAGAAGAAATATTTGTAGGAGATTTTTCTTAGAAGAAAGAAGCCAAATATGAGACACCTTTCATGCAAATTTTGGTTAACACATGCCAGAAGGAGAAAGGGTCCAAAAAAATGCAAGAACTCCTCTCTTACACCTTGTCAATTTTGGTTATACATGAAAAGAAAGAAGTGGAGAGCATCTAATGCATCACTTCATTCTTTAATCAAACATAATGAAGCCATTAAATGAGACTCTTCTCATTTATTTTAAGATGGTTATATGAAAAGACCAATAACCTAAAATGACATGTCAATTTCTTTAAGAATTTTGTTTTAATTTAATTAATGAAATTAAACCAAAGTCTAACCCATTTTTTAATGTTAATTTGGGCTTCTAATTAACCATTAATTAGTACAAGCCCAACAATCAACCATGGGCTTTAAAACCTCCATTTATATTTCTTATTTTGCTTGATAAGCTTCCCTGAAGCCAAGTGGGGAATCTTATTGGACTTATATAATTCAAGCCCCAATAAGCCTAGAATTAATTAAATCTCATTAGAATTAATTCTAGCTTATTAACTAAATGTCATTCCACTAAAGACAATTAGTTGAACTCTTGAATTACTAAATATTATGAGAACACATATTTCAAATAAGATTTCTAGTTGCACAATAAAGGGTAAAATTACTGTTTTACCCTTAAATTGGTTTTTCCTTCTAGATCTCCCATTTTACTCTATATGGTGATTAACACACCAGATCTCATCTTGGTGTTAAGACTTGATGGGTAGCTAGTCCATCAAATTCCTGGTGCCATTTTTATCACCAATCTCCATAAAACATTTAGAAGTGATGATATCAATATAAACTCTTTATTTGCATGAATGTCCCCTGATGCATGTTTCAATTAATAATTCCATCATACGAACACTAGATTGATATCCTGTAAAAATCCATTCCGATCATATCAAGAATTATAGTAAAACACATATGAGTTCACCACTTATCAAGATTGTGGTCCATAATGAGCAAATGCTAAAATGTATGTTTTAAGATTAAAGTAACGGCCTACTTTATTCATTAAAACATATATGATTTCACATTCATTTAGTAGTTCCATTATCAATAGTCAACTACTATTATGCTATGAAACTCATCATTCACTTGAAGTAAACTCCTTTACTCACATAGACATAAATCGTAACACTACAGTCTCAACCATAATTAAGTGACCAACTTGATTATTTAGTAATGAATCAATTAATTTAGATTATAATAATATACATGTTTCCTATACATATCTACGTATATGTATATTACTTACAAAAGAATCTTGGTACCTTATGACTAGTTTTATTATGCTCATACGTATAAAACCAAACTCGTTTGTTTTATTAATAATAAATATTTTCATTACAAAAAGTAATTGAAGGAAAATTAAGTTATAAGTAAATACACTTGCTTTCTAAGGCACTATATTTACATAACTCCAACAACTTGAGGTTTAGGTCCATTATAATGTTATGCATAATTAATTTGAACAAAGCCTCAATACATAGTATGAACAGGTAAGGAGATAACAGGTCCCTTTGCCTCAATCCTCTATTTCCTATAAACAAAAATTTTGACTCTCCACTAATTCACACACTAAAGGAGGTTATTTTGATGTGTTAAATCAACCAAGCTGTGAATTTACTAAGGAAAACAAAGACTTCAAGTAATAAAATAATAAAACCCTAGCTTATTAAATCTTAAGTGTTATGAAAGTTAATTTTCATGGCACAATTTTTAAAATAATTTATCCTTAAATATCCCTTTAAAAATTCTTATGCTACAAATTTTAGGAAAGTAGCTTAAGACTCATAAGTGGATTTAGAACCTTCCTCATCCTTGAAACTACATGTTTAGAGATAATATTTTATATAAAAATGCAACATGACCTTAGGCATTAAACACATAGAAGTCTTGTTGATTGCCCTTAAAAGCTTGACCCTATCAAAGAAATCCAATGTAGCCTTTATTTCTATGCATCCTATCTAAAGCTCTATTTTCTAATAAAAATTCCCATTTAAACCTTTAGGCCCTAGTGCTTTGGATGCAATGAGCTCAAAAACCAGCCTCTCCACATCTCATTAACTGAAAGTCATATTAAGAAGCTCCAAATCCTCATATTTAAACTAGTTATTGATGAAAGAATTGAAAATATGAATGAAAGATCTACTATTTCCTTTGGAACCGAGGGAGTTCTTAAAGAAGTTAAAATTTTCCTCTTTGATCTATTCCAATGAACTAATAGTTTACCCATCTTGTCTATTTAAGAAAGCTATTATATTGTGGTTCTTCTAGAACCTTATAAATTATGAAAAAACTTGTTATTTCTCTCCCTTCACTTAAACCGTTAAATCCTAACACTTATATTTAACAAAGAGCCATAAATCATCATCACTTTTGTATATTCATTGACAACTTATCTCTCTTCCTTAATCAATATAGGAGTACAAGGATCCTAGCAAAGGATTTTTTTAGCTCCAATCATCTTAACCTTTATAATTCCAATAAGCCTCTTAATATCTAACATCCTTCTCATATTAATTGATTTAAGGTCATATTTAATTAAATTTAATTTCCTCACACACATATAAGCCTTCTACCTCTGTGTACCTCTTTAACCATTAACCTCAAAATAACCTTTTGGAAATTTTTACTTTCAATTAAAAATTATTAAATCCAAAAGGTAGCCTTACTTTCAGGGAAGTTTGATAATCACACCTTATTAACCAAAGCCCTATCAAAGCCTTATCAATATTCCTATATATCTATTATCTAGAACTTTTCTTATTTCTCTAAAAATATAAATAACGTTCCAATTTTAGGCCTATTACTTCAGTTCTATGAATGCAGTCCCTGAATTCATTATAAAAATTCTTCAAGTTCATATTTCCTTTTACCTTTGCTATGCATAATATGCTATTAAATTCCCCAATTAGTAAACAAATACCTTGAATACTTGATTAAATATAAAAAAATTTCTTCCAAAGATACTTCCTCTAAAAAGAAAGGTTGGATCAAAACACAAAAGCAACCAAAACCATTATATTTTCCTGTAGAAAATAAACTAATAAGTGTATCATTTGATCACTTGAGTCTAAAACACCAATTCTTATTCTCCTTATATCATAGGCTACGATTCTTTAAAAAAGGTAATGGTGTGAGTAGTTTCGAAAAAGAGACCAGTGATTATCCTATAGCTTTATTTTACAAAGATTTTGTTGAGTGATTATGTTCTTTAGCATTCTAGTTAAGATTTATGCTTGGCTTCTATAACAAAATCTCTTAAGGCTAACTGCTTCTTTAGGTAATTTATACCCATTATTTTCATTGGGATAGCTATTAGAAGTTGATCATTTAGATCTTTTCCTTTTGCCAAATCTCCTTGTTGAGCAAGTTTTATATTTAATAACTTTTAGATTGAAGAAGGATTTAATTTTCTCTATAAATTAAATCCTTATTTCTCTTTTAATTTATTAAACAAATGTAATATAGAGCAAATAAGAGTTCATCCAGCGAAGAAAGCTCGTTTACTAATTTAGTTTATTTATTATAATAATTTTAAAAGAAATAATTACATCCAAATAATTTTGCTCACACAAAAGGAATTCCATAATAAAATATATAAATCATCTACGTATTAACGCAAAAATTTTTTAATCGTATAAATAAGATACGACATCAAAAATTAACAAAATAAACTTATAACACATTTTAGAAACACAATATTTAAAAGCTAGAAAATGATTTTTTTGGTTACTAAGTCGTAATTATTCAAAATATATAATGTTGTAATTTTTAATATTGAAATCAAATTATACAAATCAATATTTTTGTACGAAATATCCAATAAATAATTCTTTGGGCGCAATACAATAAAATATGTTATTTTTTAGTTCAGAAAAGATTAAAGATACATAATGAAATATATATAAGAAAAATAAAAACTTGGATGAAATCTATAGCAAAGCACAAAATTAGGAAAACCTAAACCAAAATAATTTAAAATAATGAAACCTATAAGTTTAATTAAACTAATAAGTATATAAAAAGATCGGGTAGATGTTTAAAATGAATCAAATTAATCTAGAAATCAAAGAAATAAAATATAAATCTAACCTAATATTTTCAAGTGAGCAAGCAAGTTTTAAATTTTAGTTTGGTCATGCAATTTTGACATATCTGAGAAAATCCAAGACATTTCACAAGTTAAATGTAGAGAACCAACCAATTGGTTCCTACCTATCCCTTTTTACTCTTTAAAATTAAACTAGCTCAACATGTCAAGCACAAAGAGACACAATCAATTAATAACCGAAATTATCAAAAGAATGTCTAAATTCTAGCCCATACAACTCACAATGAGCCATCGATTCAACTTGTCACATTCAAATAATCAAGGACGCATCCAATCGAATAAGAATATGAATAAACACGATTAGAAATTCCAATAAATGATAATATTAAATCATCTCAAGTTGGACCCCGATCCTCTTCTTACTAGTAAGCATGTGTTTAGTTTATGTTAAGGTTTAATTTGATTAAATTGTTGTGGTTAGGTATTAATTATAATGTATTTGTGGGTAGAAAATTTTTTTTTAGATTGATGGATTAAAAGGAGAATTTGAGATTAAATTAGAAAGTATATGGTGTTAGTTAAAATTGAAAG
>JANZXR010000009.1:11608212-11652590 GCA_027575705.1 Erythroxylum echinodendron
TGACCCTCTCCAACACAATTTTTTTCATACACACAAATCACATTTATTTTATTTTTTTATATCACTTACATTTATTAGCAAATATATCGGGAAATGTCATGAATGCATGTACTGTCATTTACGTGTGCAAAATTCACTATGCACTTATATGTATATGCATGAACATGTCAAGACAATTCTAAGCACTTATACATTATTCCACATTACTATTTTACCCTTCCCATTGGTGATGGGATATTACATGTCATTTTTAGAAATTTTAAACAAAATGCACACATATAATGGCCTGAGAGAATCCTATAGAATGAAATGGTGAAAATGAACTTTACACTATGAATGAAATGTATTGGGTCTCGATTTTTCTTAGGATTTATTTTATTAAATTATCAAGCATGAAAATAAGTTAAAATTCATGAATTGGAAAATTTTTGGAGTTTAATATGGTATATCATGAATTTTATATGGTTGCATGAATTAAAAAAGAAAGAAATAAAATTAAGTGGAGGTGTTAGTAAGAATTGGATTTTAAAAGGAAGGGTAAAATTGGAAAGTTAAATATTTTGTTTTTAAGCTAATAAGACAAAGAAGAGAAGAAGGAGCCGTGAGAGTTATGAAACAAAAAGAAAGTGAGAGTCGTGGAAGAGACTAGAAGGAGAGAAGAAGGAAGAAAGGGAAGAAGAAGGAAAGAAAGAAAAAGGAGAAAGAAGAAGAAGGAAAAGCTTAGGTGAGTTTTTAGGTATTCTTTACCTATTCTTTTTGTTTTGGTAGATGAAGGAAGTCGAGAAAACAGGTTTTATGTGATGAAAATGAAAAGAGAGAAAGAAGAGGAGTAAGAGGACTATGTTCTTAGATTTCTTTTATGAACTTAATTAGATCTTAGTTCTTCTAGTTAGGTAAATCAAGAATAGATCAAGCTTAAGCTCACTCATGGATATTTAGGTTTAAGGAAAGTTTCACTCATGTGTGTTGATTAAATGAAAATATATATGTTTGAAGGGATTCAAGCTAGTCGAAATCAACAACAAGGAGAAAAGCAAGTTTGATCAAGAAAAATAGGTGGGTAATATGTTTATAGTTTTGTGATGATGAGCAAAATTATTTGTGTATGAATACTATTAATGTTTGTCTTGACTCATTGCGAATGTGGGAAAAACATTCCCTAATTTTATGTCATGTTTGCTTGCATAATTGTGTTGCTTTATGCTAAGGAAAAATAGAAACTTAAGAAGCATGAAAAATATGATTTTGATATGTATGCATCTAAAACCTATTATGTGGGTAAGAGGGATACCATTTTGTTCGTCAGGTGCACGTCAACTTAAAGTCTTCTCCCAGCTGCCCACTTGTGGCATATGAGCTACGAAAAATGGACTCATTTCCTTAATGGTGTAAACTTCAGTTTCACCATTTCATTCTATGGAATTCTCTCGAGCCAGTTTGTTTGTGCATTGCATCCTGAATTGTTAGATATGGAAGATATTTGAATTATATTTTATGACGGTTGAATGAAAAATATGAGCTGAATTGTGTGGTAATGTGTTCAGATATAAGGGAAAGTCTTAAATTTTGAATATATATATATATATATATGTATATACGTGATTGTGTGTTGTTCAATATCGCTGGCCATAAACATATTAGCCACTGAACTTCCTAGCTCACCCCACTATTTTTTCATTCCTCAGGTGAAGAAAAAATAGAACAACATTAACTTTCAAAATTCAGCAGACTCTATGGATTTTTATCATTTGTAACTTAACTAGGTAGTTCGGAAACTTTTGTCACTTAGAATCATTTCAAGCATGAGCATTCTTGAAAGTGTTTTGTATTTTGCTAATGATGTGGTTTTTGAGATTTGTAATATGGAGTTGTGGAAGAACTCTGTTTATTGAAAGTGAACAGAAAAAGTTGTAGAGATTCTCATATGTATATGTAAAATGTTATGCTCTGTCAAATGTTAATGTGGCTAGAAATGAGATTTTTGTTATATGATGGCTTTTGGGATGGATTTTCTTTAAGTAAAATTGTTTAAATTAGAAGTTTTTTGCATGGAATTGAAACTCGGATTCAAGTCTTGTGGTTGTAGTTACTGCTTTTACATATTTATATATATAGATGTTGATAGCCAATGAATGAAAATAGAGTAAAAGGGTTAAAATGTGGTCCTAAATTTCAAGGAATAAATTGCACTAATCAAGGCAAAATTAGACAAAAGTATCTTCATGAAAGTTGTAGATCTTTTTCTTAGCTTTCTAACGACACAAAATTTGTAATTTTTTTATTTCTTTGTTGAAAGTTGTAATGGTTTGAAGGGAGGGAGAGCAACTGGAAAGTCGCGACTCTCTACTTCCTTTTATTTCCTCCCAGCCCGTTCATAAACCCTCACCCCCGTGACACCTCCCATTGTCACGGTTGTGACAATTTCATGTCATAACCGTGACATCTCTTCCCATTGTCATGGCTGTGACATTATTATGTCATAGTCATGACACTTCTATGAACTATCATGGTTGTGACATTTTTATGTCATAGCCGTGACAATTACAAATGTTGGACACAACATTTTATTTTTTAAGTTCTAAGTGATTGTATGTGTTATCCAACCCTCATTTAATTTATTTTCATGTCTAAAATTATTTTATGACATTTTATTATTAATTGTAAGGATCTGCTGCACCTGATTGTTCACCGAGAGAGGAGGGTATTGATGAGTCTAGAGCCCCGGTGATTGCTGAGGCGATAGTAGGGTAGGTTAGTGAGTCCTCTCAATCATAAACACAAGAGTCTCCTATTCCACCACAGTAGATGCTTAATCCTTTTGACCCCAGAATGTTCCAAGCATTTGCTCAAGCTTTTGTTCCAGCCATGGATCAGATGCCATCCAGTTCCACTCCAGTACTGTTTAAGAAAGGAAGACAATTTGAAAAGCTGAGGAAGTATGGCGTAGTGGATTTTTATAGAACAACTGATTTAGAAGAAGCTGAGCCATAGTTGAGGAAGACTGAAAGAATATTAGAGTAGATAGATTGTGAAGATGAAGAAAAGATGGTGTATGCCGCAAGCTTGCTATAGGGTGATGCCTTTCATTGGTGGGAAAGCGTTCCAAGAAGCCAGTTTAAGCTGCCAGTGTTAACATGGGCTGATTTCCAAGCTGCCTATAAAAAAAAGTATCTATCTGAGGTGTGCATTCAGTAGAAGTAGAAGGAGTTTTTGAGCCTCACTTAGGGGGAGATGATGGTGAGTGAGAATAAGCGTAGGTTTACACAGTTATCTAGATATGCAGCTGAGCTGATGATGAGTGAAGTAGCTACGTACCGAAGATTTGAAGCAGGTTTGCCTTTGGCCATCAAATAAAAAGTGGTAGTGTAGAATTTTTACGACTTTCAACAGCTAGTAGAGGCTGCCCGGAGGGTTGAAAAAGTGGAGAACATTAAGAGTGCAATGAATTGAAAGAGAAAGGGAAGAGAATAACTTAGCAGGGGAGGTAGTATGCCTGTGCTAGGAAGGAGTGCCAAGACTTTCCCTATACCATCTGAGGTTCAAAGCAGTGGCTTAAGTAAACCTAAACTGAAGAGAATTATTTCTCTTTAAGTCTCGATTATAGGAGGAGGTAGAAGAGGAGAGAGGAACAAGCCATCCTATCTAAAATGTGACCACTGTGGCAAATTCTATAAAGGGGAGCATTATCGACTGACAGGAGCTTGCTTTAGTTGTGGAGAAAAAGGGCACATGGCCAGAGAGTGTCCACAAAATATAAGAAGACAGGGAACTCAGATGCAAGCTTCAAGGAGGACTGATATTATGGGTGTTGAGTCTGTAACTGAAGTGGGCAATTCTGGTACAGTCAAGAAGGTAAATACTCCAGGAAGACCGAAAGGGCAAGCACCAACTAGAGTATTTGTAATGAAGAGGGAGGAAGCAGAAGTTGTGAAAGGTATGGTTAAATTATTTTATGATGATGTTATTATTTTAATTGATCCGAGGTCTACCCATTCATTTATTTCATCAAGTATGATTTTACCTGATAGAAATTTGAGTTTTCTTGATAGTCCTTTGATAGTTAGTACCCCTATTGATAATCATGTCATTACTGGTCATGTTTATCGAGGGTGTGAAATTCGTATTGGTGAGGTGACATTAGTGGTGGATTTAATGTCATTGGAAATGAAAGGTTTTGGCTATAAATACCTTAGAAAAATATAGTGCCAACTTGAATTGTAAACAAAAGACGGTAGAGTTTGTGCTAGAAAAAGGCAAAAGGCAATGTTTATGGAAGATAAGAGAGTAAGCCCCTCTAATTTTATTTCAGCTCTAACAGCAGAGAAAATGATGAAGAAAGGGATTGAAGCATACTTAGCATATGTGGTAGACACGAAAGCAGATGAAACAAAGTTAGAAAATATTCCAGTAGTCAAAGAATTTCCAGATATCTTTCCAGAGGAATTACCAAGACTATCATCACACAAAAAGATTAAGTTGACCATAAAGCTTCTTCCAGGCACTGCACCAATCTCTATTCCACCTTATAGAATGGGTCTGGCACAATTAAAGGAACTTAAAGAGCAATTAGAAGAATTATTGGAGAAAGGTTTTATTAGGCCTAGCACTTGACCTTGGGGAGCTCCAGTTCTTTTTGTTAAAATGAAAGATGGATCCTTGAGGATGTGTGTAGATTATAGAAAGCTCAATGATGTCACTATTAAGAATAGATATCCCTCCTAAGCATAAATGATTTGTTTGATCAACAACAAAGAGCAAAAGTCTTCTTCAAGATAGACTTGAGATCTGGTTATCATCAATTGCGAATAAAGGAGTTTGATGTGTTAAAGAATGCTTTTAGAACATGATATGGACATTTTGAGTTCTTGGTTATGCCTTTTGGATTAACTAATGCTCCTGCACTTTCATGGCTTTAACGAACAAGGTCTTCAAGCCTTTACTAGACCAATTTATTATAGTCTTTATTGATGATATATTAGTTTATTTTAAAAGCGACAAGGAGCATGAAGAACATTTAAGGATTGCCTTAGAGACACTAAGAAAGAAAGTTGTATGCTAAATTTGATAAATGTGAATTTTGGCCAAGGGAAGTGACATTTCTTAGACACATCATTTAAGAAAAAGGAGTACATATGGATCCACGAAAAATAGAAGCTGTTGTAAAATGGGAAGCACCCAAGAATGTAGTAGAAGTTATGAGATTCTTGGGATTAGTTGGCTATTACAGACGATTTGTAGAAGGCTTTTCCATTATAGCAGCCCCACTCACAAAATTGACAAGGAAGAGTTAAAAGTTTGTATGGATAGAAGAATGTTAGAAGAGTTTTGAGGAACTAAAGAAGAAACTCACAATGGCAGCAATTTTGACTTTGCCTTCTGGTAGTGATGGATATACGATACATAATGATGCTTCGAGGAAAGGATTAAGGTGCGTATTGATATAAGGAGATAAAGTGATTGCATATGCTTCTAGGTAATTAAAATCCTATGAAATGAACTATCCCACACATGTTTTGGAATTGGCTGCTATAGTCTTTGCATTGAAAGTATGGAGACTTTACCTATATGGAGTCACCACCAAAGACCACAAGAGTCTTAAATATTTGATGAGCTAGAAAGAGTTAAATTTGAGGCAAAGAAGGTGGTTAGAACTATTGAAAGACTATGACTTAGTGATAGACTACCACCCGGGGAAAGAAAATGTAGTAGTAGATACATTGAGTAGGAAATCTACTATAGTGCATATGAAGACAATATATCTACCTTTGTTGAGGGAATTAGTCAAGTTTAAGGTGAAGTTGAGAAAAGTTGAATCCGGTGGTATATTAGCTAATTTTAGAGTAAGGCCATTATTGAAGGAAAAGATTAAAGAATTGCAGGAACAAGATGAATACTTAAACAGGCTTAGAGAAGGAATTAAAAATGGTAAGCCTTCAAAAATAGAAGTAAGAGAAGATGGACTGATGGTTATAGGAAACAGACTGTGTATTTTATATATGCAAGAGTTAAAGGATGAAATTTTGGATGAGGTGCATAATGCTCCATATGCAATGCATTTGGGAAGTATAAGAATGTACAGAGATTTAAAAGAACATTTTTGGTGCTGAGGGATGAAGAAAGATGTTGCTAAGTATGCTAGGAAATGCTTGGTATGTCAACAATTCAACGGGAAACATCAAGCACCCACTGGTAAGCTTAAGCCCTTGTCTATTCTTGAACGAAAATGGGAAAAGATTACTATGGATTTCTTAATGGCATTACCGAGGACTAGTAGGAAGCATGATGCAAGATGGGTGATTGTTGATAAGCTAACCAAGTTCTCACATTTCTTGCCAATTAGACAGAGAGATTCTTTGAATTCTTTGGTCAAGAAATATATAGATGAAATAATTAGACTTTATGGGATTCCCAATTTCATAGTCTTAGATAGAGATCCCAAATTCACTTCCAAATTTTGGGAAAGTTTGTAAGAGGCTTTGCGAACTAAGTTACATTTTACTATAGCTTTTCATCTGCAGACAGATGGTCAATCAGAAAGGATAATAAGGACATTGGAGGCAATGTTAAGAGCTTGTGTAATGGACTTCAAAGGCTTATGGGATGAGCACCTACCTTTGAGTGAGTTTGTTTATAATAATTCTTATCACTTCGGAATTCAAATGGCAACTTATTAAACTTTGTATAGTAGGAGGTGCAGAACCCCTATTTGTTAGGACGAGACAGGTGAAAGAAAACTTTTAGGTCCTGAGTTGCTATAAGCTACAGTTGACAAGATTAAATTGGTGAAATAGAGGTTCAAAGCAACTCAAGATAAGATGAAGAGCTATACAGATGCACAAATGAAGGAGATGGAATATGAAATTGAGGGCAAAGTATTTCTTAAAGCTTTTCCATAGAAATGAGTTTTAAGATTTAGTAAAAAGGGTAAACTCATTTTAAGATATATAGGCCCTTATGAGATTATTGAGAAGATTGGGCTTCTCACATACAAGTTAGCTTTGCCGCCAGAGTTATCCAAAATTCATAATATCTATCATGCATCAATACTAAGGAGATATAGAATGGATCCATCACACATAGTCCAACCTTTTGAAGTTTAATTAAGGGAGGATTTAACTTATGAAGAACAACTAGTGGCGATCCTAGATTCAAAGGAAAAGGTCTTGCGGAATAAGACAGTGAAGCTGTTAAAAGTTTTATTGAAGAACCATGCAAGAGAGGAAGCAATGTGGGAATCTTTAGAAGCCATAAAGGAGAAGTACCCACACCTATTTGTGGACTCAAGTAAGAATTTCGAGGACAAAATTCTTTAAGGAGGAGAGAAATGTTGGATCTTGATTTTTCCTAGGATTTATTTTATTAAATTATCAAACATGAAACTAAGTTAGAATTCATGGATTGGAAAATTTTTGGAGTTTAATATGGTATATTATGAATTTTACATGGCTGCATGAATTAAAAAAGAAATAATTAAAATTAAGTGGAGGAGTTAGTAGGAATTGGATTTACTAAGGAAGGGTATAATTGGAAAGTTAAATATTTTATCTGAAACTAATAAGACAAAGAAGAGAAGGAGCCATGAGAGTTAAAAAAACAAAAAGAAAGAGAGAGTCATGGAAGAGACTAGAAGGAGAGAAGGAGAAAGAAAGGGAAGAAGAAGGAAAGACAGAAAAAGGAGAAAAAAAAAGAAGGAAAAGTTTAGGTGAGTTTTTAGGTATTCTTTGCCTATTCTTTTTGTTTTAATACATGAAGGAAGTAGAGAAAATAGGTTTTATGTGATGAAAATGAAGAGAGAGAAAGAAGAGGAATAAGAGAACTGTGTTCTTAGATTTCTTTTATGAACTTAAGTAGATCTTAGTTCTTCTAGTTAGATAAATCAAGAATAGATCAAGCTTAAGCTCATTCATGTATATTTAGGTTTAAGGAAAGCTTCATTCATGTGTGTTGATTAAATGAAAATATATGTGTTTGAAGGGAATCAAGCTAGTCGAAGTCCGGAGTAACGAGAAGAGCAAGTTTGATCTTAGAAGTATCAAGTAAAATAGGTGGGTAATATGCTTATAGTTTTGTAATAATGAGTAAAAATATTTGTGTGTATGAATTCTATTAATGTTTGTCTTGACTCATTGTGAATGTGGGAAAAACCTTCTCTAATTTTATGTCATGTTTGCTTGCATAATTGTGTTGTTTTATGCTAAAGACAAATAGAAACTTAAGAAGCATGAAAAATATGATTATGATATGTCTGCATCTGAAACCTGTTATATGGGTAAGAGGGACACTAATTTGCTCATCAAGTGCACATCTACTTAAAGCCTTCTATAGGCTGCCCACTTGTGGCATATAAGCTCCGAAAAATGGACTCATTTCATTTATGGTGTAAACTTCGATTTTGCCATTTCATTCTATAGGATTCTCTCGAACCATTTTGTTTGTGCATTACATACTAAATTGTTGGATATGAAATATATTTGAATGATATTTTGTGATGATTGAATGAAAAATATGAGCTGAATTGTGTGGTAATATGTTGAGATATATGTGAAAGTCTTAAATTTTGAATGTGATATGTTAAGCCTAGCATGTGTTTTATATATACGTATATACTTGATAGTGTGTGGTTTGTTATCGCTGGCTATAAACATATTAGCCACTAAGCTTCCTAGCTCACCCCACTAATTTTCCACTAAAGAAAAAGCAAAACAGCATTAATTTGCAAAATTCAGTAGACTCTATGGATTTTTATCATTTGTAACTTAACTAGGTAGTTCAGAAACTTTTGGCACATAGAATCATTTCAAGCATGAGCATCTTTGAAAGTGTTTTACATTTTGCTACTGATGTGGTTTTTAGGATTTTTAATATAGAGTTATGCAAGAACTCTATTTATTGAAAGTTAACAGAAAAAGTTGCAGAGTTTCTCATATGTATGTGTAAAATGTTATGCTTTGTCAAGTGTTAATGTGGTTGGGAGTGAGATGTTTGTTGCATGATGGCTTTTGGGATGGATTTTCTTTAAGTAAAATTATTTAGATTGGAAGTTGTATGTATGGAATTGAAAGTTTGATTCAGGTCTTGTGGTTGTAATTACTCATTTTACATATTTATATATATAGATGTTGATAGTAGATGAATGAAAATAAAGGTTAAAATGTAGTCTGAAACCTCAAGGCATAAACTACACTAATCTAGGAAAAATAAAAAAAATGTCTTCATGAAAGTTGTAGATCTTTTTCATAGCTTTCTAACGACATAAAGTTTGTAATTTTTGGAGTTTTAGGTTGAAAGTTCTAATGGTTTGAAGGGAGGGAGAGTGACTGGAAAGTCGTGAATCTCTTCTTCATTTTATTTCCTCTCAGGCCTGTGCATAAACCCTCGCCCCTGTGACAACTCCCACTATCCCGGTTGTGACAATTTCATGTCACAGTTGTGAAATCCCTCCCCATTGTCACGATTGTAACATTTTCATGTCATAGCCATGGCAACTCTTCCCATTGTCATGGTTGTGACATTATTATGTCATGGTTGTGACACTTCTATGAATTGTCACGGTTGTGACATTTTTATGTCATGGCAATGACAATTACAAATGTTGGACAAAACATTTTATTGGTTAAGTTCTAAGTGATTATATGTGTTATCCAACCCCCATTTGGTTTATTTTCATATCTAAAATTATTTTATGACATTTTATTATTAATTGTTTACTTCAGACAAGTCCCCTCTTGAATTTCCTTTATCTAAATTTTAATTTAATGATATGTTATGATTTTATTTTATTGAAATGTTCCCAATTTTATTTAATTATTATTTCATTAAGTCCCAATTGTGGCATGTAGTCGCCATAAAATCCGAATTTAGACCTGGGACTAATAAAATGAATCAATTTTTTAGAGGTCATATGCCTCAAGCAGGCAGCCAGAAGAAGACTATAGATCAACGTGCACCTGATGAACAAAATGATATCTCTCTTTGCCACATAAGAAAATTTCTGATGTTTAAATATTTCATATCATAATCATATTTTCATTCTCCTTAAATTTTCTATTTTTTATCAATACAAAAGCAACATAATTCTTATAAAGAAAATAGGATATAAAGTCACAATATTTTTCCTACATTCACAATGAATAAAGGCAAGCATTTAATTACTCATACAAGCAAATAATTCAGCTTATCAACATAACAACTATAAACGTATTACCCACCTATTTACTTATAAATCCAAGCCCAAGTTTGTTCTTCCTTTTGCTCTTGATTTTGAAGTTCTTGGCTCCCTTCAAACAAAGATGTTTTCATCCAATCAACATACACAAATAAAACTTCCATAAGCTTTAAATATCCAAAAATGAGCTTAAACTTAATCTACTTTTGATTTATCTAACTAGAAGAACTAAGATCTAGTTAAGGTTCAAAAAAATCTAAGAAGAAGAATTCCGGTTCTCTTCTTTCTCTCTTTATTTACAGTATAAAACCTATTTTCTCATTTGATTTTGGGTAACACTTCTCCTTTTGCACCTGTCCTCGTTCGTGGGGACTATGCCATGATCGTACCCTTCTTCTCTTTTTCCTTGAACATCACACATAGTAACATCATTAACAATCTCAATTTATCACCGATTGATCACTATAAGCACTTTCATGTATTACTCTATTTCATCTTAGATTTTGAACTATGGGAACTATGACTAACAAATATTCAATAAGTCATAGATTGCTTCCTATATCTTCTCCACACATATAATACATATGTGCTCGATATTCTCACTTGTCATGGTGATCCCATTATCATATATGTATTTACAATAACAATTCAACTTAACCCTTACAACTTTTACGTAAATCGCTATCACTATCTCACCTTCCAATTACCATTATATCGTTATACATACCTATGTTCACAATCAATTCGGAATTATAAATGCATAATCATCCAAAGATTTTGACCTCAATTTCATAGATATATTCTTATGCTAAATCATAACTCTTATCACATTAATCAAATAACCATTTCATTTCCAGGTTCATCTTCTTAAGGTCATAATATTTTTTTTCCATTCTACTGGTATACTATAATCTCACCATTTATACTTATATCTTTATTTTCCTCAAACAATCCATGACAATGCATTCACATCTATATCACATTTGAGGATATATCACCACAATACAATATTGATGTCATATTTAGTGTTACATCCACCAATACAAATGCGTTGAATCTTTATCTGTCATATCTAACTATATATTATTTGTCATTTTTAGATATCCACAAACTTTCACTTTCTTAGATTCTAACAGATCATCATCTTTCTCACTGCTTCTAACAACTCAAACTCTTAACAAATACTCATGCGTGTCACTCATGTAAATGTGACTCAGACTGGGGATCAGTTGCCACTTTATACTATGACATGTCTGAAAAGCATGTATCTTGACATATAGTTTTAAAAATGCCCATGTAAGATACCCAATTTGGGCTCTGATACCAAATTGTAGAACCTCACCCCTATAGGGCATATTCTCAAACACATTAACAGTATTCGAGAACATACTCTACAAAAGTGAGATACTAGAATAGTCAAACAATCAATCTTATTAAAAGCTTTTCAGGAGTCACATGTATATTTCAGAAAACTAGTAATCAAAATACTCATTTTGTTAATAAAATTTCTAAAATGACTTACAAATTTACAATCAATATACATATCATCAAAATTTCAATACTCACTTGGGCCCATTATAGATACAATCATTTTTAGTCATAATTTATTACAAAATCATTCACATACACATTGTACAGTAATACACATTTTAAATACAAAATAATGAAATACAAATGCAGACGTCAACTGATCACGACCTCTATCTTTTATTTGAATACAGTGGATAGGTCCCAGTTAGTGTAACTAGGTGTCTCCTCTGAGTGATAAACCACGAAGATCTCAGCGTATTGTGAGGCCAAATCAGAAATATTTGGACTAAGTCTTAAGCTGCTTTGCGTGGAGAAGAAGTTGCTTATGTTAGAGTCTTTTCTTTCAGTTGGAGTCCTATTATTTTGCAAGTTGTCCTATTCTTCTGCTAGTTGGTTATTTCTGCTTCCATGATCTATTTTCTGTTAGTGCACAATGGATGTGGCCATAAGTCTAGGAAGAGTGGCTTGCACCATGATTTAATTTCTGTTTGCTTAGTCGTAAGTCTAGGAAGAGTTGTTAGAAAAATATGTATTTAAGTTCTTTCAGGGAATAGAAGAGGGGGAGAGAAAATTTTATCTAAACATTGTGGTCTGTACTCACCCCAAGAGTATATTATTTTCCCTTGTGTCAGAAGCTTTGGCTGGGACCTAACATTGGTATCAGAGCTTCGTTACAATGGCAACCAACAAAGAGAGGATTGAAGCCTTGGAGATTGGACTCGGTGGAGTTCAAGATGGAATGCAACGACTTGAGGACACAGTCAACAGGTTATCTGAAATTTTGCTCTCAACTAAGGAAAGCTCCAACAATAACAACAATGGACGAGAAGGAATGGTCTGGATACATCGAGACGAGCACGACAGCGGCAGACAAATTTTTTCCTCAAAAATGGCCAAATTGGAATTCCCAAAATACTCGGGAGAAGATCCAACAGAATGGTTCAACCGAGTAGCTCAATTTTTTGAATTTCAAGGCACGGCAGATAACCAAAAGGTCTCTCTAGCATCTTTTCATCTTGAAGGAGAAGCTAACCAATGGTGGCAATGGCTACGTCGCACTTACCAGGAGGAAGATCGTTTGGTAACTTGGGAGTTATTTGAGTAGGAACTATGGGCTCATTTTGGACCAACGGAGTGTGAAGATTTTGATGAAGCTCTATCCAAAATTCGACAGAGCGGTTCCCTTCGTGATTACCAAAAAGAGTTCGAAAGACTAGGTAATCGGGTTCATGGTTGGTCTCAAAAGGCGCTCGTCGGATCGTTCATGGGGGGACTAAGGCCAGATATTTCTGAAACAATTCGTATGTTCAAGCCCAAAACCTTGAAAGAGGCAACAAGGTTGGCTCGCATGAGGGACATGCAACTACAACGCCAAAGACGTATCTCACAGCCTCCACGACCTACTCACACACTGCTGGCTCTACCAACAACATCCAAAGCAGCTCCTGTCAAAAGACTATCATGGGAAGAGATGTAGAGGAGACGTGCACTGGGACTTTGCTTCAACTGTGATGACAAGTTCACGCCGGGCCATGGCCAGAGTTGCAAAGGTCCTCGACTTCTTCTATTAGAAGGCAACATTGAAGAAGACTCAGAAGGAGACACTAAAGAGGCCGAAACCAATATTCCACCTAATCTCGAAATATCATTGCATGCCTTAACTGGTTGGACAGCCACGAAAACTATGCGTGTGACAGCCAAGATTGGGAATCAGGATGTCGTGGTCCTCATTGACAGTGGGTCTACACACAATTTCATCAGTGACAAGGTGGCCGCTTTATTACGCCTACCCGTGGTGCCTACTGGCCCTTTCCATGTACGATTTGCTAACGGACAACCATTGAAATGCCAAGGGCGATTCGACAACATTCACATCCTTCTACAGGGTATTCCTTTTTCAGTTACTCTCTATTCTTTACCACTAACTGGCTTAGACGTGGTGTTGGGTGTTCAATGGTTGGAACAACTAGGATCTGTTGTTTGTGATTGGAAGAAGATGACAATGGAGTTCCAATGGGCCAACAAACCTCGAGTGTTACGAAGCTCTAGCACTCGAATCCTTCAGCAAGCATCGCTGGAAGCAATTTCAAAGGAAATGAGACACACTAGCTCGACTTTTGCAATCTGCCTGCAACCTTCAGATGTGTCACATCAAACCACCCAACCAGACTTGCAGGCATTAATTGAGGCATTTTCTGTAATTTTTGAGGAGCCACAACAATTGCCACCAGTTCGAGAAATCGACCATTGTATTCCCCTCAAAGAAGGAACGGAACCAATAAATGTACGCCCCTACAGGTATGCCTATTTTCAAAAAGCTGAAATTGAAAAACAAGTTCATGACATGTTAAAATTGGGGCTAATTCGACCCAGTACCAGTCCCTTTTCATCTCCTGTTTTGCTTGTTAAGAAAAAAGATGATAAATGGCGTTTTTGTACCGACTATCGAGCCCTTAATTCTGTTACCATCAAGGATCGATTCCCTATTCCAACTGTTGATGATATGCTCGATGAACTTCATGGGGCATCTTACTTTACCAAGCTCGATTTACGAGCTGGTTATCATCAGGTACGAGTCAACCCATCTGATATTTATAAAACTGCCTTTCGTACTCACAATGGTCATTATGAGTACCTTGTTATGCCATTTGGTCTTTGTAATGCTCCATCCACTTTTCAAGCCATCATGAATTCCATATTTCGCCCTCATCTTCGACAATTTATTCTAGTCTTCTTTGACGACATTTTAATTTATAGCCCCAATTGGAACATGCATCTTGAACATGTGAAGCAAGCTTTTGAAATTTTGAGGCATCATACATTTTTTTTTAACCTCAAAAAATGTGTCTTTGGCCAGCAAGAATTAGAATACTTGGGGCATATTGTCACTGCTCATGGGGTCAGGGTGGACCAAAATAAAATACAGGCCATGCTTGATTGGCCTCGTCCTACTAATGTATCAGAATTACGTGGGTTCTTAGGCCTCACAGGTTATTATCGAAAATTTGTTCGCAACTATGGCATCTTGGCCCGCCCACTCACAAATCTCTTGAAGAAAGGGTGATTTGGTTGGACTGCAGACGCTGAGAACGCCTTCAAGCTCCTTCAGCAAGCTATGACTACCACCCCCACCCTTTCCATGCCAAATTTCTAGCAACCATTCACTATCGAAGCTGACGCGTCAGGGGAGGGGATTGGCGCTGTGCTCACCCAACAAGGCAAGCCCATTGCCTTCATGAGTAGAGCTTTAGGAGTCTCCAAACTCTCTTGGTCTACCTACGCCAAGGAGATGCTTGCCATCATTCATGCCATTCGAACTTGGCGCCCTTATCTTCTCGGGCAAAAATTCTACATCCAGACTGACCAACGAAGTCTCAAATACTTACTTGAGCAACGAGTGGTAACACCAGAGCAACAGACATGGGTTGCAAAGCTACTGGGCTATGATTATGAGATACTTTATAAACCTGGCCACGAAAACTCAGCTGCTGATGCTCTTTCACGTGTGCCAGGATCCCCAACTCTTAATACTTTATTTGTGTCGCAGGCTCAAATCTGGGAGGACATCAAAATCGCAGCAGCCGACGATGCTTACATGGCCCGCATTAGCAAGCTCGCCGCTAGCAAACCTGGTCTTCCTTACACAAACCGTAATGGGCTGATCCTCTACAAAAATCGGGTTGTGGTACCTCCTAAATCCCATATCCCGAATCAGTTGCTGCATGAGTTCCATGACTCTCTGCTTGGTGGTCACTCCGGAGTGCTACGCACATATAAACGAATTGCTCAGCAGTTTTATTGGCCATCCATGTATCGCACGATACATACGTACGTCTCCTCTTGTGATATTTGCCAATGAGCTAAGGCATCCACCTTGTCCCCTGCTGGTCTCTTACAGCCGTTGCCCATCCCTTGTCAAGTGTGGGACGACATCACCATGGATTTCATCGAAGGGCTGCCTCTATCCCAAGGCAAGAACACCATCCTTGTGGTCGTTGATCGCCTTAGCAAATCAGCTCATTTCTTGGCCTTAACTCACCCTTTTTCTACCAAGATAGTAGCAGAAAAATTTGTTGATGGCATCGTCAAATTACACGGCATGCCTCGCTCAATTATCAGTGACCGTGCTCCAATTTTCATCAGCAACTTTTGGCGTGAATTCTTTCAGATGTCCGGCACACAACTAAAGATGAGCTCCGCCTATCATCCCCAAACGGATGGACAGACCGAAGTCGTCAATCACTGTGTCGAGCAATATCTGCGCTGTCTGGTTCACCAACAACCACGTAAATGGTACTCCCTCCTTCCCTGGGCTGAATTTTGGTACAATACGGCCTACCATGCTTCAACCGGCATGTCACCTTTTCAAGCTTTATATGGTCGCCCTCCTCCCATGATTCCATTCTATCAGCTAGGCTCTTCTCCAGTTAATGAGGTTGACCAAAACTTGGCTGCGCGTAATGATCTTCTCAATCAGCTCAAACTCAACTTACATCAAGCTTCCAATCGGATGAAACAACTCGTTGATGCAAAGAAGCGGGACGTCGAATTTAATGAAGGCGACCTTGTTTTCATTAAACTACATCCTTATCGCCAGCATACAGTGTTCAAACGAGCATCTCAAAAACTTGCTCATCGATTTTATGGGCCATTCCCAATTGAGAAACGCATTGGTAAGGTCGCATATCAAATTCAATTGCCTGCGGGGTCTCGCATCCATCCAGTATTCCATGTTTCCTTGTTAAAGAAGAAGATTGGTGATTCAAGTGCAAGTTGTCCTACTTTGCCACCTTTCACCGATGATGGTGCCCCCATCATAGAGCCTGCAGAAATCATAGATACTCATTGGCTTAAAAAAGGAGGGAAATTTTTTGAAGAAAGCTTGGTTAAATGGAAACACCTTCCCGTTGAAGACGCTACGTGGGAGAATGCCGCAGAGTTACAAGATCGGTTTCCTGACTTAAACCTTGCGGACAAGGTTCCAGTGAAAGTGGGAGGTATTGATAAACCAAGAAGATCTCAGCGTATTGTGAGGCCAAAGCAGAAATATTTGGACTAAGTCTTAAGCTGCTTTGCGTGGAGAAGAAGTTGCTTATGTTAGAGTCTTTTCTTTCAGTTGGAGTCCTATTATTTTGCAAGTTGTCCTATTCTTCTACTAGTTGGTTATTTCTGCTTCCATGATCTAGTTTCTATTAGTGCACAATGGATGTGGCCATAAGTCTAGGAAGAGTGGCTTGCGCCATGATTTAATTTCTGTTTGCTTAGTCGTAAGTCTAGGAAGAGTTGTTAGAAAAATATGTATTTAAGTTCTTTCAAGGAATAGAAGAGGGGGAGAGAAAATTTTATCCAAACATTGTGGTCTGTACTCACCCCAAGAGTATATTATTTTCCCTTGTGTCAGAAGCTTTGGCTGGGACCTAACACTGAGCCTGAAAAATATGTTGCAAATTGGGGCAGTTTTGCGAACTCAATAAGGTAACCATCATTGATGGTTCCCTCAATTCATGCAACACATCAAACATGTAGACATATAATTCACATCTTTGTATTTTTGTATAAAGCATCAAATATCACTTTCGGGACAATTATACGGAACATTTCATTTATACAAAATACACATATCAATTGTAAATGCAATGCAAAAGATTCAATTTCATTTGTTACTTTGTTATGACTAACTACCTTTTTACCAGCTCATATCCCTTTGTGGATACCAAGTTATATCCATTAATGTCCCATATCCCTTAGTGGATACTGAGTACATGCACAACTAAGTCGAAGGCTCTTATTAAGTTATGGGCTTTAAGCTCTTTTACTGGCGATTTCGGTCACAACTCCCATTATCTTTCATGCATTCACATAGTGAAATGCATTATACATATTCAATGATTACACTCATTCAGTCACATTCACACTCTTTCTTAGTCACATTTGTCATTGGACTTTTAGTCCAGCATTTAACATTGAAATTAAGAACAAATAGTTAGTCATGTTCACATTCAAGTAGCACTTCCAATACAGTCCCAAATATAGAACTCCTCGGACAATTAATTGTCTGAAATTAACACAATCAATTTCACATTCATAAGATAATCCAAACATAATCTAACACAAACAATTAATTGAGTGAGACCGTCTAGGTTACTCACAGATTGCTCCCGAAGCTATTGCCTCGAAGTTTTGGCAACGTCTGGATGTTGACATTCCAATTGCTCCTCTATGTCAAGTAATACATACACATATCACCATTTTGCATAATTTTAAAATGTCTATTGATCTACATATATGTATATGAAATATGCATAATGCATGTTCACTAACATTCCCAGGTATTTTTCCTAGCTTCAAGTTACATCATGCATCATATATCAAAACTCACTGAAATATAATTTATACTTAGGTTTTCACCACATTAAACACATGAAAAATCAAAATTCATAACTCATTCGGTCAAATCAGATTTTTTTCATGTAACATACTTTTGGATCAACTTTCCATGTTCTTTCTGGCTAAGTAAATGGAGTAATTTGAGAACACTTTCTTCTAGAAAAATGTTCCTCATTGTATTAAGTTGACTCTAAGATTATTCAATTTGGATCATTATTGTGTGAGTTATACTCAAAATACTGTAGACTAAGTACATTTGAAATTTACCTAATGCATGATCATGCTGTCAAGTTGTACAACTCATATCTCTCAATTACAATATCCAAAAATTACAAACTTTATACCAATTGAAATCTAACAGAATAATCTACAACTTTTGTTAAGACACTTTTATCTGATTCAGCCTACATCAATACAGTTTATTCGATAATAACAAGAAATGATTTCTGTCTCAGGTAGTGTTATAGCCTAAACCAAGACTCAATTTCAAGCCAGACTTTGAAATTCTTAGAGATAGAATTAAAAATCGATTTTTTCAAACAATTTATAGCCCTATGTCTCTAGTTTACTCTTAATAATAATAATTCCATTTGGATAACTACATAATAAGTTATGTTTAAAACACAGAAGCATAATTAGTGAACAAGTCACTGCTGCATTGTCTAGCACTCATCTTCCAATTTTCCAGATTTTACACCTCACACAACTTGTACAAAGATCACTTTTCCTACTTCATTACTCTTTATTCTTAACTCCATTTCAACTCAATATCAGCCATAAACAAATTATAGTCCATGATTGATCATGAACACTAATAACAGAACATACACATATATACACATTCACCATCAACTTCCTACACATTCAACTTCATTTTCACTCTCATTTCACTTCTAACTATCACCTTAATTCTTCTAGTTTCAAGATACCACATTACCCCCTTTATTTAGCTCTAGACTCATTTTATTTCATTACAAAAACACGTAAGGAGATTCACATTAATTCATTAAGAAAATATAACAAAAACCCATTATGTATCCAGTATTTCTGCACTTTTTCCTACACCCAGTACTCAACTTCAAGTCAAAATTTGAAACTCTTAAAGATAGAATTTGAATTCACTGTCTGCTTTAAAAATGTAGCAATATGTCTCTAATTTAATCAAAATCAAAAATCATCTCATTTGGATATCTACAGAACAAGTTATGGCTAATTTACCGAATCATATCTAGTGGAAAATATTACAGATAACATATTCCAGCCACTTTAAACACCATTATCATTTTATCTCTAAACTTTCATCCTAGATCTTTCCTTTTCAAGATACTATACTTGAATTTCTTTTAACTTCCATACCCAATCCAATCCATTCCTAAAACAACCAATGATCCATATTTTTATACATAAAAAAATAATATGTGAATATCCATTTACAATTCAATTTTTTCTGCACTTCTTTCTGCATTCATTAAGAATTCATTATAACTCTAAATCAACTCTATATCAATTCATGAATCATTAATCGTCATACATGTAAAAGCAAGACATTAATCTACCCACATTACTCCCTCACATTTTGCATATACCCTTCCTCAATTTATGAACATTTAACCTCTAACTATTATCAAACATGCTTCATTCTCAAAGCCATGAAGATTAATAGGTTACTTACTTGATTACCTAAGGTTTCTTCAAGAGTCTCTAAGAACCCTAGCTCCTTCAATATAAATGAAAATCAACTTTCAAGGTCAAATGGTTTAGGTCTTTTATCAACAAGAAGAAGATAGCTAGATAGTTAAGTGGCTAGAAATGGAAGAAAGCAAGGTTCCATTTGATGCTTTGAGAAGAGAGTGCAGAGTGAAGAAGATAGAAAAATCGAGAAAAATGAAAAAGGCAGAGAAATGAAGCATATTTCATAAATGTTCAAGTGAAAGACCACGAAATGGTCTTTAATTTGGTAAAATAAATAGTAAGTGGTGAGTGGTAGTGACACTTGTCACTTTCCTATGGTTCCACTTTTAGTCCTTTAATCTATTAGTCCATTTATCTCCAATTTTCAACCTAATATTCTCCTAAATTTTCAATGACACTTGTCATTAAATCCTAGTGTCATTTATTAAAATTTCTACTTCCATTCATCAATTGTTCCACTATTTGACATTTTTCTTAGTCCAAAAATACACTAAAATTTTAGAATTTTACCAAATTTTTACTAAAAATTTTGAGTCAATAAGTATACTCTCCAAATCAATTCTTAACACATACAATTCATAATTCCAAACATAATCACATTTATAGATCAATTATACCCGAAATGTCAATGAATACATGTACAATCATTTTAATGTGTGGAAGTTCAATATTCACGTGCATGTGCATGTCAAATAATGCATGAGTATGAAATGCATTTTCGTTTCTCTCACTTTTATTTCTCATTTACTATATTCCCGACTCTAACCCTTAATATGGGAACAGATGTTACACAGATCTTGTTAAAATCCAAGTAGGTCTTGATATCCTATATGAGTTCTTACATCGTTAGACCAACAGAAATTTGGGTGGTTCTACCATCTCGGATAGTATATGTTCAAATAGGGATGAAGAATTCCTTAACCAATTTGTGCCTCATTGAAGTCCGCAAGGGTCCTTTGCTCCATATAATATATGTCCTCCATCATCGTTCTACCTATTCTTGTTAGCATTTAATTTTGTAGATTCCTCATTGTTGCCTTGTGAGGACCAAATTGAAATGTCTTCTACTTTGTGCCCAAATTTCCTTCTCTTCTTTATTATTTTTATATAATTTATTAATCCTTAGATTAAAAGAATTAAACAACCCTATGCCTCCTTGGCAATGACACCAAAAACTTATTGATGTTGGGAAAGCTTTACAATTTACGGCCCTCAAATATCGAAAATGCACAGGTCGTGAAATGTAGTATATAAAGGGTCGATCCCATGAGGAGGGTGAAATAATCTAATCCTAAGTTATTTAAGGCTCTGGAAATTAATAAAAAATAAAAATTGCAAGAAAGTAAGCACAGGAATAAGATTAGCAAGAATTTAATTTAAAAATTCAACATAAAGGAAATTGAAATTGAGCAACACAAATGTCACAGTGGAAATCAACTAAGAAGATTATCAATTTACGAGAGAGAGGAATTTTTCTATCACTAATGCTAACCTAGTCTTTTATGTATAAATAGGATGTCAGTTTTAGACTATCAAAGGGGGGATTACTCTCTCTCAAGTTATTATCATGTGCCCTAATTAATAATCCCTAATTGGCTTAAGTACAGAGTGGATAATCTTTCAATTACTAACAGTCCTAAACCTAATTAGTTTTTAAGCTCTCTAATAAATAATCAGGTCTCAAACGAGATCTCTTTCCAGAAAATAACCGACTATATTGATTGCATGGTCTAATGGATCGCCTAACTCTCATTAACCTAATCCAATAATTTTGCATTAGACTCACCCTCTTGGTTTGTTATTGAAGCATAAAGATACAATAATTAATCATAACACCCAATCACAATAACACAAAAATAGCTAGATTAAAATTAACTCAAGGTAAAATCCCAAAAGAAAGTTAGAATATCTTAGTCAAATCAAAATCCATAAACATATTTGTATTCATCTTAACATTCAAAAACATGATAGCAAAGATGAAAGAACTAAACGTAGAATGGGGATTAGGATGCCTCGGGAAAGCAGCAGTTGCGAAGACCTACTTCTTTCTCCTCTCTTTCTCTTCTCTCTTCTTCTTTTCTCCTCTTGGAGTGTTTCCCAAAATGGAATATTGGAGGCTTTCCTTTCCTATCTTTTCTTTTCCTTTTTATAGCATTTTCTAATTAGGGCAACTCTAGGGCTTTTCCTGTGGTCCAAAGGTCCAAAATGTCTTCTAAAAATAAAGTTCAAAAAGTTGAGGTGTGCTGTTTTTTGAGCAGGCCACGATCATGGACCCCTGTTTGGTTTTTTTGTCATGATCGTGGTCCTTCCTTTATGCCATTATCATGATCGTGGCATATTGGCTATGATCGTGACCCTCTATTTTGTTTGAGCCTCCTCTGAAACTCCTTCATTCTTCTATATTTGTCCTAAAACACTGGCAAACATGTCACGACACCTAAACAACATAAATTTAAAGATCAAACACGTGCTCTAATCCACAAAACACTCAAAACACAAATATCTCACTAACTAACACAATTCTAACCTCAACACGCACTAATCGATTAAATTTAACCACTAAACACATCCTAAACTACCCACAAAACATGATGCAATCTACAACTATCAACATTCCCACACTTAACATTTTCTTATCCTTAAGTAATAACAAAACAAATAAAACAACAACACTTCAAAATACAACATAAAAACAAATGTAATAATGAGACAATGACATTAAACTTAACAAACTATTTTAACTTCGAACACTATCCCTCAAGTTGTTCTAAGTTATTAATTTGTGAAATCTATGTCTAGGTACCTTAAACTAAATATAAAACTAATCTAGACCTTAATATTAAGCTTATTGAACACACGCATTGATAATTATTCGGTCAATCAAAAAGGTAACTATCCTTAAGTATGTTTCATGAAAATTCAATTTGTTCACAAAGATCGATAGGTTTTATTTGAAAAAATATTGTTTTTGTTGATTTTATAGACATAAACCTAGCCTTTTCCATGAAGGAAAACATTTGTGATGACGATCTGGTTATCAACTAGGTCATGTTTTTATTAAGCGGCTTGGTTAGAATGTCATTATAGCTTTTTGATGTGAAGGCACACATTTGTGATGTGTGTCATTCTGGTTACTCAGCTACATCATATTCTCAACTAGCTATTAGCTCTATTTATAACCCGAAGGTCAAGAAAATAGTTATTTGCTTATGACTTACACTTTTTTAATTATCTAGCTCATTTCTTTAGCTAGTAATTCTCATGTAAAGGTACTAATGATGCTATTTATTCGATTGGCCTAAAATTATAAATGAATGTGACAAATTCCTAAGGTGAATAAACTAACATCATATCCTAATGTATATTTAACCAAAGTAACCTAGGTCACTAATTTCTCAAGCTAATCAATATTAACAACCTAAAAGACTATGTTCATATTTAAATCAATTCCGTAAAGTCTTAATCATTGACACGTTCACACAATTCACATTATGCACCCTAAAACACCTAGCATATGATATGCAAAATTCACTTTCAAAATAAAAACGTACAACACTCATTCCTCCCCACACTTCGATAACACATTGTCTTCAATATGAGAAGAGCAAACATAACATATAAGGTGGGAATAAGCATAAAATAAAACGAACCATAAAGAAACATGAGATAATTGAAAATAACAATAAAATAAGCAACAAGGGTTAAAGTATAGAACCTATCATGGTGATCGAGGTGGTGATGGGGATAATGTTGAGACCAAATCCACTTAACACCAAAAGTGTTTTCCTATCTTATAAGTGATTCAAGAGAGTAAGAGAATTAGTGATCCAACCCATTCCAAATCTTTAAAAACTTATTTTTAGAATTTAAAAACAAATTTAACGACATAATAATTTTATTCTAATTACTGAACGTACTAAGTTATGGTCATTAGCTTAACCTTATATCCTTTGAAACTCAGTCAGGATCAATTATGAGTGGCATGCTTCCATCCTTGTTTCCTAAATTTAGCTTCATAGCTTGTAACTAAGTCAGATGCTAGACGATAATGAAAAAGACATAATTTATTGAATGAAAGAGTCTGACTAATTTTTGTAATTCCCTTTTTGATAATAAACTTTCAAAATAATCAGGAATTATGAAATCCCATGAATCTTCAATGGAATCAGACAGTTTTTCCTCTAAGGAGGTTAACTTCTCTTTTTCTTCCTCAATCACCATTTTCTCCTCTTCTGCTTTCACTTTATGAACAGAGAGTTTCATATCTACTTCAAGCTCTAGTTCCATTGTCATTTGTTCTTCTTCTTCTTTCTTTCTTTTTTAAAGATTCGAACATATTAAGTTTCCTGAATGACTCACCCTCCTTCTTCTCTCTGTTTTCTAGATGGGGGGATTCAACTTGTTTTTCTGCTTGTGCTTCCAGCTCTTTCCCACTTTTAAGTGTGATAGCATTAAACTGCTCTCTTATATATACTTCCATGTTGCTCAAATAGTTTTCACACGTCTTATGCAAAATTCAAAGGAAAGTTGTCTCATTTGAAGCTCTAGGTTGTGAATAGAAGATGCATTATCTTCCGTTACTTGCTCAAACTTCTCTTTCAACCTCTTCTAAGCCTCTTCTATGTTTATGAGCTTATCCATGTTTTTATCTAATTAAAATCCTATGGACTGGTCTGATCTTGTTGAAATTCTAATAGTTCTTGATATCCCATATGAGTCCTTACATGATTAGATCAATAAAAATCTGGGTGGTTCTGCCATCCTAGATAGTATGTGTTTAAAAAAGGATGATGAATTCCTTGACCAATTTGTGCCTCATTGAAATATGCAAGGGGTCCTTTGCTCATTATAATGTATGTCCTCCATCATTGTTCTACCTCTCTCTTCTTAGCATTTAATTTTGCAGATTCCTCATTGTTGCCTTATGATGACCAAATTGATGTGCCTTCTACCTTGCGTGTAAACTTCCTTCTCTTCTTTCTTTTTTTATATAATTTCTTAATCCTTAGACTCTTCCTCCAAAACGGCACCAAAAACTTGTTGTATGTTGGGAAAGCTTTATAATTTATAGCCCTCAAATATTGCAAGTAGACGGGTCGTGAAATTTAGTATATAAAGGGTCGATCCCACGAGGAGGTTGAAGTAATATAATCCTAAGCTATTTAAGACTCTGAAAATTTAATAAAAAATAAAAATTGCAAGAAAACAAGAATAAGATTGACAAGAATTTAATTTGAAAATTCAACACAAAGGAAATTGAAATTGAGCAACACAAAAATCACAATGGAAATTAACCAAGAAGATTACCAATTTATGAAAGTGGGGATTTTTCCTATCACTAATGCTAACCTAGTCATTTATGTGTAAATGGGATGTCAGTTCTAGACTATCAAAGGGGGCATTACTCTCTATTGAGTTATAATCATGTGCCTAATTAATAATCCCTAATTGGTTTAAGTACTAAGTGGGTAATCTCTCAATTACCAACAATCCTAAACCTAATTAGTTTTTAAGCTCTTTAATAAAAAATCGAGTCTCGCATGAGATCTCTTTCCACAGAATAACCGACTATATTGATTGTGTGGTCTATTGGATCACCTAACTCTCATTAACCTGATCCAATCATGTTGCATTTGACTCACCCTCTTAGTGTGTTATCAAACATGAAGATAAAATAATCAATCATAACACCTAATCAAAATAACACAAAAATAACTAGATTAAATTTAACTCAAGGTAAAATCCCGAATGAAAGTTAGAACATCTTAATCAAGCCCAAATACATAAATATTTTTGTATTCATGTTAACATTCAAAAACATGAAAACAAAGATGCCTCGGGAAAGCAACAGTCATGAAGACCTGCTTCTTTCTCCTATCTTTCTCTTCCTTTCTCTTCTTCTTTTCTCCTCTTAGACCGTTTCCTAAAATGGCAGATTGGAGGCTCTCCTTTCCTATCTTTTCTTTTCCTTTTTATAGCATTTTCTAATTAAGGCAACTCTAGGGCTTTTCCTATGCTCCAAAGGTTCGAAATGTCCCCAAAAAATAAAGTTTAGAAAGTCAAGGTGCGGTGTTTATGGCGCAGGCCACGATTATGGCCCCTGTTTGGATTTTTTGTCATGATCGCGGCAAATTGGCCAAGATCATAGTCCTTCTTATATGCTTTAATCATGATTGTGGCCCTTTTTTTTGTTCAAGCCTCCTCCAAAGCTACTTCGTTCTTTTATATTTTCCCTAAAACATTTGCAAACATGTCACATCACCTCAAAAACATAAAATTAAAGACCAAACACATGCTCTAACCACAAAACACTCAAGACACAAATATCTAACTAACTAACATAATTCTAACCTCAACATGCACTAATCAATTAAATTTAACCACTAAACACATCCTAAACTACCCACAAAACGTGACGCAATTTATGAAAATCAACATCAACACACTTAAACGTTTGCTTGTCCGTAAACAAAAACAAAAACAAGCAAAACAACAACACATCAAAACATAACATACAAACAAATGTAATGAGGTAATGGCATTAAACTTAACGAACTATTTTAACTTCGAGCACTATCCCTCAAGTTATTCTAATTTATTAATTTGTAAAATTCGTGTCTAGGTACCTTGGACTAAATATAAAACTAATCCAGGCCTTAATGTTAAGCTTATTGCACACAAACATTGATAATTATTCGGTCAATAAAAAAGGTAACTATCCTTAAGTATGTTTAATGAAAATTTAAGTTGTGAACAAAGATCGATAGGATTTATTTGACAAAACATTGTTTTTGTTGATTTTATATACGTAAACCTAGCATTTTCCATGAAGGAAAACATTTGTGATGAATGACGATCCGATTATCAACTAGGGCATCTTTTTATTAAGAGACTTGGTTAGAATGTCATTATGGCCTTTTGACGTGAAGGCACACATTTGTGATGTGTGTCGATCTGGTTACTCAGTTTCATCATATTCTCAACTAGCTATTGGCTCTATTCATAACCTAAAGGTCAGCGAAATAGTTATTTGCTTATGACTTACACTTTTTTATTATCTAGCTCATTTCTTTAGCTAGTAATTCTCATAAAAATGTACTAATGATGCTACTTATTCGATTGGCCTAAAATTATAAATGAATGTGACAAATTCCTAGGGTGAATAAACTAACATCATATCCTAATGTATATTTAACCAAAGAAACCTAGGTCACTAATTTCTCAACCTAATCAATATTTACAACCTAAAAGACTATGTTTATAGTTAAATCAACTTCGTTAAGTCTTAGTCCTTGACACGTTCACACAATTCACATTATGCACCCTAAAACACCTAGCATACAATATGCAAAATTCACTTTCAAACTAAAAGCATACAATACACATTCCTTCCCACACTTCAAAACACATTGTCCTCAATGTGAGAAGAGCAAACATAACATATAAAGTGGGAATAAGCATAAAATAAAATGAAACATAAAGAAACATGAGATAATTGAAAGTAATAATAAAATAAGAGACAAAGGTTAAAGTACAGAACCTATCATGGTGATCGAGGTGGTGATGGGGATAATGTTGAGAGACTAAATCCACTTGACACCAAAAGTGTTTTCCTATCTTATAAATGATTCAAGAGAGTAAGAGAATTAGTGATCCAACCCATTCCAAATCATTAAAAACTTATTTTATAATTTAAAAACAAATTTAACGACACAATAATTTTATTATAATTACTAAAGATACTAAGTTATGGTCATTAGCCTGACCCTGTATCCTTTAAAACTCATTCAGGACTAATTATGAGTTGCTTGCTTCTACCCATGTTTCCCAAATTCCAAATTCAACTTCGTAGCTTATAAATAAGCTACATGTTGGAAGATAATGAAAGGGATATAATTAATCAAATTAAAGAATCCAAGTAATTTTTGTATTGCCTTTTTCAATAATAAGTTGTCAACATAATCAGGAATGATGAAATCTCCATGAATCTTTAATGAAATCGTACAGTTTTTCCTGTAAAAAGGTTAACTGTTCTCTTTCTTCCTCAATCACCTTCGTCTCCTCTTTTGCTTTCACTTTATGAACAAAGACTTTCATATATGCTTTAAGCTCTATGTTCATTTTCATTTGTTCTTCTTCTTCTTGCTCCTTTAAAGATTCGACCATATCAATTTTCCTGAATGAGCCACCCTCCTTCTTCTCTTGGTCTTCTATAAGGTGAGATTCAGCTTGTTTTTCTGTTAGTGCTGATAGCTCTTTCCCACTTCTAAATGTGATAGCCTTACATTGGTCTCTTGGATGTACTTTCATGCTACTCAGATAGTTTTCCACACTTCTTTCATAAAATTGACAGGAAAGTTGTGTCATTAGACACTCTAGGTTGTGAATAGAAGAGGCATAGTCTTTTGTTACTTGCTTAAACTTCTCTTCCAATCTCTTATGGGCCTCTTCCATATTTATGAGCTTGTTCATGATCTTGTCCATTTTAGAATCTCATGAATTATATTGATTTTGCTAATATCCCATGTGAGTCCTTACATCGTTAGACCAATAGAAATTTGGGTGGTTCTACCACCCCAGATAGTATGTGTTCAAATAAATATGATGAATTCCTTGACCAATTTAGGCCTCGTTGAATTCCCCAAGGGTCCTTTGCTCCTTATAATGTATGTCCTCCATCATCGTTCTTCCCATCTCTCCTAAGCATTTAATTTTGTGGATTCCTCATTGTTGCCTTATGATGACCAAATTGATGTGTTTTCTACTTTGTGCCCAAACTTCCTTCTCTTCTTTCTTTTTTTTCTTTATAATTTCTTAATCCTTATACTTAATTAAACTAATTCTATGCCTCCTTAGCAATAGCGCCAAAAACTTGTTGTGATTGTTTTCATTTTTATCACATTTGTTACAACCTTAGAAAACATTAGGATTCAATTAGTTTTACTAATTCCTCAAGAAATCGACACCTTAATACTAAAAGTTACGATTTCGTATGGTTGTAGATTTTTTAGGGTTTTATAGAAGTAAAACTTGCTCAACAAGTTTTTGGTACAGTTGTTGAGGAATTTAGTTTAGGAATTTTTGAATTCCTTTGTTTTAAGGAATTATTAACATTTTTTGTGATTGTGGTACCCAATCATAAAAAATTGAAAAAGAGAGAGAGGGAAAGAGAAAGAAGGAAGTTAGGTGCAAAGTAGAAGACACATCAATTTAGACATCACAGGGCAACTATAAGGAATCCAAAAAGTTAAATGCTAAAAAGAGATGGAAAGAAAGATGATGGAGGAAATACATCTTGGGAACAAAGGACCCTCGCGAACTTCAATAAGGAACAAATTGGTAGGGAAAGAAATCATCGTTATTTGAACACTTATAATCTGGTAGGATAGAATCATCTAGATTTCTTTTAGTCTATCAGTGTAAGAACTTAAATGGGAATTCAAGGCCTGACAAGATTTCAACAAGATGAGTATAGTTCATGGGATTCAAAATTGGACAAAATCATGTATGGATGAGAAGAGGGTAAAAGGGAAGTTCAAAGAAGTAATATAAGATCATGCCAGTTCTATTCACATCCTAGAGGTTCAAATAGGCAAGCTTACCAATGAATTATGTCAGAGAAGTGTGGAAAGCTTTCTTAGCAACATGGAAGTAAATCCAAGAGAGCAATTAAAGGCTATCACACTTAGGAGTGAGAAAGAGCTAAAAGAACTAGCAAAAAAACAAGATGAACCTCACCTTATAGAAGACCAAAAGAAGAAGAAAAAGGATGAAGAAAATAATGAAGAAAATCCAAACATTCCTCACCATTATCACAAAGAATTCAAAAGAACGAATTGGATGAACCATTCTCAAAGCTAATAAAAAAGCTAAAGAAATGACAAATTTACTTGTATTTTCTTAAAGTGTTAAAATGTAGGCCCAAATACGTGAAGTTCTTTAAAAACATATTATCTGTCAAGTGAACTTAGGACGAAAATCAAATGGTAGGTGTAACATACCACTCTCATAGATCATATGCCTAAACGTATCGACGATTATTTAAGAACATACTCTACAAGGATGGCATGTTAAGATGATTGAAACAACACTTTACAAAAATTTTCAGACATCAAACACATCTTAAGCAACCAATATTTCATTTTGGAACATTTCATTTACAAACATGCCCAATCATAAATGTAATTACATTTCAAAATTCACATATACATTGCACAATAGTTGAGAAATACAATTCTTTATACAAATAACTGAAGACATATTGAAGTACAACTAATCCCGACCACTAGCTCATATCCAAATACAGTAGTTACTTCAATAAGTCTATTTAGAGCTCCTTTGAACCTAAAAGTTAATAATCGATGTATTCACTAAAGTCAGGTTCACAAAGACAAGACATATTCCAATTCAACAAATATTATGTATCACTTCACATTTCATCGTGCCTTCTCAAGAATCATACTTTCATATATGTATCAAGCAAATTAACTTTTCATATCACAACACATCCTTGTTCACTATTCAAATATATTTTAAACATTTTAGTCATTCACTTCAATTCATTCATATGTTACATATAATAATGTATATGCAAACGCACATATGACTCCGTTAATTTTTATTTAGTTTTGACCGAGCACCTATTACTGTCCTGTATACCTTGTGGATACGAGGCTCATTTTACATACTGTCTTATACCTATTGTGGATACCGAGCTCATTAATCACTGAGCCTGTGTCTCTCTATACACATTTCTAAGCTTTAAATTCTTTTCAGACTGGTCGCTTCGGTCACAACTTCTTTATTTGAACATGCGTTTCAATGTAATGCATCATTCCATAGGCCATATTTCATTTACTGTTCATTCTTGTGTGCATTTATCACATGTATCAATTCATCGGATCTAGTCTAGCAATTCATCAGATCCAGTCTGCCAATTCATATTCAATTTCTCACATTACATATTTATTCTAGCATTTCACATCCAATTGTTATCACATTTCATATTCACATGCAATTTGATAGCACTTCCAATAAAATCCTGACTATGAACTCCTCGGACCATCAATGTCTAGAATTAATGTAATCATATCAATAACAGTTCAATATGAAAAGATAAACACAATCAATTCATTCAAAGTGAGTAAACATCTATGTTAATTCACAATATGCTCCAGATTAGTTATTGCCTCAACGAACCGGCAATATCTGGATGCTAGCATTCAATTTAAGCATCTAAATCATACAATACCCACATATTTTATTCATTACTAAGTTGATCAGTCAAATACATAGTCAATCATACACATATATATATATGTCATGCTCAATGCATAGTTAATTGACCTGTCCCACTTATGTATCCTTATTCAAATTTCTTAACCAATCATACATCATAACTTAAATATAACCAATTTGTAATTATGTTCGTATCTTCAAATAAGCTTGATTATTCTAAATTCATCAACCATTCATTCACTTCCCCTTTTCTAACATTATAAGTATTCAAAAAATTCTCAATTCTCATTCGTTCATTCCTATTGTATTATTCATATCATTTGGAATACATTTACATTCATAAGAACATCTTCATTCCTTTAATACTTCTACATTCCAAACTTAGATACATTGTTATCAAACAATCTTTTCTTTAAGTTATAACATCATTTAACAACTTCAACTTATCAAACACTTTAATCAACTTATCAAGCATCAAACTAGGCTCATTTCAAGCCTCATTCAAGTCCAAATACACCAATATGGAGTGACTTATCCTTAGTCAGTTCAACAATTACACAAAACTAAAATTATCATTTCAGTGCCTTGCCCACGACCATGGTGGACCTTCTTATGATCTTGACAGAAACTAGTGCAACTAGCCATGGTTATGGGATGAGTGCCACGATTATGCACTATCCATATTTCCTAAATTCTCCACAAATTTCACCTACTTAGAAACATCTCTAACATTTCAAATTTTCTAGAATTCATGTTCATTTATTTAACCTCATTTAGATCTGAATTACAATTCAATTCCTCATCAATATCATCTTCAAATCCTACTCAAAAGTATTCATTTGACAGCTCACAAATCATTGTCTTTCATGCATCAAAAGCCAAACCTGAAACTATCACTTAAGTATCATTTTCCAGAACTCAATTCATCATCAACATCATATATATTTCATTCCAATTCATTCATCATCATTATTCTATTAAACCATGCCATAAAGATCATATTTTTTACTTACGTGTTAAAATCTAATTCCACCTCAAAATATCAAGTTAATCAAGCCCTCTATTCTTGTAAGATCATTAAGAATGAGTTGGTTTTCGGCAAGGATGTAAGATAACAATCAGCGGGTTCTTAAGCTATCTTGTAAAGGATAAAAGTCTAGCTTTGGTGTAGCAATTAAGCAAGGAAGAAGGCGAAGAAAGTTCTAACAAAAACTCTGGGACATTAGCTTCATGCAATTAGGTGCAAGATCTTCATCTTTTAATGACATATGTCACTAGGCATGTCATCCATTTGTCCACTAAATATACTACCACTTATCTCCTAGTTATTAGTCTATTTGTCACTCCATAATTGATCCATTTGTCAATTAATTACTAGTCCATTTGTCACTCATTTATCTATGCCAAATGTCACTCAATTTATAGGCGTAGTCATCCTAATTTTCCATATATCAATTAGTCTTTCCACTTGGCATTTTTCTAAGACTAAATCTGCATATTAATTTTTCAATCTCTCAATTATGACAATTAATGTTAGACCCCATTTTTGGAGTCTAACTCATGCTCTGATACCAATAAGATGTTAGGACCCATTTCTGGAGTCTAACTCAAGAGTCAGAAATGTGAGTGCAGAACTCTGTAGGTTTTATAATGGAACCTCATTAGTCAACATAGGTTCATCTTCATTCTCATAACATCCCACAATTTCCATAATTGAGCACTTGACATACGACAATCCATTCTTATGTTCATATCCTCAATCTTCACCCTAAACATATCTTTCAATTAATCTCTTATTTCCATAACTAACTAAGTACATTTCAAGTTCCATTCAAGCCTAAATGTATCACAAATAAGCAATGATAGGCCCACAACTTATAAATGTACATGATTTGGGACAAAAAGCATAACTTTCAATATAGATGTCAGATCAAGGTCATTTAAGTATAGTTTCAAAGAGGGCTTCAAGTTCTACAACTTCTGTGAAGACCCTGAAAAGAGATTTTGCCATCTAAAGGGTCAAAATTTTCACATTTTCATAATTGTCCTAAGAATGTCCACTTAGCGGACATATATCCCTCCAAACGGACATTAACTGAGCTGAAACACTGGAATTCTTGAGAAGGTCCTCCCAGTGGACATCAAGTCTGCCCAACGAACATTTATGAGTCAAATTTTATATTTCTAAGTCCTACAAGTTACCTATGACCCCTCTTATGCATATTTATCATTTCTAACTTATTTTTCTCATCATTTTCACCTTCATTCTAATTCAATATCACTTACAACCAAATTATAATCTTTGATTGATCATCAACCCAAAAACATAACATTCAAACTTATGCACATTCATCAAAAATTGTTGATCATAATCACATAAATACAACATCAACCATGTCAAGACATTCTTCAATAATTTGGCACACATTCAACTCCCTTTATCACCTTCATTTCAACTCTAACTTATCACACTAATTCTTCCTATTTCAAAACACCATAGAACTCATTTTCTACTAACTCAAGGAAAGAAAAAGGCTATAATGTGTCCAGCATACACCTTGTGTGGCATCACTACTTGTAAAAAGCATAACTCTCAACTCCGATATCTAAAAATTACACACTTTATATCATTGGAAAGCTAAAAGGAAAAACTACAACTTCTAAGAAGACAACCTTATCCAAATCAGCCTAGATTAGTATAGTTTTTCCCCTAAATTCAGAACACAAATTTTACTCCTATAAATGATTGGAAAATGCAATGCGAAAACTTAGAAAGTCATAAGCAAAACATAAATATATTTCATTAACATCAAAAGAAAGAGTTTTACAAAGCTTTAGTTAGCATTTCAAGCTAAAAATACGTCGTTGGAACTAATAATAAAATACAAAATATACATGAATGAGTAATACTTGAAATGCGGCTAAAGACTTCCGTTTTCATAAGCTAACTTAAATACAAAAATATACAGACTTAGAGTGATGCCTTGACTGTCTATCACTCGATCTTTTGCTCTTCACCTGGAGAGGGGGAGGAATGGGGGTGAGCTTAAAAGCTCGTGGGTAACAAGTTTATAAGGGAGAACAAGAAAAACAATTGAAAATATTCATTGCAATAGTAAATTACATTGAATCCATAAAACATGTATTTCTCAAATTCTCAAGCTCGTCAAAAAAAAAACCACATCATAAGTCATTTATTCATCAAACTTGTCAACAAATCATAAACACATAAGCAATCATAATGATTTGGGTAGTCCATAAATAAAATGGAACATCACAAATCCACATAATGGTTTTACGTAGTCTATAAAAATAATGGACCCCTTTGGGTAGTCCATAAACATGAGGGAGTTCTTGCGAATCTCCAGCAATAACAGAATGGACCCCTTTGGGTAGTTCATAAACATTTGGGAGTCCGTGAAGGAGCTCTATACCACTAGCAGGTAGGTGGGAGAAGCCTTTAACATGGTCAACATGCACATGACATAACAGAATGGACCACCATAAACCCACACAAACATGAATTTCATATTTTGTAACATCTTGCACATTTCTAAATCATGATTTCCATAAGCTTGATATTTTTCAAATACAATTTCCATCATCATTTCACAATTCATCATCAATATTCATCTACCAAACATGTAGCAATTTCCTAAATAATTTAAGAAGTAATAAATGCAACATTTATAAAGCAATTGAAATCATTTAACTTTATTGATTTGGAAAAATACTCAAGGCTTATTAACTCAACTATAAACATGTAACCCACCTTGATTCCTTGCTTAAAAATGCCTCTCTTCTTGCTCCTCTTGCCTCTTTTGATTCCATTTAACATTGGAAAACACCCAATTCAATAGGAATACAAATTGAGAATCCAAAAAGCACATTCACTAAAAATTGATTCTAGAATACTTAAACTCATGTATTTCTTAAGCTTCATGAACCAAAACCCTTCCAAAAATCCAAAGGATTAAAAATGGGCTTACCTTGAATCTTCACCAAACAAAGAGATGTTTAGCTCAAATGGAAGTTCTTCTCTTCCTCTTTCTTTTTCTCCTCTTGAACAACCTCAAAATCACTCTTGAAGAGTAGGAAAAGATGAAACTTAACTTTTTCTTCTTTCTTCACTCTAATGGCCGAAACTCTCTTCCCTCTTCTCTCTCATTTTCGTTTTTCACTTCATTCTCTCCTTCAATTCACGTTTTCCTCCACCTTAAGAGCAAGACTACACATTATTCTTCCCATTTTACCCTTAACGAGTGCTAAAAGTCATCTTTAACCTTCCTTTTATGCTTCATGATCTTTAAACTTAAGTGACATGCCAAAATTGCCCTTGTACATTCTTATTAATTTAATTTAACTAACCAGGGTAACAAAATCCTACTAACACTATAATAAATAATTAAACTCTAATAATAATTCTATCCTAACCTCATAATTTATTTAAATCATGCCTAACTCAACAAAAAAATTTGGGGGCCAACAATTAATTCCAAGTTGCTAATTATAATCCATTAATTCTTGTCATTGGTAAACCAAAGTACATGACATTGGAAAAGCACATTCGTATCTCATATCACATTTATTTTAGTTTCACACCCTGAAATATATCAATTGAGTGCAATTTGTTTAACTCACAATTCATGTGTGTATATTAATATTTTGCATTTAAACCCAATTATAAAAATCATGCCATAAATGGATCAAATTTATTCTATATGATGCCACTCTTGTGACTCAATAGTTTAACACTTGAAATGTTTTGGCAATTTGAGGGACAGAATACTATAGTAGCTATAAAGAAAACCTCCAACTCCTAAATTACTAGCCATATTCCCTCAAAGTTAAAAGATCCAAGGAGCTTTATGATACCCTGTGTAGTTGGTAATTTAGAGATTTTGAAATGTTTATGCGACTTAGGTGCAAGTATAAACCTTATACCTTTGTCAATTTTTAGGAAATCATTTTTGAACACTAGAAAAGCTTTGGTAGATGTCCATAAAGACAACCTCATCCTTCGAATCGGTAACGAACAAGTGAAATTTAATATAAATAAGGTATTAAAGAATATGAAGGAGGGTGGCTCATTCATGAGAATTGATGAAGTCAAATATTTAAAGGAGTAAGAGGAAGAAAAGCAAATGACAGCAAAGATTGAGTTTAAAAAATATAAGTCTCTATTCAAGAAGCCAAAGAAGAAAAGAACAAAGAACAAAGGATACAAGACATAGAGGTTAAAGAAGATACAAAAGTCTCTGTTCCTAAAGTGAAAGAAGAAGAGGAGGTGGGGCTAACGAAGGAAGAACAAAAACAACGTAGCCTCTTATAGCACAAATTGTTAGATCAAAAGAAGATTCAGGGAGTTTTGTTATTCCTTATTTTATTGACAGATTGTTAAACAAAAGGACATTATTGAACTTAATTAGTTTTCTTAATTTTATGAATATTTTCCTTTTGATTATCTTGTAATTTATAACTTATTTAAAGGCTACGAAAATGAAATTGGGCTACATAAGTGGAAGCACGCCACTCATAATTGACCCAGGTTAAGTGTGGAAGGAAGAGCACGTCAAGCTAATAACGTTAACTAAGCGCTACTTAGGAGGTAACCTAATAATTAGGATAAGTTCATTTTTATTTTTATTTTCATTCAATAGGCTAAATACACTATAGCTACTGATTCAAGAAATATTAGATTAAATTATGTGGAGTATAATACTAAACATAGGTTTAAATCAGTGACTAGGAGAAAGTCTTACAGAAAAAAAGCCTCCATTAATGGAGTCAAATACATGAAGTTCATTACATGGAACATGAAAGGATCCAGCGTTCCTCCAAAAAAATTATGATCATAAATCTCATTTTGTATAATAAATTAGAGACAGTTGGAATTTTGGAATTATCAAACAAGAGAACTTTAACCTTACTTATCTGTTGATTAGAAGGAGATAAAGAATTATAATCATACCTTATTAGAAGAATCTTAGTCTACTTTGACAACACTATTATTGAAGTCACTACTTGCTACATAACTAATCAACTTGTACATTTAGACGTGAAATACAAAACCTGCAATAAGATTAATTTCATCTCTCATGCATATGCACACAATAGTGTTTATTAAAGAACATTCCTTAAGAGCAAAATTCAAAGAGATGGCTCAGAACATATCTACTCCTTTGCTTTTAACACGTGAATTTAACTCTATTGTGCAATTTAAACAAGATTAAGGATACAAATTAGTTGGATTTTCATACCAAGATCTCAAAAGATTCTTAGTTGGATTAATTTCATCTCTCATGCATATGCACACAATAGTGCTTATTAAAGAACATTCCTTAAGAACAAAACTCAAAAAGATGGCTCACTACTCCTTTGCTTTTAACACGTGATTTTAACTCTATTGTGCAATCTGAATAAGCTTAAGGATGCAAATTAGTTGGATTTTCATACTAAGATCTCAAAAGATTCTTAGTTGAAATTCAGGTGACTAACTTAACTTTGGAGGAAACTTTTATACCTAAAATAATAATCAGTCTGGTGACAAAGTTATAAAGGCAAAGCTTGATCATAGTTTGGCTAATCATAAATGCTTTTATGCATTTCCTAATTGTTTCACTTTATTCACCAACTTCACTTTGTCTAACCATTTTTCTATTATCACTTGAGCTAGCTTGGTTAGACAAAATATTCCTTTCAAACTTAATACTTTCCTAATAAATTTAGCAGGTTTTATTAAGCTTTACGGAAAGGAGTCAGTGCAAGCATAATGGGCATAAAACAATTCATTAATACAAGGAAAATTGTAATAATTAAGCAAGAGATGATAGTTTTATACAATCAAAATGTCGACAATACTCATCATTCACTCAACTTGGATAGGAGCAATCTAGAGAATGTTCAAAATGAGCTTTATAATGATCCTACCTCTCTAAATTTTTAATATAGCTCAAAGCCTTATTACCATGCACTTTTCTTTCCATACCCCTTTCAATTGCTTCTATAAAGCCCTCATTATCCACTAAGAAATTATTGAATTGAAATGGGATTTTCTTCTTAAAATTGACAAACATGTTTTTGATCAAAATTGGTGAATGATCCAAATCAAAAAGGTGTGGTTCTAGGAAATTAGCCTTGCTCTTTGGGATTTATTCAACCAATTTCCTATTAGTTTATGCCTTACATCCAATCGCTTTAGTTGTAACTTAGTGACAAAATAATTTAGAGGTGTTATTTATGTTGTATATATTTAGATGTATATGATAAAGTCCATAGGATAATTGTACATTACAAATGAAATTATAATGAGATTATAATCTTGAGATTCATGTTACATTTATATATTATCCTAAATTGTTCCTAGTCATTGTTCTATTAAGATTGGACATTAATAGAACATAAAAAGACTAGAACACGTTATGTTTTTCCTTATGAAAGAAGTAGTACATCTCATAGACTAAAGTATAAAGATATTTAAACAAATGTTTGGGTGTTTGTTAGAGAACAAGTATATGAACAAACTCATCATAAGAAATCCATTTGGAGCATTACTTGTATATCTATGAAATTCTCATTATGATGATTGTATAAGTGATCATTTGTGTTAAGGTCACCAAAGTTATCTTGTATAGGGATTGTTATGTTTTAATACTATTTATGATCTAATTAATCATAGATCGTTTAATTAGTAGTCACTAGATGTAGCATGAACTATATGGAGGTAACTGAGTGATCAAGATATGATTCATTACCCTCAAGTAATTAGGAAGAATGTTTCGTTGTTCTCAATTATTATTAATTTAGGAAATTCTTGGCCAAGGTAAGATCATGCTCTATAAATAATTTCCAAATGTCATGAATTGAATCGATAGTTAATCGTAGGGAACTAATATGATTAGACTCAAAATAGAGTTTACATTAATTCTATGCTTTATGTCTAATTGGAACATTGGTTGATTAAATGATTGAATTATATGAAAAATCATGCACGAAAAGGTTAGTCAAAACTAGTTTGACATTCCTAAATATTTAGGTGGTCATGATGCGTTGCAAGATGCCAATATTGATCTATGATTATAAATTGTTTAATTGGAGAAGTTTTAATTTATCTAATTCTAATTATGAATTAGAATTAGAATTTATAATCATTGCCAACATACTTGGGAACCTAATGGGTCTCACATATAGAATGGGTTGAAGAGAGCAAAGTTAATTTAATCAAATTGGACTTGATTGTAAAGTTTGAGAAACTTTATGATTAAATATGAGATATTTAATAAATAAGGATCAATATGAGATATTGAATCTTATATGGGCATAATTGCTATTTAATTAGAATTATTTGTAATTCTAATTAAATTTTAATTGAAATTAGAATTTAATTTCACTTAAATTACTTAAACGTCTAAAGCTTATTATAAATAGGCTTAAGCTCTATGGAACTAGCACTTCTTGCTTAACCCTCTCTGTAAAAGTTACAGAGTTCTCTTAACTCATTCTGCGGATACCGTTAAAGGTCAGACATTTGTACGGCTACAGTGGTTGAACCACAGATCGATTTCAGGAATGGTTCGAGGAATAAAACAAGATAAAGGTCAAGCATTAGAATAAGGTACGAATTAAACTCCACTTTATTATGATTTGTATTAACCATTTTATAAAATTAAATAGATCTTGGTTTTCGAGAAATCAAAAAGTCACAAAAAAGTTTCATGATTATTCCACTACGATCAAAATTGGATCTCGACCTAGTTTTCCAACAATACAATCATCAATAGCACAAAATCTCCTTTTTTAACCTTCCTAACCATTTCCCACAATTGTGGGATAAGGGACCCGAAACCTCCAAACAACTGTTTTCACAAGACAAGTTTTTGGATCAGTTTTGTATGGCCATTTTGACCTAGAAATTAACATTAAGCAATATGATCTTCTAAACAAATGTTCTTCTATGTATTAAGTTTGAAACGAAGTGAAAATAATGCAATTTGGTTTGTTATTCTGAGAGTTATACCCAAAAAACTATAGACTATGCATGTTCAAAATTTTTGCTAGTGCATGATCGAGCATGTGCACTCAAATTTGTAAAACTCATATCTCTCAATTCTAATATCTAAAAATTACGAACTATATACATTGATATAAGAGAATAAGCTACAAATTTTATGCAGACAACTTTGTCTGATTCCACCTACAAAAATATAGTTTATTCGATAAAATGTGGCATGATTTCTATTAGGGATAGTGTTACAGCCTATGTCATAACTCAACTTCAATCTAAACTTAAAACCCTTAGTGACATAATTCAGATTCAAATTCTTTATGAAAGTTGGAGATAAATGTATCTAGTTTAGTTTGAATTTAAAATAATCCCATTTTGATCTCTACAAGTCAAGCTGTGGCTAAAAAATCGATGGCTATTCAGTGGAACCACTCCTTCTAATGAGTACCCAGCACCTATCAAGTTCCTAACCACAATTCTTCATTAATTCAATACACATTATATCCACTTCAAACATCAAACAAGACATGATCTATCATAATACCAAGTTTAGTACTCCCTTACCTCTTTAAACTTTTAAAAAAACAACTCCAAAGAACCAACTAAATCAGCCCCTCCAAGCAATTAGCACACATCTAAGATTAAGGTGAAAGTAGGATGCTCTTAGCACCAAAAAGACAGCAGCATAGAAGATAATTTAAGGTAGCTTTCTTGATGTAGTTTCTTACCAAGATTCCAAGTGAAAATGATCCAAACTCTAGCAAAATTCTAGAAGTTGAGAGGGATAGTTTTGATGGAGAGGAGCAAAGTCAAAGAAGTAAAGAACATTCCAGCAGAAAATTTGCCACCTTTGGTTGCTAGGTGTCTCATACATACTTAAGCATTTGTCAATTAACATGTCATGCCATGAAACACTTGATTATGCCACCCTTTTTCACCTTAAGATGCTGCCATTAGTCACCTATAAGTCAATCCACATGTCATTCCAAGGTTGGTCTACTTGTCACATAATAATTGGTCCATTTGTCCAGTAATTACTAGTCCATTTGTCACTCATTTAACTATGCTAAATGTCAATAACTCATAAGCTTCTAATAGAACATTTGTTACTTAATGAATGTTTCCATGTTTCATTAAGTAAGTAGTCCACATGTCACTCCACGATTGGTCCACTTGTACACAATCAATGATGCCAAATGTCAATGCATTAGCTATATCAAATGTCACTAATTCATAGGCTTAGTCAATCTAATTTCCATGTACCAAATTAACTTCTTACTTGATAATTTTCTTAGTCTAAATATACATTTAAATACCTCAATTCTCTAATGGTATCGATTAATTCCAATTTACTAATTATATTCCATTAATACCAAAATTAAAGTCATATACCTTTCACATTCAAATCATAGCACAATTTTAACTCCTATCTCACATGTACTTTCATAAATATGTATTGTTTCAACTAGGGTACCTTTTAAGGCCCTACATAATACATATGGAATCCTTCATATTTTTGTTGATCTTAAGCATTTTAAAGGTCATTGGACATTTATAAAGATTGACCTTGATCTTATGTCATTAAAAACATACTGTTTAGTATGGATATCCTTAAAGTTTCGTATGACATAGGGGGATATAAGATTTTTTTAATCTCATAAAGGTTCACTAATGCAGTTTAGCATTCAGTTGGAGAGCATAAAGGTTTTTTCTAATGTAGTTTAGAATTTGGTGAGAGGAAACAAGTTATCTCTAATACAGTTTACCATTCGATGAGAGAAAACAGGATTTCTCTATTGTAGTTTAGCACATGCTGTTTAGTATAAAGTTATAGAAATCGAGACATAAAAAATAAGATGGTATGTAATAGATCATATAGGTATCATCCTAGTTTGCCACACTCCATTTTCCCATTCATGTTAGTAAGGCATTAGATATTTGTGATTATATTGGACATATGTCACGTATGACACATGTGTTTAATATTTTCCAGTATCGAAAGCCTTACAGGATGGAATGTTGGACTTTCATTCCTTTCGATCAAATGTTTTTAAATTTGGTACCAATATAGTAACATGACTTAATCGAGTTTTCAAACTATTTTAAACTTGATTAAGAAACGACAATTAATAATTGTCTAAGGCGGAGAATGTACGACATTTTGCCGTTTTCCTATTAAGTGGATAAGTATTAATTGTAATTTTGGCTTTTTAATAAATTATCTGTTAATTTACATAATTTGATCTAGATAAGGTAATAAAGTGGCCCAATAAATTGTCTAAATGAATAGTTTGAGATTCGGGTAGAAAATGAATTCTTATTGGTGTGGATCGAACTTATATTGGACTTGTAATAAGGAAGCCCAACATGTAAACTATATATATATATATATAGGTTAAGGTCTCCTACAGTTGCTCATATATCAATCGTAAGTATACGAATCCTCTAACCTATTAAGAATGCTTATGTATTGAGAAAATTGTAAAATGGAGTTAACCATGCATCGGGGAATATTTGTTGTGAAGGTCCCAGATGATCTGAGCTCGTTTTGGCCTCAAAAACTACTTCGAAAGCTAAGATGGAATCAAAATTAGGTATTTCACATTTCCTTCTATTTTAACCCTTTCATGAACAATCCAGGACACATAATAAGATCTATGCTATGTGTTACAGTTGAATCTTATTTCACTTCCTGATCCACTTTAGTATTCTCCTTTGAATCCTTATTTCAATCCAAGTTTACCAGCTCCTTATAAATACCTTTCAGGAATTTTCTTCTAGGTTCCTTCATTGTTTTACCTATTTGGGTATCCATTTATATAATACTCTTACTGTGTCCTCGACTAATACATCTCCCTCACTTAGCCTTGTAATTGGGATAGTATTTGGAAGTACTTTTGTGCTACATAGAGTTGAGCATACCCTATTCTTTTATGCAAAACATTGATCTCATCCGTACATAAGGGAATCCCAATATAGCTCGTGAGTGCTTTCAATCCTCTTCTTGGCCAGTATTCCAAAGACACCCCGTGCAGGTTAATCGAAATTGGTATCTTGTCTTGTTTAATGCTCTCCATCCACAACCCAGGCTTCTAGGGTTAAAGGAATAAATGTTGGTTCAATTTATGGCATGACCCCTCTTCCATTACTCTCTTGACACTTATTTAGTTCTTAAACTGAAAGATTGTCTGGTTATCCTTAGGTAATAAAACCTCCACTAATGCTTCATTGCTTTCTTCATCCACTACCTGTCTCTAGCTATTGATTTGGGTTGGCCACTTGTGAGATATTTTCTCCGTTTAAAGGTGATGGTGAATATTTAGAGGTTAGGGGAGAAAACAAACTAGTGCTCCAGTTGAGTCCCCTTTGGTTTTTCTCCGTTTCCTATTATATGGATAAGGTTGTCAAGTCTCAAGTGTTTTTTGGAAAGTTTGTTACCTTAAAATGCAAAAAGGGTTACCCAAGCGGCAAACACTAATAGGTTAAAAGACAAATATACCTATATAAAATCAAGATATATTCTATGTGAGTAATTTAAGTTGAAAAGAAAAGCAGAGTTCCAAAAAAAAGTTATGGGGGAAAGGAGGGACGCAGAAAAGATCTAGGATGGCTAGAAACACAGGTGAAAGAAAATTTAGATTGGCAGTGAAGTTGACAATAGTTAGAACAACTAATACAACACCACACAACTTTAATCATTTTTAGGAAGAAGCGAAAGCCTCGCTCTCTAAGTGAAGTTGACAATGATGATTTAGGCCCTACAGCCAATCGCTTTGGTTGTAGTTTAGTGACAAATTATTTAAAGGCATTATTTATCTTGTACATATTTAGATGTATATAATAAAGTCCATGGAATAATTGTATCACTACAAGAAAATAGTGAATTAGAGACGGAAATTACCGACAGAATCGAGAAATATTCCGTCGGTATACCAAATTACCGACGGAATAAATCGACGATCAAAAACGTCGTAGATTCGGTCGTAGCTAAATTCACCAACAGAAAGTTTGTCTATCGTCGGTAAAATTACCGACAAAAAAGGTAAACTGTCGGTAACATCAACGGAAAAGTTACCGACCGTTTGATGTATTTCGTTGCTAAATTTACCAACCAGTGGCTTACCCGTATGTAAATTTAGCATCGGAATATTTCTAATACAGTCAGTAAACTTACTGACGGTAAAATTGTCCGTCGGTAAATTAGCAAATATTACCGACGGAAAGTATATTCCATCGATATTGTGTTTAGACAATTACCAACGGAAATCTTGCATATTTCCGTCGCTAAAAATTTTATTAAATTTTTTAAAAATATATATTTCCATTATATTTAAATTATAATCGTCGAACAATTTTATTAAT
>JANZXR010000009.1:11658535-11685128 GCA_027575705.1 Erythroxylum echinodendron
TTTAGCACTGGGGGCAGGATTCTTGACCCATTTAGGAGTTCATTAACTCCTAAGATGGTTGAAACTCTTATATGCTTGCAAAACTGGCTTGATTCCTTCCCAATGGCTGATAGATTTTTTATGGATGAAGTTGCCTTTTATGAAGCAATAGATTCAGGTCTGCTATTCCATTTTTTGCTGCTTATGTTGTACTATTTTTTATCCTTCATAGATTAGTATTACAGATATCTACTTATCCTTTTGGTTTTCTTTGTAGACATTGCTGAAGAAGCTGTAAAGAAAGACATTCAATTAAAGTCAAGTTGAAAGCAGACCTCCAATTTAAGTAAATTTCTTAACTGTAAACTTAAAAAAATAAACAATGTTTATTAATTAGTTAACTACCGTGTATGCACTGCCTTCTGCTTCCTTTGACATTCACTTGTGAATTTGATGCTTTGCACTTGTAGGTTGTGTAGCACAGTTGTGTATAAATGCAAGGCTTGTCCAGTTGTAATTATCAGTGGATTGTGCACTTATTTTTTGGATCATGCATAATGACAGAGACAGAAATGCATTCTGTCTTGGAGAAGCCTTTTTTGTGAAGTATTGAAGCCATTTTGGAAGTTGGAAATTGTAAATTGTAATTATTTTCAAGTTTTGTATGTATTTTGTTCAAATCTTGTAAGTGAAAATGTAATATGTATTTTATTTTGTATTAGATTTCAAAAGTAGAACTAGGTTAGGGCTTAAAAGTTAATCACCGAACAGGGCTTGGTTAATTTTGTTATGATATATATTCTTGACAGCTTGGTTAATTTTGTTCTGATATATATTCTTGACAGCTTGAGGTATTGTTTTTATTACTCTTTTAAAAAAATGGTTAAAAAAAGACCAGAAAAATTTGGACATGCAAAATTTGAGGCCCAAAATTTTAGGCCCAAAATGAGGGCCCAACCGAACCGAAAATAACCAAACCGAAAATTCGGTTTTATTAGATATTCGGTTCGGTTTCGGTTTCATGTTTCAAAAAACCGGTTATTCGGTTCGGTTTATAAACCATGCTCAAAACCGACCGAACCGCACCGTGCCCACCCCTAATTGCGGTATTGAAAAATTATAAAAACGATGGGCAATTGTTGGCATGATTACTACAGCGAGGAGACCAAGGCGTGGAGACTTTTGGCGGCGCGAGACGTAGGCTGGCGTTTCTCTGGACAGTTTCCTTCTGACGTTTTGGCTGATCACGAAATTTTTTTTAAAGCCTTCCTTTTATTAAATTAGTTTTATTAAAATATTAAGTAGTTTTAAATCCTGATAAGTTTAGAAAAATGTTTTCTAATTCTTTTCAAAGAGTTGATTTTATTATGATTGTTTTATAATTTAATTTAATTTTTGAAGAGTTGAATTATTAAATTAAATTAATTCTAAAATAATTTTCAAAATTAAGATAATTATTTTTCTTAATTTGATTAAGATTAATAATTATATTGATTCCTAACTAATTTTTAGAAAAATTGTTTCTAAAACTTAAATTAATTATTTTCAATTTGATTGAAATTAATTAATTAGAAAAGTAGTTTCTAAAATAAGGATTAATTAGTTTCAATTAGATTGAAATTAATTAATTAGACTCCTTAAAATTAAGAAAATTGTTTTCTTTGGTAATTAAGAAAGATGTTTCTTAATTAAATTTATTTATTTCAATTTGATTGAGATAAATTAAATTTATAATTTTATTTTTTAGAGATTTATTATTTAATTTATTTAGAAATTGTTTCTTTATTTATAAATAATAAGTTTCTTGATTTATTAAAAAGGTTATTATCTTGATTAAAATTTGAAAAATGTTTTCATTTATTTATCAAGAAAATGAACTTTATTTATTATTTTTAAAAAATAGTTTTCTACTTTATTAAAGAAAAGTTGTCTAATTTATTAAGAAATCAATCTATAACTAAATAATATAAAGACTTTCTTAATTAAATGTGAAAGATATTTTTATTTAATTTTGAAAGCGGTTTTTTTTAATTTTACGAAATAGTTTTATAATTAAGGAAAATTTATTTCTAATAAGAATAGAAATAGTCTTCTAATTAGATTAGAATATGTTATTTATATAATTTTTGAAAAAGAGTTTTTCTAAACTATAATAAATAAGATGTACAATTTATTGAAAATTGTTTTCAATTAAATTTTATCAAAGGTGTCAAGATAATTGGAAATAGTTTTCAATTGGATTTGAAAATTGTTTTCAAATCAAATAAAGTTTCTATTAGGAATAGGAATTTAATTTATTTAGGAATCAATGGTTTTAATCTATTTTAATTTTTCCAAGGAGTTAGAAATGTTACTTTAGATTAAGAAGATCAATAACTAGAATCAAACGAAGCTTGATATTTTATGCATATAATTCGATTATGAATGCATAAGTTGCATACTTTAGTTATATGGTTGATATATATATATATATATATTGGATGCATGATAAATTGTATGTTTTACATGTGTGATATTTTACATGAAATTTGAATTTGATGAGACAAATGAAGTTAAATCCCTTGTTAAAATATTTACATGCTGAGAACGTGATTGTTTCCTTCCATTGTTATAAGAATAAACCAGAGTTTTGTTTATAGTTAGCTTGTTAAGCAAACTCAAGGCCGCTTTAACCCGAATATGTTTACTCTCATGACAGTGTGTTCTACTTAACTAAATTTGTGTGATTTGGATGAGCAAACTTATGATCACATGAATTTAGAGGCAAGATTAGGAATAATATATAAAATATATTTTGGCAAGAGTTGTCACCTAACGAATATAGGAGTCGCATGATATGTGATTGATAAAGTTGTTATCTACCTAATTTAAGTATAGTTGGCTTATTGAGCAAACTCAAGGTCAATTATATTGAATGGGATCTTAGCCCACTAGAAAGATTAGAGTCATCTTTCCGAATAGTAATGAGGGTATTATTTCGAATAAAATAGTGAGAGTAACCAAATGCATGATTAAAGTCCTAATATTATTTGGTAGTCATGGCATATAATTAATTACTTACTTTCTTGCATTTATATTTTGTTCTGAGTAGAATTTTCCTTGTTTAGTATAATTGATACTAAGTTAGTGAACCCAAGTTCTTGGACATAGGATATGTTTGAGAAGTGTTCTCAGAAGTTAGAAAAGAAAATTGTATGTCCATTATGTTATTATGCTATAATCCCTATTGAGGATTCGATGAAAAAGTTTTAGAGATATGTCAAAATCATATAAATGACAAAATGTATTGATATTTTGAATTGACTAATGTCTCATAAACTTTGAAGACAACATGTAAGATGTATGTCAACACCATGATAGCAAAATGCAAAAGGTTTCATAGAGTAGAGCTAAAAGGCATAATACCTTGATGAAATTGTTCCACTTAATTTAGCCTACTAAAAACATTATTGTGGACTACAATTAAAGGCTTAGCAACAGTATGATAATAGTTTCCATTAGAAGAAAATTATTGCATGACTTTTCTTGCCTATATGTGATATGATAAAGACCATATATATTTCTAATTCATGCTTATGAGTATTTGATGCCGAATTTAGATCCAACATTATTGTAATATTCAATGCATGATTAGAAATGGATTGTTAAGTAAAAATAGTTGATCCAATTTTATTCAAAGAGTTTGTATGCGTTGGATAAAAGGAGACTTATGCTTAACATAAGAGGCAAGAATTAAAAGTTGGATAACCGAGATTGTCCTTTTATGCCATATTGGTTAAATCAATATAACGAGAATCACAAAGTTACATACTAGGATATATGTATCTTTTTTATTATGAATCGTATAGAACTTGTGAAACTTGTACAGTTGAAGAATGATCAAATCTACCTTTGGTGAAAGGATAATTATGCAACTGAATTGTTAAATTTTATACATGTGATGTATTGGACGGAACAACAATTCATAAAAGGATAATATTATATTTCATTATATTACTAATGAATTTATGTAATGTAGTCATATGTATTAAATGAAATATTGATTTAAAAATTTTGAAAAGTTCAAATTGTTTGAATTTTAGTATAAATTAAGCATAGAGAACTAAATTGCATAATAAAAGGTTTGAGATATCTAAAAGTTAGATTAGATAGATTCTTACAAATATACTGTACAAATTGTTTGTTTCAACATATACTTATAGGAGAATGGTTCTCAAGATAAGTAATGGGATTAAGATGAAATTTGAAAGGTTCAAATCTCATGATAATAAATCTAATTGGAACTAATGCCTTTAATGATAAATTTGATGTATAGTTGAAAGGCTACGAGATATTGAAAAAATTCACTTTCATGATGAATTCAAAGAGTTTGTTTTGAAGTGAATTTATCATGTCCACAAGAAGGTTAGTGGGAGTATAGTTGTCCTCTTTAGTGGGAGTATATGGAGACATATTGTTCACAGAGAACAACAATTCTAACTTTCAATTGTTGATAACATAATTGTCGAAAAACAACTCTTGTTGGATATGAAAAGGTAACAACTTAATTCTGGTAATTAGATCAATAGAGATAGATTGGCCGTTGTTAACTTATTCTAAATCCAACTATATAGATAATGTACTAAAGATATTTAGTATTTGAGATATCAGATACGTATGAAGTATTAAAGATATCCATTACTCTATGTGTGAGTTGATATTTGAGTTCAAGATGATAAGGATATAACTTTACAAGTAAATCCTAATTAAGGTTCATTTACTTAAAACAATAGGATTGGAAAGGTTCCAATATAGCAATGGTTATTAATTGAGCCATAATAAATTTTTCATTTAATGGAAATGATTAATTGGATCAGCAAGTTCTTTAGTGAACTTGATAGAGTTTCTTTGCATTGTTCAAGATAGCAATGTACTATAGAACATTAGAGTCATTGGGCATGCATAAGGAGCTAATGTCTCATCAAAGATCCAAGAATGTGTTTAGGCAAATTTTCTCAATTATGATAATAATTAAGATGGGAGTTGTAAGGCTTAAGCAAGTACGCACTATAGAGAATCTTATAGAATTCTCTCATTAAGTCAGTAGTATAATAATCATCATATGGTGATATGGTATGAGATACTTAAACAATTGGCGTAATGCAAGTGAGAGATTATTGATTTCTGCCCTACAACCAATAGCTTTGGTTATAGTTTAGTGACAAATTATTTAAAGGCATTCTTTATCTTGTACATATTTAGATGTATATAATAAAGTCCATGGAATAATTGTACATTGCAAATGAAATTATAATGAGATTCTAATTATGAGATTCATATTGCATTTATGTATTATTCCTAAATGTTCCTAGTCATTGTTCTATTAAGATTGGACATTAATAGAACGTAAAAAGACTAGCACACGTTTTGTTTGTCCTTATGAAGGAAGTAGTCGATCTCATAAGCTAAAGTATAGAGATACTTAAACAAACTTGTGAGTCTATATTAGAGAACAAGTTCACTGAACAGACCCAATATGAGACATCCATTTGGAACATTACTTGTATGTGTATGAAATTTTCATTGTGATGATTATATAAGTAATCCTTTAATTTGAGGTCATCAAAGTTATCTTGTATAGGGATTGCTATGTTTTGATACTACTTATGATCTATTTAATCATGGGTTATTTAATCAGTGGTCATTGGATATAACATGAACTATATGGAGGTAGTTGAGTGATGAAGATAGGATTCACCACCCTAAAGTAATTAGGGAGAATGTTCCGTTGTTCTTGATTAATATTGATTCGAGAAATCCTTAGCCAAGGTGGAATGATATTTTGTAAATAGTTTACAAATATTATTAATTGAATCAATAGTTAATGATAAAGAACTATTATGTTTGGACTCAAAATAGAGTAGACATTAATTCCATACTCTATGTCTAATCGGAACATTATATAATGAAAGGATTAAATTATACAAAAAAATCATGCTCGGAAAGATTAGTCAGAACCAATTTGACATTCCTAAATATTTTGGTGATCATGATGCGTTACCAGATGCCAATCTTGATCTATGATTATAAATTGTTTAATTAGAGAATTAAAGATAACTTAAAGGAGTTTTAATTTATCTAATTCTAATTATGAAATAGAATTAGAATTTATAATCATTGCTAACATATTTGGGAACCTAATGGGTCTCACGTATAGAGTGGGTTAAAGAGAGCAAAGTTAATTTAGTCAAGTTAGACTTGGTTGTAAAGTTTGAGAAACTTTATGATTAAATATGATATATTTAACAAATGAGGATCAATATGAGATATTGATTCTTATATGGGCATAATTGGTACTTCATTAGAATTATTTGTAATTCTAATTCAAGTTTAATTGAAATTAGAATTTAATTTCAATTAAATTACTAAACTGTCCAAAGCTTATTATAAATTAATTGAAATTAGAATTTAATTTCAATTAAATTACTAAACTGTCCAAAGCTTATTATAAATAGGCTTATGCTCTATGAAACTAGTACTTCATGCTTAACACTCTCTGTAAGAGTTACAGAGTTCTCTAAACCTATTCTGTGGATATCGTTAGGGGCCGAACACTTATGCAGTTACGGTGGTTGAGACGGATCAGTTTCGAGAACAGTTCAAAGGATACGACAAGATAAAGATCAAACTTCGAAATAAGGTACGAATTAAGTTTCCGCTTTAGTTGATCCTTTTTATACAACTAAATAGATCTTAGTTTTCGGAAAATCAAAAGTTACGAAAAAGTTTTGTGATTATTCTGCTGTGATCAGGATCGGATTCCTGCCCGATTTCCCAATAGACAATAGCTAGAACAACTCATGCTATACCACACAACTTTAAGCATTTTTGGAAAGAAGCGAAAGCGTTGCTCTCTACCTCTTCGTTAGAAAAAATAAAAAATTGAAAATATACGAAGATATTAATGTGCTCCACAACTAGTTTTAATGCCAGAATAATTACTCTCAATATTATATTAGGTTTTAAATTACGTTTTTGTCACTCATTTTACTTTTATTATTTTTCTTTTAAATTGAAATTTACCTATTAAATTAACATTTTCAAACACACCAACCACGACTACATGAAGTTAGTGAATTTTTTATAAAAATAAAGTATGTACTAAAATTCAATATTTTGAAAAAGCTGATAATTTTTTAGTAATCAGCATTAGTTAAAATTGCAAGAGAACTTCAATTCAATTAATATTATAATTGTTGGGAAACCGCGTCAGGACCTGATCCTGACTGTAGCGGAATAATTACGAAACTTTTTCACAATCTTTAATTTCTTGAAAATCAAGATCTCTTTACTTCTATAAAATGATTGCCAGAAATAATAATAAAGCGAAATTAAGTACTTAATTAATATCTTTGTCCGAAACTTGATCTTTTTCCAAATATTGATGTGATGTTTTTAAAACATCATAGGAGTACAAGAGAACAAGGCAATTTGTGATGTTTTTAAAACATCACAAAATGTCAAAAACATCACATAATACAATTTGTGATGTTTTCAAAAATGTCACAAAAAGCATCGCGGAATGTGATGTAGGCAAAAGATTTCTGTGACATTTTGTGTAAAACATCACAGAAAACACTGACATTCTACGACGTTTTTTAAAATGGCACTGAAAGATTAGACTTTCCGCGATATTTTTAAGAAACGTCTCGAAATCTGTCACATTTTACGACGTTTTTAAAAAACGTCGCAAAATGTGTCACATTCAGCGATGTTTTCTGGAAATGTCGTGGAAAGTCATATTCTGCGACATTTCAAAACTTCGCGGAAAATTTTCTATGACGTTTATACAAAAATGTCGCAGATAGTTTGATTATTTTTTTCCATTTTTTCGAAAATCATTTTAATTTATTAATCTATTAATTTTACTAATTATTTTTAAAATACATTTTGGAATTTTTTAAAATCTATACCAATCCACTAAAATGCGAACTGATTGTTTATTTTAATTTTTAAAGATTTGATCAAACACTTGATGATTTATCTAGTGTCGTGATAGGATGCAGCAGTTTATGCCCTATGATTCTATGAACTATGAACAAGAATTTATTAAGCTTTACAAATCAAAACTCGTAAATATTAAAGAATAATTATTAGAAGATTACTGTTGACAACAAGATCTCAATCTTCCTGTGCCTTGTCAAACAATACATTACTAGAACATATTAGTTTTCAATTTTTTAAAGGTGCTGTCAATATTCAAACCAGTATAAGTATAGCAAGCTCTTGCATAATTTTGCAAACACAAAACTAGAGCTGAATATGAAGTGTTTAAACTCTTCTATGTTGTCCCTTGCTCTCATAACTAGTACATTCTTTTTGTTATCTTTAGTATCTGTAGCCAACAGTAACACCAATAAGGAGTTTCTTCAATGCCTTGCTTTCAAAAATTCCACTGATGATATTTCCAAGCTTGTTTACACCCCACAAACTCCTCCTACTCTTCTGTTCTGCAGTTCTCTATGCAAAACCTACGCTTCAATATAGCTACTATGCCAAAACCTGTAGCTGTAATGAAGGTAGAAAAAAATACTTTCACAAAAATTTATGGATGATAACTAAACATTTTATATAGTTTAATCTTTTGGAACTTACAAATGAACTGTAGCCAAATAAAAGGAAAAAAAAAGGAAGGGAGGTAACAAAGGGATAAACAATAACTATTTATATCCAATATTAATACTCATCTGAATCAGATTCATAATACTCGTCATCTCCATCTTCATTAGAGTCTCCATCATCATCATCATCATACAATATATGATCCTCATCCTAAAGTGGACATGAGCATGTTGATTTTTTATTCTTCCACTCAGCACTGCAGATGTAGCAAAATTCATACACGCATCTACAAAACAATCACAATAATTAGACTAACTACAATGTGTGAGCATTAAAGGCTTAATATAGCTTCTCCCCTCGCTAAAGAATCCTCTGCTAGATCTAACTTTGTTGAGATGCAACATGAAATAAGTTTTGGCTTCACCGTGTTCGTATACCAGACAACCACATAGATGGGTGAAGAAAGAATGGGTCGAGGACAAAGATTAAAGCTTGCGGAAAATCTTACTTCTTCCACAACTGTACTCATAAAAACTAATTCCATCTCATGTTTGCACGTTCCAATAACAGAAATTATCGCATTCCCAAAAAAATATCTAAAAAACTACAAAAAGTGAATTAATCTAACCAATACAACAGATCTAAACCCCTAGTGAGCTAAGATCCACCTCCATACACTCATTTGCTTCCCAATTTCACAAACTATCGGATTCAAAAACCCAACTTGGAGAATCCTCACACACCCAAATTTAGTTCAATCAACAAACTAAATCAAAACTCAAATCGATAAACTTGCCTGGGATTATGAAACGACTCGACCTTGTTAGCAGAAAGAGGAACATCATCGGCTACTTTGTAACGATGATCTGATGCGTCAGATCTAACCTGCACTACAACACCGCATAAGATCAGTATAGCATATACAAAGCACGTCACTAATTTTTTCTTCTCCATCCCAAACAGAGCTGAAAAGAGAGGGTTATTAATCAAGTGAAGATACAAGGGATGGGAATGGAATTGTTATACAGAAGAAGGAAAACACAAGCCTTCCAAACGAAGAACCCTAGTCTGTATGACAGGATAGAGAGAAGATGAGAAGGATAGACAACTACAGAGAGCACTTTAGGGTAAATGGGGTTACTTTCAAATAATACTTAAATGCAAACTTCAATCGCGGCGTTTCATTCAATAAAATGTCGCAGTTTTTATTTTGTGAGGTTTTATTAAAAAAATGTTACAAAATTACAATGTTTTTTCAAAATTTTATGAAAATTTTAAACTTTTCGTGATGTTTTCTAAACATCACGAAAAGTCTTTATATTCAGTGACATTTTATTAATAAAACATTGCGAATTGTATTATTTTTTTGTAATACATCGTAGCTGTACAAATGTTCAGCCTCTCATTACAATAAACTGAGTTTTTAGCGATGAATTTAATCATCACTAAAGAAGGAAAAATCGTCGCAATTATTAATGTGCGATAATTTAATTTCGTTGCCCCAATCGTCACCGAATTCCTGCACAAAAACATGTTTACGACAAAAATAATTTGTCGAAAAAACTTATTACCGAGGATAGAGAGAGACGTTGGTAATGATTTTGTGTGACGTTTCCTTTTGATAAATAAAAGTCTTTTCCCACGAAGCCTTATGCGTCGGTATTTGATATTAGTGACGATTTGGTTTTTGTAGCAAAACATGTTTAGCTACCAATTCTTCCTGTAGAAAATATTTTTAGAGATATTTCTTAAACGTAGGTAAAAAGCTTTTATAACGAAGTATGTTTGGTCACTAATATATTTTGTGACAATTTTTGTTTGGTAGCAAAAAAATTTATCCACGAAATATTTTTTGTAGCAAAAACTTTTTACTGACATTGTTTATACGTAGTGAATTTGTTTTTGTGATGAATTTCATTTGGTAGCTAATAGTATTTTGTGACAAAATTTATTTTTAAATTTAATAATTATTATAATTTTTATAAATGAATTTATTTAAATTTATTAAAACTTTAAAGATATTTTTGATGAATTATTTTTTATACTTGTATTATTTAGTAACAAATTTTAATTTTGAAATTTATAATTATTATAATTGTTAAAAACGAATTTATTTTAATTTACTATAAATTTTAAGACATTTTTATATTTTGTAAATAATCATAAATTGAAATTAAATAAAAATATAAAATGAAATGCATTATATATAAAACAATATTTATATCATTTACAAACTAAGAGTCTGAATTTGAGTCACTAGTACTAACATATGAAGAACCTAGCTTTTGTTTAACCAATTTTTTAAGGTTGCTAATTTCTTTTAATCTCCGATTTAACTTGTTTTCTGTACATTGTAATTTGTCTTCTGTACATTATAATTTTGTCTTCAGTAGCTGGTTCTCCTCTTGAAGCACTGTCAACAATACTGGTCGTGAGGAAGAAGCTCCAACGGGCTTAGGTTCATACCCAAGGCCTTTGATATAACCCGATCGTATACCAAAGACATTATTGCAAATGTCATCAACATTGAGTTTATTTCCCTCAACCAATGACGTTTGCAACAACTCCTGCATCTTGTTCTACAATATAATGTAGAAAATGGAGTTAACTTTAAAATTATTAGTTAATACTATATAGAAAATAAATTGTAATATTAATTTATTTGTACTTACATAATTACTTTGTGCCTCTTCAAACGTCCAGCCTTGCCCTTCCTTATAGTATGTGTGCTTGTACAATGTGATCCTATCACACTTTGCCCTTAGAGCTGTGTTTGACTCTACAATAATTAAAATAAAATATAACTAATTAGAATTTATTGTATAAAAAATAGAATAATAAATTGAACACGTTACACTTATTAATTCTTGTCGGACAATTGTCAGACAACGACAAATAACCTGGAGCCAGTGTTATGCAGAGTCATCATTTTTTCTCTGTTGGTTTTGGCTTTCTGACACTTTTCCTAAATTAAGAGAATTAGTCATAAAATGTATAAATACAATTAATGGAAGAAAAATATGAAGAAAAGAAATCAAACCTTAAATTGTGGTGAAGCCCAATAATCACACAATTTATTCCAATTTTCTTCAGTCTCCCTTTTCGGCACGTGTCTCCTGGCCTCTTCATCAGAAGGAAAAGACTGATAATATTTATGCAATTGAAAGCGGTTATCCTTCACCTTTTGTTTCAGCAGTGAACCAACACTGTTTGAAACCTTAGGCTGCTCGATATCTACAATATTGAGCTTTTATCTGTGAAAACATGTATTAGATAAGTTATTTATTTAGTTAAGTAAAATTGCAATACTTATAATGAAAAAAATTGAAATAATACCGAAACTTTATCCAAAGCATTTTGCAGCAAGTTGTCTCCTTTCAACTGCCTAACATGCTGAAGGTAAGGCAACTTATTCCGAACAACAACGCTAACTCACTTGCCAATTTTTCTTTTTGGATCTTATCAACTGGACGCCCTTATATCGGGTCAATAGTCACGGACAACTTGGAATTCATTGCAACATTCATCCGTTGCAACTCAACGCCTTTTGTCTTTCCTCTACCTCATTTTTTGAGGCCAATATTGGAACATAAAAAAACAACATAATGATTAAGCACACTAAACATGTAATGAGTACATAAATGTATATATGCTTAGTTATCATTAATAAACATGAAGATCCCTTATGACTACCAGACGATGTTGGTAAAGATTGTTGTTGCTAACTTTCCTCATGCGATGATGCAATTGCTAGTTATTTTGTTGGAGAAACTTTATCACCCGTAACCACCCTCTTTCTTTTGTTACGACTAAGTGCCATTGTAATCAACCTGTGTAAAAAATGAACAACATCAACAATATTAGAAAATAGATAACAAATACAGAAAATCGTCAACTACCGCAAAAACATAACTGAAACATTAAAAATATGCTTATAGTCATCGTAAATAAACATAACTACAACATCAACAACATAAGACCTATAATTATGTTATTAACATTTGAAACAATACGAAAAATGAAACTTACATTCAATCATCATCATCAAGATAAAGAAAATCATCATCATTAAGTAGATGTTCTTTTGATTCTTCATCACTAATATATTCCAGCAAAGTATCGTCATTGTCATTGAAGTCATCATGAGTATAGTCTTCATCTAATTCACCAATATCCTTTTCACAAAAATCAAAGACATTCCTTTGTTGAAACTTTTGAACAACCTTCCAATTTCGACCCAATACAGTATCGTTGACGTAGAAAACTTGTTTGGCTTGAGTTGTAAGGACAAAAGGATTATTATCATACCATGTCTTACTAACATTTATGCTAGTAATATACACGTTCGCTCTCATGCCAGTTAGATCAAATCATTTGCATTTAGGTAGAACAACCTTCTTGTCATTGATGTAGTACAACTCTATAATTTCAGATATGACACCGTGGAAGTCAATTATTTCGTCGTCATGACATCCTTCAATGACAACCCCACTATTTTGACTTCTAACTCCACTATCTCGATCTTGTATGTAATATCGCACCCTAAAAACAATGTAACCTGTGTATTTCTTCCCACAAATATGAGACCCACATGCCAAACTATATAATGTTATTGTTGCTTCTTGCACATTATGATTATATAACCGTATCATCTGTACGAAAAATTTAAAATAAATATGAGGATGAGACATATTCTCATATATACATAATATGTAATTAATATGAAACTCACTCGATTTCTAAACCATGATTTAAACTTCTGCCTATTTCTTTCTTCAACATTAACAATCCCTTTACTTCGAGTTGTGTCCTTTTGTTCTCCATTGGGAAAAAAACACAGTAACATCGATGAGTTAATGAAGGAAATTGTAATATGATTGTTTAAGTGAAAAGGAATATACGTACTCCATGTATGTATCGACGTTCTAGCAATTGTTCAAAATATACCAATGGGCAATTTCGAATTCGTCCTTACTTAACTTGATATATTTAGTCGCGCCAAGTGGCCTCACCTTTTGGGAGAAAATAGACAAACCACCATCATCACTGAAATCAAAGTTACGTTTTGGTCTATTAAATCTCGGCTCTACATCAGTTTTAGCCGCACCAAATGGCCTCACCTTTTGGGAGAAAATAGACAAACCACCATCATCACTTAAATCAAAGTTACGTTTTAGTCTATTAAATCTCGTCTCCACATCAGTTAAGTACATTGAGCAAAAAGTCAAGCATTCATTTGCTATATAAGCCTCTACAATAGACCCCTCTGGTCGAGCACTATTACGTACATAACGCTTTAGGGAGCATAAAAACCTAAACATAAACGGTTAAACACTTAGTAATTGTTACTTAAACAATCAAGCTCTTCTACATCTTTAATTGACGAGATCGGGTCTTTGTTTGTCAAACTGGTTTTGTCACAAATTATAGTATACTTTTAGGTAGATGCTTTATGATGTTTGCATTTGGCTCTCAACACAACTTTTTCAACGAATACAAGCATTTAACTATTGTTAAATAAAAAAGTTGTGATTTTTATCCTTCTATGGTAGATCTAGACATTCTTTATGTAGATCTGTACATAGGTTTGTTTTGGTGTTAAATTTGATTTCTTTGTCTTTTGAATATGATGCTTTCTAATTTTCATGTTATTTGTTTGTGTATAATGATTTTGTTTACCTCACTGTTACTGAACTTTCGTATCTTATGTGTTTCTAGATTTTACGTATTGAACAACTTTTGTAAATGCATCTTGCTTGCCATATGTGACTTTGGGCTCTCCTCTAGTCCTATGAAACACATGCGTATTTTCTTAGACAACTCCAACTATGTAGACTACGCCTCGTTTGTGTGTTACTGTCCTAATTTAGGGTGCTTGATTTCGGAAAAATTGCATTGTCTAGTACTTATTCCTCCTATAACTTCATGTTTATAGTGATTATTAACTAAAACCGTCTAGGTGCTTATTGTTAGTTCTTAATTATACATTTGATGTATGAGTTGTGTTTATGGTTATGTTTTGAAGATGATTTACTGTCTATCTTTGTTATTTTTTAATGTCTATCTTCCCACCCATGTTTAACGTTTAATCTCATCAAGGAATGTCGACATAGAGACTAGTTCCAGATGGCCCTAATTCATACCATTGGGAGGAATATGACAAAATTATCCCCACTGAGCAAACCAAAACCAAAAAAGAAATCTCCAGTTTCTATAGAAATCGTCGTTTGCCTTCCATGACGGATCTTCTGCTTCAAGGTGTTTAGTATCATCCGAAATATGTCAATTTCCTTATTATGTACATCTCATTTCCTTTTATGAAGCTATTATATATATTCACATTTGATGGTTTATACTACATGCTAGTTTAAAGCTTCCTCCAGTCTCGAAGGTGACATTTATGCCCATAGAAGCAAGAGTGATGTGACAGCAGTCCGTAAAGGAAAATAGGTTGATTTGAAAAATTCATTAATTCTGAATACTTCATCTGCTCATGCACGTATGTCACTCCAATTTTAGTTTCTTTCATGGTTTATTAAAATGACAATATCTAACTTCTATATTGATTGTGTTTTAGGTACTAAATCTAAAGACTTTTTCACTCCATCCTCTGTAAATTTAGCTATAGCGGAAGCGCTGTTACAAGAGGGTGTGAAAAACCCTACAGTTGAGGGAACAAGTTTTAATGTTTCAATTGGTACATTCGAACGTACAAGGACCCTTTTGGGAAATCTAGACATGGGGGACTAATTTACCTTTACTGACTCACATGTTACTTAGAATCCAAAAAATAAATATATCATTGTCAGTTAGCGAGTCAATTAACTGAACTCATCTTTAAAGTTTATTTATTGTTGTACCTGTAATAATTTGTCAAACAACATATCTACTACTTAGAGGTTAACTTGCGACCTATTGATTGTGGAATATTATTGTTCTGGTTCTAAAATTATATGATTTGGGTAACTTATAGGAAAACTTTGTACTGTATTGTTCTATAACTGTATTTTCTGCTATATCATATTTTTATATTCATAAAATTAATTAAATTTTTTATAACTTATTTTGCCAATTTTGTAAATACTAATGATTAATTAATACTACCGTTTAACACTTAAAATTATGTTGACTTTTTTTTAATAATACGTTGTAAACATCAAAATAAAATCTCAAATAAAACATATCTTAATTAACTATGATATATTATAAAAACGTTAGCTTTAAAATTTTTGCAAATGTAAATCATTTAGTGACGATTTATAAAATTGTCACTAATTGCAAGCATTTAACAATGTTTTACATAATTCGTCACTATATGTTGGACCTTTTGCAATGACTACCAAAACATCGTTGCCGAATACTAGACATTTATTGACACTTATTAAAGATCATCGTCGGATGTTAAAGTTTTTAAAACTAAACAAAATTTTGGGCGCCAAATATGGACTTTTACTGATTCTAAAACATATCTTCACGAAATTTACAGCATATTTAGTGACAATTGACAAGGTTCATCGCTAAAGTTACGTACTTGGCAACGAATAATGATAAATGCCACCCATTGTTCTACATTTAGTGACGATATGGTTTTAGCATCACCAAATATTAAGCATTTTGCGATTATAAATTTTATTCGTCACTAAATATTTTCTTTTGGCGACTCTTTAGTTTTACGTCGGTAAACGACAAGTTTTAGTGACAACTTATTTTGTTTCATCGTAATATGTTATGTTTTTGAGATGAAAACAAAATAAGTTGTAGCTAAAACTTGTCGTTTACCGACGTAAAATTAAAGAGTCGCCGAAAGAAAATATTTAGCGACGAATAAAATTTATAATCGCAAAATGCTTAATATTTGGTGATGCATGTTTTTGAGACGAAACTGATGAAATCGTCGCCAAATAGTCCGTTTGTTGTAGTGTTCAACTGTATCCACAGAATCAGTTGAGAGAACTATGTAACTCTTACAAAGAGTGTTAAGCAAGAAATGCTAGCTTCATAGAGCTTAAGCCTATTTATAATAAGCTTTGGACGTTTTAATTAAATTCTAATTTCAATTAAACTTTAACTAGAAATACAAATAATTCTAATTAAATACCAATTATGCCCATATAAAATTCAATATCTCATATTGATCATTATTTATTAAATATCTCATATTTAATCATAAAGTTTCTCAAACTTTACAATCAATTCTAACTTGATTAAATTAACTTTACTCTCTTCAACCTATTCTATGTGTGAGACCCATTAAGTTCCCAAATATGTTGGACATAATTATAAAATCTAATTTAATTCATAATTAGAATTAGATAAATTAAAAATACTTTTAATTTATCTTTAATTCTCCAATTAAACAATTTATAATTATAGATCAAGATTGGCATCTAGCAACGCGTCATAACCACCCAAATATTTAGAAATGTCAAAGTGATTTTGACTAACCTTTCCTGGCGTGATTTTTTTGTATAATTCATTTCTTTCATCAACCAATGTTCCAATTAGACATAGAATATAGAATTAATGTCTACTCTATTTTGATTCCAATCATATTAGTCATTTTTCAGTAGCTATTGACTTAATTAATGATATTTATAAACTATTTACAAAACATTATTCTACCTTGGCCAAGGATTTCCTGAATCAATACTAATCGAAAACAACAGAACATTCTTCCTACTTACTTTAGGATGATGAATTTTATCTTGATCACACAACTATCTTCATATAATTCATTTTACATCCAATGACTACCGATTGAACAACCCGTGATTAAATAGGTCATAAATAGTATCAAAATGTAGCAATCCCTAGACAAGATAACTTTGGTGATCTCAAGTCAAATGGTCACTTATATAATCATTACAATGAGAATTCTATAGATATATCGGGTCTGTTCAGTGAATTTGTTCTCTAATAAGCACCCACACGTTTGTTTAAGTATCTCTATATTTTAACATATATCCTTTGTAATGAAAAATAAAACATATGCTAGTCTTTTATATTCTATTAATGTCCAATCTTAATGGAATAATGACTAAGAATATTTATGGATAATACATAAATGCAATATGAATTTCATAATTATAATCTCATTTGTATTGTACAATTATTCCAAGGACTTTATCATATACATCTAAACATGTACAAGATAAAGAATGTCTTTAAATAATTTGTCACTAAACTACAACCAAAGTGATTGGCTTTAGAGCATAAATCAACAATAATCACAACAAAAAAACCAAGAAAAAAACCTTAGCTGCACAATATATATTAAGATACGTTAATTTAGGATTATATTTCATATTCTTCAAATAAAAATGAAAGCTTATCTACCCAAAACGAGAAGGAACCATTTTTTCTTTTTAGAAAACAATTTATGTACTGTAATTTGACACCTGGAATAAATGATATGTACAAAAAAGAAAAATTCTTTTGGAAGGAAACCAATTCACTTGTACCTAAATGAAGTAGACATAGACAAGAGAGGTTAGAGTTACATGATGGAGTTGCATGTGTGTCCGCTTAAGGAAACTAAGAAAAAGGAACAGGAAGTTCTAATTTCTTATGAAATTGGGAAGAAGAAGCTGTTATATTTCCAACAATAATGGCAGGATTAAGTAAAAATAAGATGTCGACTGAAGGTTAATATCCATTTGAAGTCTGTTGAAACGCAAAGTTTGGAGTAAAAATAAGATATTCATTATCACAAAAATTATCAGTTTAATTCGTAATTTATGGTTTTTTTAAGAAAAAATGTTACTACATGTATGTATGAAGCAAAGGAGAAATAATGGACTAAAAATATGAATAAAAAGTAAATTGGCATCGTTCGTAAGCTTTTTAGTGAAAATAAGAATAAAGAGGACTTAGATCTCATTTTTGATAGAATATAATTCGTTTTGAGTTAGATATGTTACTTTAATTTTAGAGAAGCTGAATCCAGCAATTAAAAAGGAAAAAGGAATTTGTAACATATGTTTGTGTTATGAGAAAGACGACACCCACTAGAAAAGTCTTTTCTACTCAATTCCAAACCGTCAATGGATTCATGTATTAAACTCAACCTATTATTGGTGCAATTGGCTATGAAATTTCCCACGCAGCAATTACAAATTAATGTAAATATCAAATATATGAATATGTAAAAGTCAAATATCCTGTGCTTATCATCTGTCCTATACTCAGGTCTGATGTTTGTTGCAGCGAAAAGAAAAGAAGAGAGAAAAAAAAAAAAAACATTGAAGTGGGTTAAATATTTCAGGGACTTCATGACAGACCAAACTGAAAACGTGGGCACCAAAGCAGAAGATGTAGGAGAGGAGCTTCCTGATATGCAGGGGACAGAATATTCCTCATTTTTCACACATGGGCAATTTGTCGCTTGCTTCTGAAAAAGCCTAGAGCTCTTGTAAATACGAGGTCAAAACTTTGGATTCTTACCCTTTCTATATTGATTAAGCCATGTTACCTTCCAAAGTTGCTTGCTTTACTTAAATCTAAAGGACCAACTTGCCAAAGACTTTCCTTTTCTGGTTTCCTTGGTTATTTCAGATCTGAACCTCATTGTTCCATTCTCTCTGATAAATTTCCAGTTAAACCCAGCCAGTCTGCTTTGACTTTTGGTTTGTATTGATTCAAAGCAGGCATAATATCAACTATAACTTGGGATGGGATTAGATGATATGCACCAAAGTGGGAATGGAGAGATGGGCTTTTCGTTGGGAAGCAAGAATAAGTACAGGAGAATGGATTCCGAGCTCTCAGATGGTGTTGATGAGGCGTTACATCATCACCACCAAGATAGGAGTAAAAGCACCAGAAAATATGTTCTCGCCAGTGCCATTTTTGCGTCTCTCAACTCTGTGCTTCTTGGCTATGGTAAGTGGTAGTCAATTTCTCTTTATTGTTGTTTTGTTCTTCATCCATGAGATCTTTTGATTCTCCATCTGATATCGACATTCTGCTGTAATGATGTAGTCCTTATATCATATGCTATATTCCCATTTATTTTGCTAGAAAATCACGCCATTGCTCTCTCTTTATGTGCCATGGATTTTGTCCTTGTTAGCACAGAAGGAAATTTCAGGTTTCATGGAATTTATTTACTCAAGACATGATGTGTTTGTAAAACTTTGAATATAATCCCATCATTAGCAGTTTTTGAGTTTAGTAATACTAATTTGGTTTAGTTTCTATCCTTGTGATGCATAAGGAAATATAGAATAATTGTCGAGCCAGTGAACTCAGAATCCCTTTTAGACGATATACAGGATAGTGGGGGATAGTTTTGGCATGAAAAGAGCAAGGAGTATTCTTTTATCCATCGTCATACTTCAAAATCCAAGCTGAAAGGGCATTTGCGCATTAAATCAATCAATTTTAAGTCTTATTGGTACCTGTTCTCTTTATGATAAAGAGAGGCTTTGAGCAGACGCACCAGTGCATAGCTTCTTCTGCCTGTTATATGGTTGGGAGTTAATGTAACAGTTCCAATTTATCGAGAGAGAGTGTGTGAAGAGCCAAAAGAGGTGTAGCAGTCTAATTTCACTGATAAGTGTAGATATGCTGATTTGACGTGAGAATATAAAGAATAACCATGGTGGAGAAAATAGGAACAGTTAATAAAAAGGTCAAGAGTCCTGTAAGGTTCATATGAATTTCATGTAATCTATACTTTAGACATGAATATAAGTTTTCTCTTCACTCGTATTCTTTGGTTAGAAAACGATAATGTATTAGGCAATTTTCTTCTAGTAGAGCATTGTCATGTGCATGTTCTAATATTCTTTCCATTGAATCTTCTTATCTTGAAATTCTACTATTTCTATGAACTTTATTTGAGTAAGAATCTTTCTGTATTAGCCGGGGAATTCTGGAATGTAAAAGTTGTTTTTAGGAAAACAAAAAAATTAGACAGTTAGGAGTTTGGCCTGTTGACGTAGATGTAGGAGGAATTTCAAATCCTAGTAATTGCAAGGATTGAGGCATTTTTCTGTATATTTTCCAATTTTCAATATTCCAGAAAATAAAATGTTGAGGGGGAAATACAGTCATCTAATCTATTCATATAGGCACAACCCCAAGTCCACTGTAGATTAGATATTGCCAACAAATTAACTGAAGGATATTCCTTAAACAATCCTACAACCATTATGTTGAACTTGCCTTTCTTGATATTAATTCTTCGTATATTTTATTGATCTCTTCTGGTGTTTTAGCTGTAGATCATAGTTGTTGAAAAGGGTTAACTTAAAACCAATACCCTACTGGAATTATAAAGCAGTTGACTGGTTGCAAATTGATAAGGCTACTGGTTTGTTAATCTGCAGACGTAGGTGTTATGAGTGGAGCAATCATATTTATTAAAGAGGACCTTCATATAACTGAGATACAAGAAGAGGTTCTGGTTGGATGTTTGAGTATTGTGTCCCTATTCGGTAGTTTAGCTGGGGGAAGAACATCAGACCTTGTTGGAAGAAAATGGACGATGGCCTTGGCTGCTGTTGTCTTTCAAGTTGGGGCAGCTATAATGACACTTGCTCCTTCATTTGAAATACTAATGATTGGAAGGCTTTTGGCTGGTATTGGAATAGGGTTTGGAGTGATGATTGCCCCTATCTATATTGCTGAGATATCACCATCTGTTGCTAGAGGCTCTCTCACTTCTTTCCCTGAAATTTTCATAAATTTAGGAATTTTACTTGGTTACGTCTCGAATTATGCATTTTCAAGTCTTTCCGTACATACAGGCTGGAGGATAATGCTTGCTGTGGGAATTTTACCTTCAGTGTTTATTGGATTTGCTCTTTTCGTTATTCCTGAGTCCCCTAGATGGTTGGTCATGCAAAACCGAGTTGAAGAAGCAAGATCAGTGCTCTCAAAAACAAATTACAATGACAGAGAGGTGGAGCTTAGACTAGCTGAAATACAAGAAGCTGCTGGAACTTGTAACGCAGAGAAGCGGGAAGAGAAAGCTGTATGGCGTGAAATGGTGAACCCTTCTCCTGCACTTCGTCGGATGTTATTTACTGGTTTTGGCATCCAGTGCTTCCAGCAGATCACAGGAATAGATGCAACTGTTTATTACAGTCCGGAAATTTTTAAAGGAGCTGGGATCAAGGATAATTCAAAGCTACTTGCTGCAACAGTTGCTGTAGGTGTCTCTAAGACTGGTTTTATATTGGTTGCTATCTTTCTCATTGACAAACTTGGCAGAAAGCCTTTGCTATATCTGAGCACAATTGGAATGACCATTTGTTTGTTCAGCTTGGCTGTCACACTTACTTTGTGTGGGCAAGGACAGTTCTCAATTGGGTTGGCAATTTTGTTTGTTTGTGCCAACGTAGCTTTCTTTTCAGTGGGAATTGGTCCTGTTTGCTGGGTCTTGACTACAGAAATTTTCCCTCTACGGCTGCGGGCTCAAGCAGCTGCACTTGGAGCAGTTGGTAACAGGGTTTGCAGTGGCTTGGTTGCCATGTCTTTCCTCTCCGTTTCGAACACAATTTCTCTTGGCGGAACATTCTTCATCTTTTCGGCAATTTCAGCTCTTTCAGTTGTCTTTGTCTATGCACTAGTTCCTGAGACAAAGGGGAGGTCACTAGAACAGATTGAGCAGCTATTTCAAAATGAACATGATGTGCCAGCTGGTGAACTTGAGTTGGAAGACGGCGAGCATCTAATGCAGAAAAATTGAGAATGTTTTCTGCAACTCGAGTTGGAAGACGGAGAGCATCTAATGCAGAAAATTTGACATTATTTCTTGCAAGGTCAATGTGATGAAGGATCATTGCCCAGTTCTTCAATCTGACTATTGCCAAATTCTTACCGATGGTGTTCGAATGGCATGTTTATTGCACTAAGTGTTGATAGTAAAAGGAATATGGTATATTTGTGTCTCAGTACGATCTTTTCTTACTGCATTCAGGAATTCTGCATTCCGTTTGCACAGTTGTACTGTCTTACCGCAAACCCAATAGAAGTAAGAGCATTAAAATTAAACTAGAATACTTGTGAGAAATTTTGCATATTATTATTGTGTCAAATATTTATGAGGACTTTGTTTATGGAGTTATTAAGTATAATCAATAAATTAGTTATAATTAATTACCAAAAAGTTCTACAACATATTATATCATTATTAAGCAATCAATCCCATTTTACTAATGTTATGTTGAAGTTGACTAATACCTCGTTACTCCTCGAACTTAAAGATAATAAAAATGGGATCAATCAAATTTGTTAACTAGTTCATTAAACCAAGCTGGCAATTGACCTTTAATGAAGATGACAACTGTCTGACTATGAGATGATACGTGTGACAACAAATGGTTCCTTGCTAAAGATGATAAAGAATAGAGTGACAACTGTTACTTTTTCGCTCATGAAATGTCATCGTGAGAAACTTAAATGGCGCTCGATTATTATAATAAATAGTAGTGATTAATGAATATTCAATTCTCATACCTATGAAAGCCAACATAACCATACGAATTCAAAAGTAATGTCAGTAAGGGCTTTGTATTCACCTTCAGTATTATTGTTTGTTTCTTCCTTCGACGTGATATAAGAGAATTATTAAGAAAGAAACTTAACCCAATTGTAGAGTCAACTAATAAGATCTCCACCCTAATTAGTATCAGACTATACACGAAGTTTTACCTAGAAGTATCAAACTATAGATACCCAAAGGCTTCAAACTGTAGAGACACTATAGTCTCGAAATGAAGACACCATTGGTGTCAAATAGTAACAGTTACACTGTAACCCTATAGACATAACTATCCACCACCAAGACAATAAAGCAAGCATTGTAACATTTTCCTTTAACCATTTGTTAGGTAATTGTGTCTATAGCTTAAATTTATAATTTCATAATTCATATGTTGAAAAATCATATGATATTCATTGAAATCATAAAATTTGTATTTAAGTTTCTTACATGCAAGTCATAATTTAACACGATTATAAGGGTATCAAAATCACACTTGTATAATCATGCTATACATATATAAGCAATAAATATGCATATAGATAATGTATATACGTGTAAAATTCCTTTAGCATACATTATGATCAATCATAAATTTCAATGTTTAATCACCCAATTCTCATATGGTGAGTCATATTTTATTTATTTCTAAGTGTTTGAAAAGTTTCGTACACATTTTAAAGGTTAAGATATAATTCGGTAAAATTTGGAAATGAAAACAAAATCAAAATAGTCAAATTTCCTCCCCGTCAAGTCCCTTGCCCAGAATTCATACCTCCACTTGTTCTGTAAATTTCACATATCAAACTTTCAAATTAGCTTTTTGCGTCTTATAGAAATTTGTTTCCTTATGTCTCTAGTTTCCATAGCATTAAAAATCAAGCCATTTGAACTTCTAAATCATAAAACATGCACCAAAACATTACAAGCTGTTCCAAAAGAGGGGCAGTATTAGTTTACCATTTTCAATCTCAAATTCCAATGTCATTTAGCCATAATTAGGTTGAGATTTTATTGCTATATATTAATTTTCATCTTCAATTAAAATCACCCAATTTAGAGCTCTGTATGACAAGTTATGTCCAAAACAATGGGACTGATTTAAACAAACCTAAGACAGAATTCCACTACACGTTACTCTCTTGCCATATTCAACCAATTCCATACAAAATAACACCAAGACACCATTCTAGAAACCATTCCATGTCTAAAGGAATCTTTGTATCCATTAAAACATAAATATATGGAAATTAAACTAGGTGTAGTTCCCAACCTTGAAATCAAGCAACTAGCCTTTCTAGTAATTTTCTTTCTTTTTTAGCTTTGCTTGATTCACCAACTAAAAATACCACAAATACATATTTCAATCCCAATTCCATCCTTATCATTCTATCTCGTCATAAGAAAAGCAATAAGTGATAAATATGAAGAGAAAAACTAGCAACTTTTATCTTGATTTCCACTTAGGATTAGCTTGATTCCTTACTTGCAAAATGGTGTAATGAAGAAGACGAAATTGAGAGAAAATGAGAAGAGGAAGAATCAACATTTAAAAACCTAAATGAACGTCCCTCTCTCCTCTCTTACATGCCTATTTCATGAAACACATGCTTGAATCCTATTTGGACACATATGCTTTAATCCTATTGGTCACACATCTTTTAATCCTATTGGTTACACATGCTTTAATCTAATTGGTCCATGTGTTGACTTTAGAAAAATTGCACATTTTGTCCTTCTTCTTCTCTTAATTCCCACATTGGCATATAATCTCATTAATTAATTTCATTCTCATTCATATTTCATGTTTAAGTATGTATGTCTATGCCAAAATGAAAAATTACCAATTTACCCATGTTTTTTTACATTAAGTACCATTATTTCTCTTACCATGCTTAGATGCACCTAATTCTTTATGTTCACTTCTTAATACACCCTAGACATGTTATAATACTTCTAGGGTATATGTTGGGGCTTTAAATTTCTCTCCCCATTAAAAAGAATTTCGTTTATAGCTGTATTAAATAGCTGTAGCTACTAAGTTCTCATCATCGATTCGGGGTTCCCAAGATGCCTCTTCAATACCATGATGCTGCCAGAGCACCTTTGTGAGAGGAATTCACTTATTCCTTAAATGTCTCACTTCCCTAACTAGGATTTCCTTCAACTCCTCATCATATGGGAAGTCTATTTAGATCTTTATCTCTTATACTATTAACGCATGTGAATCAGCTGATTGATATCTCCATAGTATTAAGGCATGGAATACATCATTCAACTTGGATAGTTCCATAGGAAGAGTCAACCTATATGCCATTGGTCTCATCCATTCAAAGATTTCATACGAACCTATAAATCTCGTACTAGGCTTTTCCTTTTTCCTAAATCTTAACACCTTTCTCTAAGGCAAAACTTTCAAGAAAACTTTGTCACGTACTGCATATTCAATATCTTTCCTCTTCAAATCAACATATGATTTTTTCTATCATTATAGCCTTCAATCTTTGATAAATAACCCTCACTTTCTCTTCTATGTCTTTGACTATGTCAGGCCCAATCTGTAATAGCCGGTTTCTAAAACATACTAAGAGTTAGAACCCTAGACCATTTCACATGAGTAATAATATTGGGAATTCATGAAATGTATTTCATTCACATACATATCATTAGCATACACACATGAATTATGATTTTGGTACACATTGCAAAAATAGTATATGCACTCAATTGACATATTCCAAGGTATGAAAGGTTTAAAATGAACATAATGTAAATTTTGAATTATTATGTCTTAAATTTTGGTTTGATTGGATTCCAATTAGTAGTTTGGAATTAAATGCTATAAATTTGTAGATTGATGAATTAATATATACATTTAGACTATGAAAAATGCTAACTGGCAAGACAAATTGACATATGAAAAATTAGGATGACTGAGCCTATAAATTGAGTGACATTTGGCATAGATAAATGAGTGACAAATGGACTAGTAATTAATTGACAAATGGTAGCAATTATTGAGTGACATATGGACTAATTACTCGATGACATATGGTAGCTTAACTAGAGGGCAATTGGCTTACATGCCTAATGACATATGTCAAGGTTACATGAAGACACCTTGCACCTAGTTAAACTAAGCTACAATAGGGATGGTGTAGAGCCTCGGCCTCTCGGGCCTCGTGCTCTACTGTGGAGCCCGGCCTCCACCGCCATCACTCCAGGTATTGTCCTCTTTGGTCATGGGTGAGTCCACGGCTCGACTGATTCACATTTCCATCACATTGTCCATAAATTTTCAATGGTTCACATTCTGGGCTATCTTCACTTTTCTCACATATCACACTTCACACATGCTCATGCTAATGACTCACACACACAGGACTCAGACTCGGGATCAGTCGCCATTGTCTGCTATGACATAACGCTAATGCAATGCACTTGACTCATTTGTCAGAAAATGCCCATGTAAGATAGTACTTCTGGGCTCTGATACCACATAAATGTAACACCCCACTCCCG
>JANZXR010000009.1:11685228-11709888 GCA_027575705.1 Erythroxylum echinodendron
TTCTAGCTTATTAACTAAATGTCATTCCACTAAAGACAATTAGTTGAACTCTTGAATTATTAAATATTATGAGAACATATATTTCATGTCCAATTGCAAACCCTATTTATAGCTTTATTACAGCCATCTGCACAATGAAGGGTAAAATTACCGTTTTGCCCTTATGTTGGTTTTTCTTTTTAGATCTCCTGTTTTACATTATATGGTGATTAACACACAAGATCTCATCTTAGTGTTAAGACTTGATGGGTAGCTAGTCCATCAACCTACTGGCACCAGTTTAATCACCAAATCTCCTTAAAACATCTAGAGGTGATGATAGCACTATAAACTCTTTATTTGAGTGAATCTTCCATTATACATGTTTCAATCAATAATTCCAACATGCAGACACACAAATTCAATTTTCAATACATATGAACCGCAATTCATATCAAAAATCACATTTATAAATCAATTATACCTGAAAAATGTCAATGAATGCATCTGCAATCAGTTTAATGTGCAAACATTAATATTCACATGTGTGTGCAAGTCATATTATGCATGAATATGAAATGTACTTTCTAACTTCTCATTAATCTCTCATGTATTGTATTCTAGGGTCCTAACCCTTAACATAGGATAATGGGATGTTACATTTTCACCTTGAATTTGTGATGATCTTGCCTCCTTGGAGGGCTAGGTTAACTTAATGTATTAAGTTGGAATTTGAGCTTAACATGTAAGTAGAAATATGATCTTTATAGCATGTTTTGATATAACTTGATGATGAATAAATTAGGATGAAGTGTATATGATGTTGATGATGAAGTGTATATGATGTTGATGATGAAGTGTGCTGGAATATGTCAGATGAACTTGGATGTTTCTATGCTTTGTTCTTGATGTATAAAAACCATGGGTTATAGGTTATTGTATGGGTGAATTGGATTGGGATATGAAGTATAATGAAGGTGAATTTATGCTAAAGAAAGGTGTTAGTGTAGTGTTCTTGAATTGGGCAAAAACTAGGACTATATGTATGATAGTGAATGATAGTTTTTGTTTTGGTTTTTGATGCATGAAAGATGATAATTTATGAGCTGCCAATTGAATAATCTTAAGTTGTTATTAAAGATGAAACTAATGAGTAATTGGAGTATAATTAAGGTATAATTGATGGACTATTAAGAAGATGTTTTGAGTTTGGTATAAAGATGTAAAAATCTAGAAAAATTGAAAGAATTGGATAGTGAACTTTCGATTCACTCATCCCACAATCGTTGGAGCTGTATACACAATCGTGGAAAACACCGTAAAGTGAATAAAATGCTATTTTGTGTGATTCTTGAACCAAATAAGGATAAGTCACTTTACCTTGATGCATTTGGACTTGATTGAGGCTTAAAATGAACCTAGTTTGGTGCAGGATAAGTTGGTTAAGTGTTTGATAAGTTTAGGTTGTTAATTGATGTTATATCTTAAGGAAAAGATTGTTTGATATCAATGTATCTAAATTTGGAATTTATATGTGTTAAAGGAAAGAAGGTGTTCTTATGAATACTAATGTAATCCAAAGGATATGAATAATGCATTAGGAATGAATGAATGAGAATTGGGAATTGTGTGAATATATATAATTATAGAATAAAGTTGATAAATGTACGATTGATAAATTTAGAATAATCAATTTTATTTCAGGTGTAAACCTAATTGTAAACTAGTTATATCTAAGATATGATGTATGAAAGGTTAAGATTGTGATTTAAAAATACATACCCAAGAAAGTCAATTGAGCATGCATTGAACATGACACATATACATGTTCATGATTGAATATTTATATGATTGATCAACTTCGTAATGAGTAAAATATGTGTGTATTACATGATTAAAGAAGTACAAGTTGAACGTTAACATTCAGATATTACCGGATCATCAAGGCAATAGCTAATCTGAAGCGTATTGTGAGTTAACCTAGATGGTTTCTCACCATGATTAATTTGTCTCTGTTTAAATTTCAGTTATTAAACTATTATTAATATGTTTGTGATAATTCTAGACATTGATGGTCTGAGAACTTTGATATTTGGGAATGTATTAAGAGTGTTTTCCAATTGAATGTGAATATGAAAAGTATATATTCAATTGAATGTTAAATGCCATACTTATATTAGATGAATATGATAAATGACTGTGCTCAATGAATGAAAGATATTAATATCATATTTTGTGAAATAATGCATTTCATCACATTGTCATACATGATTAGATAAAGGAGTTGTGTCTGGAGCGACCATTGCAAAAAAAAGCTCAAAGCTTAGAAATGTGTATAAAGAGCCACGGGGTCAATTATTAATCAGCTCGGTATCCATAATAGGTATGGGACAGTAAATGAAATGAGTCCGATACCTACAATAGATATGGGACAGTAAAAAGGCGCTCGGTCATAACAAAATAAAAATGAAAGTGGAGTCACATGTGTATATGCATTTGTAAATATATATCTTCAAATGTATCATGTTAAAGATTGCGAAGTATTATTACATTGTGTTGATATAAAAATATGCAATGTTTGTGTACATGTTGATGGTATGAATGATTGAGATAAGTGTTCGGATTATTCTAAAATGAGTATATGAAATGTGTGAAGTCCATAAGGTATTGTTGAGATATGAGGTTTTTGGTGAATTTGATTTTAATTTGTGATATTTGTGTTTCGATATGAGTAAGCACATCAATGATGGTTCACTCATTGAGTTGCAAACTTATCAAAATTGAAACGAAAATTTTCAAGTACAAGGGAGACCTAGCTTTTAATGCAAACTGATAGAAGTCTAGTACTATCAATCTTGGAAACAAGAATGGCTCAAAGGTCTGGTCAGCTAATATTTGAAGAGTTTAGTAGAATGTGTTTATTTACCTGTCTAATTTCATGCAGAACATTTTGTAATAGAGTAGCAAGCTCTCAGATGTTTTTGTTACTGTAAATATATGAATGATGTAATGTAATGCCACAATGTAAGTTATGTTTGTGAATGAAATGGGTAAAGTTGATCTTTTAACTACTTATGTTCAGTATAATGCCATAATAAGTTAATGTGATTGCTCTAATATGCCATTTTCATAAGGTATGTTCTTGAATGTCCTCTGGATATTCGGGCATATGCTCTATGATAGTCGTTTGTTACACAATCATCTTATTCTCAGTCAATTTTGTTCAACAAACTGGGGTTGTACATTTTCTACCATATAATGCTTCATATGGTACCATACCTATATTGGAATGATAACTATTGTTGTAGGAAAATTTTATCAAAAGAATGCACTTAACCCAACTGCCTAAAAATACCATAACACATGCTCTAAGCATGTCGTCTAGCCCCTGTATAACTCTATTAGATTGCGCATCCATTTGTGGATGAAAAGTTGTTCTGAAGCTTAGCTAAGTACCCAAAGTAGCTTGCAAAATTTTCCAAATCTTGATGTAAATCGTGGGTCTCAGTCAGAAACAATTGATAATGGCACTCCATGTAGCCGAACAATCTCATTTACATAAAACTCAATTAACTGATCCATAGGATAGTCAGGTCAGACCAGTATAAAATGAGTTGAGGAGCCTGTCCATTATATCCTATGTTACGTTATGTTTTCTCTATATAAAGGGTAGGCTTATAACAAAATCTATGGTGATATTATCTCATTTCCACTGTGGGATTGGGATGGGATTTAATATGCCAAATGGGACTTGATTTTAGATTTCACTAGTTGACAAATTAAGCACTTGGACATATAATCTACTACATCACGCTTCATTCCAGGCCACCAGTAATGTTGTTTAAAGTCTTGGTGCATCTTGTTACCCCTAGGATGCATAGTGAACACAATATTGTGGTCTTTACATAATAACTTCTTCTTTGAGTCCTTTACTATCGGTACATATAGTCTACTTTTGAAGTAGAGACTTCCGTCATCTTTCATTACAAAATCATTATGTTTCCCTTCTAATACTGCTTGTGCAATTTGTTACAATTAGGCATTATCTTTCTGTGCATGTATTATCATCTGTCTCAAGTCAGGACTCGCTTTTAATTGGGCTATTCATCTAGTGCAAATCTCCATCTACTATGCTTTAATGACAAAGTTGAAATAAACTTTTTACTCAAAGCATCTGCAACCATATTAGCTTTTTCTTAGTGGTAGTTAATTATGCAGTCATAGTCTTTAAACAATTATAGCCAACATTGTTTCCTCAAATTAAGTCCTCCTATATGAGCAAGTACTTAAGACTCTTGTGATCCACGTATATGATACATCTTTCCCCATATAAGTAATGCCATTATATTTTCAAAGCAAACACTACTATTGCCAATTCTAAATCATATGTAGGGCAGTTCTGTTCATGTGGCATCAACTTTTTAAAGGCATAAGCCACCATTTTCCTATCTTGCATTAATACACATTTCGAGGCAACTTCCAATTGAAAATTGCCTCAATTTTACTCAGATCTACCCTGATATGCCTGAGGAAAGGAACTTCCTTTAGCAAAAAAATCACATTTGCTCAATTTGGAAAATAACTGCTTCTCGCTCAAAGTCTGTGGTACAATTCTTAAATGCTAAGCATACTCCTCTTCATGCCTCGAATAGATCAATATATCATCTATAAAAACCACAACAAATTGGTATAAGTAAGGCCAAAACACCCTATTCATTAAATCCATAAAAGTAGCCGATGTATTAATTAGCCCAAAAAGCATCACTAAGAATTTAGAGTGGCCATATCGAGTCCTAAATGTAATCTTTTGAACATTTACATCTTTTACCCGAAGCTGGTAATAACCCAACTACAAATCAATTTTGAAGAACACTCCTGCACCTTTCAACTAATCAAATAATCTTCTATTATGGGAAATAGATACTTATTCCTTACAGTCAGCTTGCTCAACTATCTATAATCTATAGAAATTCGTAAGGATCTATCCTTCTTCTTGATAAAAAGGACTAGTGCTCTCTATGTTGACATATTGGGCTAGATAAAACCCTTGTCTAAAAGCTCCTATAATAGAATCTTCAACTCTTTTAATTCTATAGGATCTCATCTATAAGGTGCCCTTGAAATAGGGGTAATACCAAATACAATTTCAATAGATAAATCTACTTCCCTCTCGGGTGGCAAACTTGGTAACTCTTTCAGAAACATGTCAGGAAACTCATTTACTACTTATATGTCTTGTAAGTTCACCCTCTTCCTTTTTAAATCAAGTACTAAATCTAAATACACTTCAAAAACCTTTTCTAAAAAGTAATATTGCTTGCATGGATGATATTACATTAGTCACATGGACCACTATTTTTGAACCATCAGAATCTTTGAGCAAAACTATTTTTAACCCACAATCAACTATAGCTTGGTATTTGGATAACCAATCCATGCCCAAGATCAAGTCAAATTTATCAGATTAGCTTTAAACTATTTTCTATGTATCATAATAGGGCAATCTCTATATATTCTATTCATATATACACTATGTCCCAATAGACTAGTCACATATGTATCATAGGCTAGACGATCTACTGATAACATTTTATCACACACTCCCCTAGTGCAATTTTATGAATAAGTGGAACTGAGATCTATTAATACATGCATAAATGAGTGGAACCGATATCTATCAATACATGCATATCAAGAACAAAGAGAGGGAAAATACTAACAATAACTTTTTGAGTGTTTTTTTCCTCATGAGTCTTTATTGTACATGCTCGTGCTAGACTGGCTAATGCTATAGGATAATCAATAGACTTAAATACTATGCTTGGAGTGGCTCTAAGCTTGCTTAGGCCTGGTACACCTTTGCCTTTACCTCATCCCCTAGCTGCAATAGGTGCATTGGGTGCCTCTCTACTCCTCTGAGTTGTCCTACTCTATCCTAAGCCTTATGAACAATTAGCCATCAAATGGTTAGTACCCCTACATTTAAAACAAGCCTCATTCAACCACTTACATATGCCCTAATGCCTCTTAGTATAGTGTGGACGCTCTAGTGGTCCATCTCCCTATCTAGTTGAAAATCTTCTACCAATATTAGATGTTGTGGACTGCCTTTGACATCTTCCTTTGGTGGCTAGGCTATAGACTAACTTCTAGGGATGCATCTTACAAATCTAGATTCCTCTTGCCTAAAGATGATCCATCTATAGAGAAACTCCTCCTTTATGCCCTTTCTCTCTTATTTGTCTCTTACTTTTCTACTTTGATAGTTGCTCAACTAGTTGATAGTAGCTTACCTATTGTAGAGAAGTTACTACCACTAAGTACTCTTTGATAAAATCATTCAATCTATCCTTAAATTGTCATCATCAGAATGCCTCTATCAGAAAATTTTCTTGAGCATACCTGTTGAACCGGCTGAACTCCTTTTCATACTCAGACATAGATAGGTTTCTTTATCTCAAATTCTAAAACTACTTCCATTGGGCTGCTTTATAAGCTTTTATGATATACTTCTTCTTGAATTCTTAGGTAAAGAATTCCCAAGTCAGAGGGTTAGGCATCTGAGGATGCAGTAGGACTAATTTCCATAAATTATAGACTGCCCCTTACAGGAGAGAGACAGCACAGGTAACCATTTCTTTAGGTAGACACTTGTTCTCCTCTGGAACTCTATGTCTGCTATAGCTAGTATTCTGCTTTATCGGAATCTTCTAGAGTCACACCCATAAATTCTTCCACCCCATGCTTTCTCAAAACCTCTATGGGAGCTTTAGGCTCAGTCATTCTATCCATCAATCTCATCATATCATAGGAGAGCTTTAGAAACATCTCTCTAAGTACTGACGATATCAGTGTTTCACCCTTTAGAGGCTCGAGAGGACCTAAAGCTGATTGATCTCTCCCCATCACACTATCAGCTAACTCCTTCTAAGCTTCACGAGGTCTTTCCATCTCTGCTAACTATAAGAAAAAGGGACATTTATATTAGGCCAACACAATAACCAAACCATGTATGTAGATGATTTACTAGACTTCTATTTGTTAGAACCTCCAAAATTGTAGACTTTGATACTATAAAATGTAACACCCCTTATACAGAACCTACAACCACCTACATATATGGCAACCAAATTCCTATACAAATAGTCATGGCATACATTTCTATTTATTTATAAAGACTGTCATCACACATTTGTCTATTCAATGTTATATATATACATATTATAAAATTTCATATCACTTTTATCGTTCAGTAGTATTACGCCTTTGCATTTACATGATAATATAAAATAAATATTACATACAACTTAAATTCTTTGTTACAAACTGTTACATATATAATCATCTTTAAGCAAAAGATACAATCCAAAAGTACATTTACTACTAACAATTGGCCTTGGTCCCTATAGATGATTCCTATACCTTACTCCTATTTCTTAGATCTACACAGATTAAGACTCATGTTAAGCTTATAGGCTTAGTAGGGAAATACTTAGTTTGGATTACCACTCACAGCAGTCATCCGCTAAGCACACACATTCATAAATATCACAAAATGTATAAATTGTGATGACGTAATTAATCAAGGTACATAATGCAAATATGCTTCAATATATTATTCATATACCATAAATTAACATTTCTAAGCCAAACATTGATATTCGATGCTTATTATTACAAATTATCAATAGAACTGCTCTTCATTATAAACCATCAATGCATTAAGTACAAATGCTCATCAATACCAATTATTCATGTTGTCATGTTATATTTCTTATTTATAACTATTTAATATACTTTTTGTTTTAAGTCTGCACATTCCTATGGATGTGGATAATGGGAACTGTAGATATTTGAAGATATCAAACTGTAGATACCCGAAAGTATCAAACTATAGACACTCGAAGGCATTAACTGTAGAGACATTACAGTCTCCAAATAAAGACACCATTGGTGTCAAACTATAACAGCTACACTGTAACCTTATAGGCATGCCTATCTACCCACCACCAAGAAAATAAAGTAGGCATTGTAACATTTTCCTTTAACCATTTTCCAATTTCATAGTTCATATATTGAAAAATCATATGATATTCATTTGAAATCATAAAATTTGTATTTGACTTTTATACATGCAATTCATAGCTTAAAATCAATAGAAGGGTATCAAAGTAACACTTGTATAATCATCCTATACACATATAAGCAATAAATATGCATATAAATCATCTATATACATGAAAATTTCCTTTAGAATACGTTATGATAAATTTTAAATTTCCATGTTTAATCACCCAATTCGTATATGGTGAGTCATATTTCATTTATTTCTAAGTGTTTTTAGAGTTTCATAATCATCCGAAAGGTTCTAATATGATTCGGTAAAAATTGAAAATGGTAACAAATTTAAAATAGTGCAATTTCCTTCCCATCCTATCCCCTGCCTAGAATTAATACCTCCACTTGTTTCGTAATTTTTACATAGTAAACGTTTAAATAAGGTTTTAAGGTCTTCTTGTCATTTTTTTTCCTATGTCTTTGGTTTCCACAGGATTACAAATCAGGCTATTTGGACTTCTAAATCATGAAATATGTACCAAACATCACAAGCTGATCCAAAAGATGGGTAACATTAGTTTACCATTTTCAATCTCAAATTCCAATTTCATTCAACTATAATTAGGTCAGGATTTCTTCTAAGGATTTTATTTCTATGTATTAAGTTTCATCTCTAATTAAAATCACCTAATTTAGAGTTCTACAGGCCAAGTTATGGCCAAAAAGATAAGACTTGTTCAAACAAACCTAAGACAGAATTCCACTACACCTTACTCTCTTGTCATACTCAAACAATTCTATGCAAAGTTAATAGTTGTGCATTAGTGTGTGTATTTCTAAGTATTTGGCATGTGTTTCTTGTATAATAGATTATTATTGTTTTGTTTTAGGATTTATTTTGTATGTTTCTGTTTAGTTTGATCTTCATTATTGTTCTTTTACGCTTAAAGTTGATTTAGGGTAAGAATTGATCAATTTGGCAGTTGCGTTATGAATTAGAAAATGATCAATATAAGCAATAACCTCACATGTTTAGGTTATCTAACCTAATTTATGTTGTTCCTAATAATTAACGATCATTAGATCCTACTCACAAACATCAAAAGTAACGATTATGGATTGCATTCAATGTTTTAGCAATAGGTTCGAAACAAAACAATCAAAATAATGTATTAAAATCATTCATCCCAAAAACTAATCAAATCAACATCAACAACACAAAAATCCGAAAAGAAATTACAACCTTAAAGTGATAAAAACAGCTTAACCATGACTTGGCATTGATATTCTTGTTGAATCGGTGTCGAGAAGCTAGCCTTTCATCATTATTTTTATGATCTAAGTGTGAGCCATATTCTCTATTTCGATGGTGAAAAAAAAATGAACATCTAACCCTCTCTCTATTCCACACTACTGCTTTCTTCTCCCTTTGCTACTATTCATTGATGGGACAAATAAAGATGGTGGTCCATCTATACTATTCACTCTTCTCTTCTCTTGTCATTTTGTTCTCCGCCACTTTTCTTCTTATCCCTATCGCCACCTCTTCTTTTGTTTCTACGGCCACTCCACTACTTATGCCACTTTCTCCACTATTCTCTTCTTTGTTTCTTCCACATTAATACTCTTTTATTGTAGCTTGATGTGACAAATTAAGATGGGAGTTTTTAGCCATGCTCACTATTCACGTAACTCTTCTTTTCTCTTCTCCTCTCCTGCTATGTTAAAACTAGCTTTAGTGAAGCACTCAAACTTTCACGTTTTCTTCACCAAAAAATGTGGGAGCTTCAGTTCTCACATTTTAGCCCTATATTCCTCAGTTTGTTCTCCAAAATGCAGCAGCCTTTCCACTCTCTTTTTATGATAAAAACTAGCTCCGAAGTATAGAGAGATAGCTTACCCTAATAGATGATCAAGCTTTACCTCCCCTTCAGTCTTCCTCCTTTTAGCTGTAACTTGTTTTATTCTCCCTTTAGCTCTCCTCTAGTCGACACTTCCTCTCTTTTATTTTCTTATTTCATAGCTAGGTTTTCAATCTGAATCATTTTAGACAGGTTTTATTTTTCCAAATCGAAGATGAACCTTGCTTTTGTTGTCTACTTTTTGTCTTATTCTCTAAGCTTTGTCACGTTTTTCTTTTTTCATTAAATATCTTACATAGGATAGCTAGTATGTGTGTGGTGTCTCACTCAGGTGAGACACCATGCACTCATGTTATCTGTCTTCATCTTTCATTTCTTTACTTAAGCCCTCCATTCACATAGTTGTCCAACTCCTTCGGTTTTCACAATTTTTGTATGATGTTTTCTATTAAATTCATCTTCAAGTGCATTTGCTTGCTTTATACCTTGAATGGTTAAATAACTGGAAACAATCCTTACAAGCATGAAAAAACATGCACAGCCTTGAGTGATTTGATCCTTCATTCTTTTATGCTTATTCCATTCTTTGGTGCTTTATCTTGCCTTCTCTTACTCTAATCTCCCTCTTTATTGTTCTATGAAGAGAAGTGAAAATTGAGAAGATGACTTCAATAAACCTTGCTTTCAGGTCACTTTAGCTTTTTTACTTTTGAAATGTTCCTAAGATAAAAAATGAGCTAAAATGAGTATCCTAAACATTTCTAAGGCATTAATCACTAACTGTAGAAGATAAAATAGATCATTATTTAAACACATATCAAATTCCCCCATATATAGCTTTTGGCTGTCTTCGGGCAAATAGTCAAAATCAAAATTTGGCTGTCTTTGGGCAAATAGTCAAAATCAAAATCACAAACTAACATTTTTACTCATTTTCCAAATCTTCCATGAATAGATAATCATAAGTAAAGATGAATGACTTTAAAAATCTATAACAAAAACTCAACCTTTAAGCTTATGCTCACAATCAATTAATATTCACCACCTTTAAAAGCTGAGTAATCTTGAAGTAGACTTAGACAAAAAGTTTTTAAACAAGATATTTTCAAGGGTACACTTAAACATCGCTTATGATCACAACAATCCATAACATTGCATATCATTTAATTTCTCCACCACTAAAAGTCACATGCATAATCAAAAATCAAAGGACTTTTATAAGGTTGTAATGTGGGTAAGGATAAGGTGGGATGCATTTTGGTTAATGTAGTTTGAAAGACATTAAGCTAGTAAAGCAAAAGTAATACCTAATGAAAAAACAAACGCACAAGTTAGCATTCATTCAAAACTGGGTATCGTCAACCATAAAGAAGGAAACAACTATATTTCATAGCTCAATTAGCTCTCACATCATAAACCATATGAACATAAAACAATGAAATGCTCTATCTAATATAACATCCTCTGTATATGCCATATACTCAAACGTCTAACCAATACAACTTAAGGACGATAAACTATTAACTAATGACTTTTCACAACAATTGCATTGCCTCCTTCATACTTTTTTATTTAAACATTTTTCTTTTCTTTTTTCATTTTTTTCATTTTTTAATATAAAAATGAAAGAGGCTACATCAACATAAGATTCATAACATGATGTTTTAACAAATTTAACCAACCCATATGTAAGCAAACCCCTACACTTAGACTTTTACACAATTATATTTATCAAAAATTAATAAATGCTACACTATTTTTAAGGCTTGGGTAGGACATTTGGTTAGGTGGATGTACTGTGGTTTATACAAAATAAAAGGTTAATATAGCTCAAAAGGGATTAGCAAGGGAAATTCACATAAATGGGTAGGCTATTTAGCTAATGTAGCTTATAATCAACAAAGAATGCCTAATCATTTTCATAAACATGCATATGATAAATAATGTGGTCTCAAATAGAAATTCAATGCAAAGTAAGGATATATATTTCATGAAGGTCACTCATAACAAACAAAATAGTGAGACTGATATAAATGTGTCAGTCTAATATGGCTCAAAATCTCACTAATTTTTGTCTACCACTAATCACTGCTCTTATAAGAATAATGTACATTAACTAATCACAAGAGCAAAAGTACATGCCAAATTTTTCTATGTATTTTTCTAGTCAATTCATGCTCTAATTATGACTAAATAATCTTAAAAGCAATAGAAAATAAGAAAATTTTTGATTTTGTTCATTTGATTTTGAAAACTGCTTAAGAAGTCACATAAGCCATAGTTAAGCTAAAAAACATGCATAGAAACTAGCATACCCCACCCCCACACTTAAAACTTACATTGTACTCAATGTAAAATCAAATGAAAGAAATAAAGTAGTTAACAAAAATAACAAATGTGAAAATGTAAAAGACAGAAACTAACTCCCCTTGGGTTGCCTCCCAAATACCACCTTTGTTTAACATCATTGGCTCGACCTCCAGTAGTGCACATCAAGTGATTCTAATCACATCCTCCAGTATCAACACCTCCAAATCCTTCGTTTGGAAGCCCTCATAATACAGCTACAAGCAATGACCATTCACTCTGAATGTCTTGTCAGTTTTAAGGGCATGTATCTCCACCATACCAAAAGGAAAGATATGAGTGATAACAGACAGACCAACCTAGTGGGAACGCAACTTACACGGAAAGAGTTTGAGTTTGAAATGGTATAGTAACACTTTTTGGCCCACCAAAAAGCTTTTTCTCTAAATCATCTTATCATGAAAAGCTTTTGTCCTTTCCTTATATATCACTGCCTTTTGATTTGACTCATTCCTTATCTCTTCCAACTCCTGAAGCTTTAACTTCCTATACACTCCTGCACAATCCAAGTGATGTTGCATCTTTTGATAGCCCAATATGCCTTATATTGTAATTCCATAAGAAGATGACATGGCTTCCCAAACACTAGCCTATATGGAGACATTCCAATTGGTGTTTTGTATGCTATCATGTAGGCCCATAATGTGTCTTCTAGTCTTACACTCCAATCCTTCCTATTGGGCTGCATAATTTTCTCCAGGATTAACTTGATTTCTCGATTTGAGACTTCAGCTTGCTCGTTGGTTTGGGGATGGTAAGCAGTAGAAACTTTTTGCGTGATGTGATATTTTCTGAACATTGCTACCATCACCCCATTGCAAAAGTTGGTTCCTCTGTCACTAACGATGGCTTTCATTATCCTAAACCTAGAAAAATGTTAGCTTAATAAATCTGCAACAACCTTGGCATTGTTAGTCCTAGTGACTTTGGCTTCCACCAATTTAGAAACATAATCAACCATAAGCAATATATAAGTAAAGCCATAAGATGGAGGGAAAGGTCCTATAAAATCAATGCCCTATATGTCAAAAATTTCATAGAAAAGTAAAGGAGTTTGTGGCAATTGATCCCTACTAGATAGGTTACCTGACTGTTGGAATCTATCACAAGATTTACAAAACGTATATGCCTCATTGAACAATGTGGCTATTAGAAGTCTAAAATTGATGATGATTCAATTTTTCGGCACCTACCTCATGATAACTTGATTTTTATAATGCCTCCAAAGATACAAGTCATCCCATACGTAATACTTCGCTTCACCCTGGAGCTTATCCTTTTGAGCCTTTGACTAACCAACAATTAATTCATTAGTAACTAAAAAATTGACAATGTTTGTATACTATAGTGGTGTCGCATAGTTAGAAAATATTTGCTCAACCAGAAAGGTTTCTCATAGAGGGATATAATCTTCTTCCTCTATCAAATGGCTAAGATGGTCCGCCACCACTTTTCTGCCCATTTCTTATCTCTGATCTCCAAATTGAATTCTTGAAGGAGGAGAATCCATCTGATCAGCCTCGGTTTTGGTTCTTTCTTTGTGGGCAAGTATCGTAAAGCTGCATGGTTAGAATAAACAATCACTTTAGCATCAAGCAAATACGATTAAAATTTTTCTAAAGTAAAAACCACAAATAATAGTTCTTTTTCAGTGGTGGAATAATTTTGTTGAGTTGGGTTTAGAGTCTTTGAAGCATAGTAGTTGGCATACAAGGCTTTTCCCACTCTCTACCCTAAAACTTCCCCTATTGTATAATTACTCACATCATATATGATCTCGAATGGGAGGTTCCAATCTGGTAGTTGAATCACTAGTGGGGACGTCAAAAGCTCCTTAAGTTTGTTGAATGCTTCCTTGCATTTTTTGCCGAACTCAAAGGAGACAACTTGTTGAAGAAGCTTGCGTAGTGGTGTGGCTATCTTAGAAAAGTCCTTAATAAACCTTCAATAAAAACCTATATGCCTAAGAAAAGAATGCGCTTCCCTCACAATAGAGGGGTGAGGTAAAGAAGAAATAAGATCAACTTTAGACTTGTCTACTTTAATACCCTTTGCAAATATCACATGGCCTAAAACTATACCTTGATCCACCATAAAATGATAATTTTTCTAGTTTAACACAAGGTTAGTTTCTATACATCTTTAAAAGATAATGGAAAGATTCTTAAGACATTCATAAAAAAAGATATATACACACTAAAATCATCCATGAATACCTCGATAATCTTCTCAACATATTTGAAAACAATACTTACCATACACCTTTGGAACGTGACGGGTTCATTACATAATCCAAATGGCATTCTTCGGTAGGCAAACATACTGAATGGGCATGGAAATTTGGTCTTCTCTTGATCTTCCTATGTTATAGGGATCTAAAGATAACCTGAAAAGCCATCTAAAAAGCAATAATAGTTATAACCAGTCAATCTCTCAATCATCTGATCAATAAAAGGAAGAAAAAAAGTGATCTTTTCAAGTAGTAAAATTTAATTTTCTATAATCAATACATACTCCCCACTCGGTTAACACTCGGGTGGGAACCAACTCACCTTCTTGGTTTGTCATAACAGTGATTCCAGACTTCTTTGTAACCAACTGGTCAGGACTTACCTACTTACTATTAGAAATTAGGTAGATAACCCTAGCATCGAGAAGCTTCAGCACCTCTTTCTTCATAACTCATTGCAGGATTCAGCCTACACTAAGCTTGCCTTGTGGATTTTGCGTCCTCCACCAACAAAATGCGGAGCATGCATATGGAATTATCCCTTGGATTTCTATAATAGCCCACCCGATAGCCTTCTCATGCTCTCTTAGCATTCGAACTAGCCTCTCCTTTTAATTTGAAGTCAACTCTGCTGAAATGATAACTGGGAGAGTCTACTTATCTCCTAAATAGGTATACTTCAGATATGTAAGAAGTGGCTTCAATTCCAATTCTGGTGCCTACATATTAGAAGCTAACAACTTTTGGTAAGCTTTAGGTAGTTGTATAGAAGCCAAATCATACCTTTTTGAAGAGCTTTCTGATGAATCCAAGACGGCTGTCATTTCTATAATCTCTTCTCCCATCTCAACGTGAGTGTTGGTTTCTACTTCCATATCCTCAGTTAGAACCATTTCCAAATGATCCCTGCAACTTAATTTAAACATTTCCTATACCAAAGGATCAATCACATCAATAGAGAAAACACAATGACCATTAAGAGAATGTTTCATAACATAAAAATATTGAAATGGATCACTTCCCTATCAAATTCCAATGTGAGGGTTCCCTTACGAACATCTATCTTAGTTTGAACAGCATTAAGAAATGGTCTCCCTAATAAGATAGGTATCGAATTACATGAGGTGTCATCATTCATGTCGACAACATAAAAATCTGCAGGAAAACCTAACTTATTTACCTGTACCAAAACATCCTCTATCATATCATTAAGATAAACATTAGTGCGGTCAGCCAATTGTATATTACACTTGTTTCTTTCTAGGGCCTAAATTCAAAGAAGCATAAATAAAACGAGGCATCACATTAATAGAAGCACCTAAATCCAACATAGCTCTATTGATCATAGTATTACCAATTTTCCAAGGAATGGTAAACATATCTGGATCTCGACATTTTGGAGACATCTTCATTTAGAATACTACTGAAACATTCTCACCCATCAGTTTCCTCTTATGTGTACACAATTCTTTGAGGAATTTGGCATACTTTGGTACTTGCCAGATTAACTCGAGCAAAAGTATATTGACTTCCACTTTTCAGAAAGTTTCCAATATCTCTTTGTCTTAATCCTCCCTGTTTGATCTTGTCAATCTGCTAGGAAAACGTGGAAGGTTAGTTTTAATAATATTGGGACATTCAAAATTTACCTTCATACTCGATGAATGTTTTTTTTCCTTTCTCAATTCTTTCTCGGTCTTTTCTCGGTAGCAATCCTTGGTAGAGCTCTCTTGGGACCCTTAATCTCCTTTCTGTGCCTTAGGGTTATAGCACTGACATTCTTTGGGTTTATCTCAGGTCAGGATGACAATTTTCCTCCACTTTGTAATTCTAGTTGATTGAGCCTCACGGCCATCTGACCCATTTGATTTTCAAAATTTTTGTGCTTACTTTTAATTCTTGCAGAATTTGTTGTACACCTTGTTGAAATAACTATTGCGTATTCTGTTGGAATTACTACATATCCTGTTGCAATTGCAGATTGTTAGTAGCAATATTTTTAACAAGATCTTCTAAAGATGTACCTGAACTAGAAGAAGAAGCTCCCTATGCTCCTTGTTGCTTTCCTTAAAATCCTTATGCTCCTTATGGATGATTTTGGAAGAAATTTTGCTGTCAGTTTTTTCCATAACTTAAGTTGGGGTGATCCCTCTAACCTGGTTTATACATCTGCAAGTATGGGTTGTATTGGTTCAGGAAGTTTCCTCCTGCAGCATTCACGTGCTCCATACTTCTTGTAATGTCGAGTACTTATTAGTTGGATGGCTCATGTTTGAACATATTTTGCATACTTTCACTTGTGCGTGTCCAACTGCAATTTGTCTTGCAAAAGATGTTAGTTCATCTAAACAATGTTCAATGGATGTGGTGTTTACCTCATTTACTCGTCAAACATTATTACGAGTGTTGAATTGTTGGGTGCTAGTGGCCATCCGCTTAAGTAATATCCTAGATTCAATGAGTTTCTTTTCACAAAGTACCCCACTGCTCGCTGCATCATCCAAATTCCTCTCTATTGGTAACAATCCTTCATATAAATATTGGATGAGAAGTTGCTCTAGTATGTTGTGGTGCGGACAACTAGCACATAACTTTATGAACCGCTCCCAATACTCGTGAAGAGATTCTCCATTATGCCACTTGATGCCACATATCTCCTTCCAAATCTTTGCCATCTTTGAGGTCAAAAAATATTTCTCTAAAAACAGTCTCTTCTTCTCCAATCAAGTATTTATGCTCCTCACTGGTAAATCAAACAACCTATCTTTCGCTACATCTTTGAGTGAGAACGGGAAGACTTTCAACATTATCTACTCGTTCATCACCCCGGAAGGCTTCACGCTCAAACAAAACACATCGAGCTATTTGAGATACTTGTGTGCATCCTCACCTGCAAGACCATGAAAATTGGGTAATAAACGAATTAATCCAGATTTTAACTTAAAGGTAACATGTTCAACAAAATTAGGAAATGTAATGCATAGGGGTCTTTGGGTTAAGTTTGGTGCAGCCAATTTTCTCAACGTTCTTGGATTCACCATAATTATTTCGAATTCAAGTTCTGGGTTTACTATTGAAGATGTCCTTACTTCTCTTCTTAACCTCTGTAGTGTTCTCTCAATCTTCGCATCAAGTTATTCAATTTCTCTACGAGGAAATTTGGTCATTACCATACACCATCATTTACAGACTTTTAAAAGTTAACAAATAATAAAAAAGAAACAAATATGTTCACAAAATAGCAACTAAAATAAAATACAAAAATTGAACTATCACACTCCCTGGCAAAGATGCCAAAATTTGATAGTGCGTGTCAAGTGCACTGTAAGTGATCAACGATCTCTAGATTCAATTTGACAGCTGCGTTACGAATTGGAAAATGATTAATATAGGTATAACCTCACACGTTTGGGTTATCTAACCTAACCTATGTTGTTCCTAACGATTAACGATCATTAGATGCTACTCACAAACATCCAAAGTAATGATTATGGATTATATTCAATGTTTTAGCAATAGGTTCAAAATAAAACAATCAAAATAACGTATTAAGATCATTCATCCCAAAACCTAATCAAATTAACACCAACAACATAACAATTTGGAAAGAAATTATAACCTTAAAGTGATAAAAAGAGCTTAACTGTGACTTGGCACTGATATTCCTGTTGAACCGGTGTCGGGAAGCTAGCCCTTCATCTTCATTTTTATGCTCCAAGTGTGAGCCATCTTCTCCATTTTTGTGGTGAAAAATAAATGAACACTAGCCCTCTCTCTATTCCACGCTACTGCTTTCTTCTCCCTTTGCTAATATTCATTGATAGGAAAAATAAAGACAGTGGTCCATCTATACTATTAACTCTTCTCTTCTCTTCTTTCCTCACTTTATTCTCCGCCACTCTTCTTCTCATCTCTAACGCACCTCTTCTTTCGTTTCTATGGCCACTCCACTACTTATGCCACTCTCTCCACTATTCTCTTCTTTGTTTCTTCCACGTTAATGTTCTTTCACTGTAGCTTGATGCGACAAATTAAGATGGGAGTTTTTAGTCCCTGCTCACTATTCATGTAAATCTTCTATTCTCTTCTCCTCTCTTGTTATGTTAAAACCAGCTTCAGTGAAGCACTCAAACTTTGACATTTTCTTCACCAAAAAATATGGGAGCTTCGGTTCTCACATTTCAGCCCCATATTCTTCAGTTTGTTCTCCAAAATGTAGTAGCCTTTCCACTCTCTTTTATGATACTTTACCTCCCTTTCGGTCTTCCTTCTTCTTTCAGTTGTAACTTGTTTTATTCTCCCTTCATCCCTCCTCTAGCTAACACTTCCTCTCTTTTATTTTCTTATTTCTTAGCTAGGTTTTCAATCTAAATCATATTGGATAGGTGTTCTTTTTTAAGACCGAAGATGACCTTTGCTTTTGCTATCCTATTTTTGTCTTATTCTCCAAGCTTTGTCACGTTTTTCTTTTTTCATCAAATATCTTGCATGGGACAGCTAGTGTGTGTGATAAAATGGACAGCTGGTGTGTTTGTGGTGTCTCACTCAAGTGAGATACTATACACTCATGTTAGATGTCTTCATCTTTCATTTCTTTACTTTAGCCCTCCATTCACGTAGCTGTCCAACTCTTTCGGTTTTCACAATTTTTCTGTGATGCTATCCATTATATTCACGTCCAAGTTCATTTGCTTGCATTATAACTTGAATGGTTATGTAATTGGAAGCAACCCTCACGGCCATGTAAAAACATGCACAACCTTGAATGATTTGATCCTTTATTCTTTTATGCTTATTCCATTCTAAAATGCTTTATTTTTCCTTCACTTGCTCTAATCTTCTCCTTTGTTGTTCCATGAAGGCAAGTGGAAATTGAGAAGATGACTTTAATAAACATGCTTTCGGGTCACTTTATCTCTTTTACTTTTAGAATGTACCTATGACAAAAAAATGACTAAAATGAGTATCCTAAGCATTTCTAAGGCGGTAATCACTAAATGTAGAAGATAAAATAGTTCAACATTTAAACATATAAAATTATGGCAGAAGAAGGAGAGCAAGGAGGAGCTAACAGGACATTAATGGACTTTATGAGGCCTAGTTTTAGTCCTCAAGTAGTTGCAAGGCCAACGATTCCAGCTAATAATTTTGAGATCAAGTCAACACTCCTAAACATACTTTAAAGTAGTGTGTAATTTTATGAGCTATCCAACAAAGATCCCAATGCCTATATTGTAAATTTTTAGGAGATCTTGGACACCTTTTGGTTTAGTGGGATGTCCAACGATGCCGTAAAGTTGTGGCTATTTTCTTTCACTTTGAGAGATCAGGTGAAGTTATGGTACAACTCGCTCAATTCAAGGTAGATCACTAATTGGGAGCAGTTAGCCTAAGCATTTCTCACGCAATACTTCCCATTGACCAAGATAAAAAGAACCATAAAGGAGATCACAAACTTTCAGTAGGGTGATGGGGAGTATCTATATGAAGCTTGGGAGAGATTTAAAGAATTACAGAGAAGATGTCCCCACCATAACCTTCCGAGGGAGTTCCAGTTGCAGACATTCTACAATGGTGTAAATCAGAGCACGATAGGAACCATAGATGTAGTTACTGGAGGTTCTTTGATGAGAAAGACTGTCAATGCAGCTCATGGTCTGTTGGAAGAGTTGGCGAGCGATAATTGCATGTGGTCAAATGAGAGGAGAAGATAGGGGCAAAAGGAACAAAAAGGTATGATCCCGATTGACTCTGTTACAGCTTTATAGGCACAAATTACAACCTTTACCAAGTAGGTGAACAACGTTTAAGGAGCATCTTCATCTATGGCTAAATCTAGGGATGGAAAAAGTGGCCCGGCCCTGCTGGTGTTTGAACTAGGTTGACCAAGCCATAGGCAGGCTACGAGCCGACCATAATCTACTTAGGCCAGGTTTTTTCCAAAATGACATCATTTTAGAAGTTTTTAGCTTAAAAAAACAAATGGTGGGCATGGGCCACGATGGTTGGCCCGGGCCTGGCCTGACCCATTGACATTCCTAGCTAAAGCTATGCAAGTATAGTGTGAGCTATATGCACAAAACAACCATGGCTCAACTAAATGTTTCTTATTGGGAGTCATTGGTATAGAGTAGGTAAATTATTTGGACCAGCCACAAAGAGGTAATAATCCCTACTCTAATACTTACAATCCAGGGTGGAAAACCACCTAAATTTTTCTTGGAGTACTAACAATACAGGTGGCCAAGCAAGACCGCAAGGACCTCCTAGATTTCAGCAAGATAGACTTGAATCTATAGATAGTAAAATGGACAAGTTGATGTATATTTTGGGTCTAAATTGGCAATTCAAGAAGAGAACCAAAAGAGGATGTTTTCTAGCTAGGGGAAGTCAAAAGAAGATGGAGGTAAGGTTTGATCAGATTCTGATGAACCATGCCTCATCCATCCACAATTTGGAGGTTGAGGTAGGTCAACTTGCTAATACTTTGTCTTTTAGAAGTGCAGGTAGTCTACAAAGCAATACTGAGGTGGTAAGCAGGTGGAGGAACCGATTGTACAAAAGGATAGTCAAGAAAAAGGAAATGGCAAGGAAATAGAAGAAGAGAAAGAAGAAGAGAGGCCATATATACCACCACCACCCTGTAAGCCTAAACTTCTGCATCCACAAAAGGTGAGACAACATCAGGTGGGTACTCAGTTTTCCAAGTTTTTGGAGGAACTAAAGAAGCTGCAGATTAATTTGTCATTGTTGGAAATTTTGGAGTGTATGCCTAAGAACGCAAAGTTTCTTAAGGATATACTTACAAGAAAATGCACTTAGGAAGACAATCAAACAATAACTTTGATGAAAAATTGTAGTTTGATCATATCAAGTCAAATGCCTTCAAAACTACAAGATCCAGGGAGTTCTATTATTCCATGTGTTTTTGGTGATTTTGAATTTTCTAAATGCTTATGTGATTTAGGTGCAAGTATTAACTTGATGTCTTTGTCTATTTTCTAGAAATTGGGACTAGGAGAGGTCAAGCTAACATCCATGCTAATTCAACTTGTGGATCAATCCATTAAGAGGCCATTTGGAGTTGTAGAAGATGTGTTGGTAAAAGTGGATAAATTTATTATTCCTGTTGATTTTGTTATGATGGATTTTGAAGTTGATATAAATTGTCCACTGATTTTGGGTAGGCACTTTATAAATACTGGTAGAGCATTAGTTGATGTGCATGAAAGGAAACTTGTGTTGAGAATTGGTGATAAACAGATTGAATTTAATATGTCAAATTCTTTGAAGAAACCGATGGATGATAATATATGTATGAAAATTGATGTTGTGGATGAATGTGTTAAGGAGGTTGAAGAGGAAGTTGATGAAATTAATGTAGTGCACAGGGATGAGAGTGTGAAAGAAGAGGAAATATATGAGGAAGTTGATTTAGAGAAGTTGGAGAGAATAGATACACCCATACTGCCTTCAATTATTAGGCCCCCACTTTAGAGCTTAAACCCTTACCTTCCTATTTGAGATACACCTTTTTAGGTAAGAACTGTACTCTACCCATCATTATCTCCAACAAGTTAGATTGTGAGCAAGAAGAGAAAGTGGTGGAGACAATTAAGAAGAGGATGAGAACTATAGGGTGTCAAATTTTTGATATTAGGGGGATTAGGCCCAATGTGGTGATGCATAAGATTAACCTAGAAGACAGATGCAAAACTGTGAGGGAGCAACAAAGAAGGTTAAATCTAAACTTGCAAGAGGTTATGAAGAAGGAGGTAGTGATGCTTATGGATGTGGGGATTTTTTACCTCATTTCAGATAGTGAGTGGGTGAGTCTAGTACAATGTGTGTCGAAGAAGGGTGGTATGACAGTGATAGAAAATGAATATGGTGAAAAGATTTCTAATAAGAAAATCACAGGTTGGGGAGTGTGTGTTGACTGTAGCAAGCTAAATTTGGTCACTGAGAAAGATCATTTACCTTCACCTTTTGTGGATCAAATAGTTGAGAGGGTGGCTAGTCATTCTTTTTATTGCTTTCTTGATGGATATTTAGGGTACAATCAAGTGTTTATATACTTGGAAGACTAGGAGAAGACCACTTTCACCTGTCCTTATAGGACTTTTGCTTATCAGAGGATGCCTTTTGGTTTATGCAGTGCACTATCCACATTTCAAAGGAGCACAATGGCCATATTTGTGGACATGAATGAAACCATTATGGATGTATTTATAGATGACTTCTCTGTCTTTGGAAATTCTTTTGATGATTGTTTGCTTAATTTAGACAAAGTACTTCAAATATGTGAGGAGTCTCATCTAGTCTTAAATTAGGAGAAGTGTCATTTCATGGTCTAAGAGGGAATTGTATTAGGCTATAAGATCTCATGCAAGGGGATTGAAGTGGATCGTGCTAAGATTGAAGTGATTGAAAAGCTACCACCTCCCATCAACATAAAGGGTGTTTGAGCCTTCCTTGGTTATGCAGGGTTCTACAGACAGTTCATCAATGATTTTTCTCTTATTTCTTGATCCTTAACTCAATTATTAGTTAAAGATGTTCCTTTTATTTTTGATGATGATTGTTTAGATTCTTTTAACAAGTTAAAGAAGGCACTTACAACAACAGCCATTTTGTCGTTGTCAGATTAGTCTCTTCCCTTTGAATTATGTGTGATATAATTGACCATGCTATTGATTGGTTACTTGTCCAATGGCAGTAGAAAAGATTGCACGCTATCTATTATGCAAGCAAGACCTTGACAGGAGCACAACTGAACTACATCACTACTGAGAAAGAGTTGCTTGTAGTGATATTTGCTTGTGAAAAATTTTGTTCTTATCTTTTAGGCTCACAAGTTATTATTTTTACAGACCATGTAGCATTATGTTACCTCTTTGCTAAGAAGGATGCAAAAGCTAGGCTCATCTGATGGGTGCTTCTGCTATGAGAATTCAACATTGAGATTAAAAACAAGCAGGGAGTAGAAAATTTCGTAGTGGATCACCTATCATGATGTGAAGGGGGACACCATGAAGAAGAAGTGGAAATCAACGAGATTTTTCCTGATGGTAGAAAATCCTTTTCTTCCTTAGTTTGTAGATATTGCAAACTACCTCTCAGGTGGTATTCTTCCTTTTGATCTTTCATATCAGCAAAGGAAGTGCTTCTTATTTCAAAGTTCTCATTACATTTGGGATGAACCTGTACTTTATAAAATATGTGCTGACAGTGTGATTCGTAGGTCTGTGCTTGAAGATGAAATGCCTGAAATTTTGATGCAATGTCATAACTTACTTTATGCAGTACATTATGGAGCTAACAAAACTGTTGTTTGAATCTTGGAGTGTGGATTTTATTGGCCAACCTTGTTCAAGGATGCTCGAGGTTTTGTGCTAAAGTGTGATAGATGTCAAAGAGTGGGCAACATATTAAACAGGGATGAGATGCTACTTTCAAACATCATAGAGGTGGAGATATTCGATGTGTGGGGCTTGGACTTCATAGGACCATTCTTATCCTCCATAGGTAACACTTACATATTGGTTGGGGTTGATTATGTTTCAATATGGGTTGAGGCAATAGCTACTCCAACTAATGATGGCAAAGTAGTTCAAACGTCCATTAAGAAGATCTTTACTAGATTTGGGGTGCCCAGAGAGCTCATAAGTGATGGAGGGTTCCATTTTTACAAAAAACAATTTGAGGCTCTTCCGAGAAGATACAATGTTCATCATAAATTGGCTACCCTTTACCACCCCCCAAAATAATGGCCAAGTGGAGGTGGTGAAAAGAGAGTTGAAGAAGATCTTGGAGAAGGTGGTGAGCACGTCAAGAAAGAAGGATTGGGATTTGAAGTTAGATGATAAAGGATTAGGCTTTGAAGCTAGATGATACCTTATGGGTTTACATGACAACTTTTGAAACACTGATAAGTACCACACCATATCAACTTGTTCATGGCAAGGCTTGTGTTGGACCCCGATTTTCTCTTTACTATATGTTGGGGATTAATTTTATTATTTTGTTGTGATTAGGTATACATTATAAAGTTTTTGGGGGTTAGAAATTTTTTTTTCTAATATTCATGGATTAAAAGTAGGAATTGAGATTAAATTAGAAAAGCTTATGGAGTTATTAAAATTAAAAGAACATGATCTTGTA
>JANZXR010000009.1:11709988-11727011 GCA_027575705.1 Erythroxylum echinodendron
TTGTAATATTTTAAATACTTTGTATTATTCTTATTTTTATATTTGTATTATGATAATTGTCTTTTTTCATATTAATTAGGGTTATTATTTATATGTGAAATATTTAAAAATTATTGTTATTTCATATTAAAATATTAATTGTGATTATTATTTATTATTATGATTTTTAGAAACAGGGTTGATGTAAACTTGTAAAGTATATAATATATAATTTTATAATATACCAATGAACTATTTTGCAAAGTTTATAAAATTTCAGGGACTATTTCATAAATTTAAAAAATTACCCCCAAACGGTACCCGGTATTGATTGGTACCGGTACAGTACCGTACCAAAACCCAATCCCATACCAAGTCCGGTACGCTATTCACAACTTTGTATATGCAACTGTCCCTTTATATTTTTATAAAGAGATTATTTCTACGACTAGAACCTGTGACCTTATAGTCACAAAGGAGCATCTTTACCAATTCCTCCAAGGCTTACCATCTCTTAATAGAACAATGACTAGGAATAATTTAAGGATAATACATAAATGCAAAATAAATCTCATAATTATATTCTTATTATAATTTCATTTGCAATGTATAATTATCCTATGAACTTTATCATATATATATAAATATGTACAAGATAAAGAATGTCTTTAAATATTTTATCACTAAACTACAACCAAATCAAATGGCTCTAAGGTATAAACTAACAATCTCTCACTTAAACTAAGCCAATCGTTTAAGTATCTTATACCATATCACCATATGATGATTATAATACTACTGAGTTAGTGGTTTAATGAAAGAATTCTACAAGATACTCTATAGTGAGCACTTGCTTAAATCTTATTACTTTCTTCTTAATTATCATCATAATTAAGAAAAATTGTCTAAATACATATTTGGATATTTAATAAGACCTTAGCTCCTTTTACATGCCTAAAGGCTCTAATGTTCTACACTACATTATTGTCTTGAACAATACAAAGAACTATATCATTTTCATTAAAGAACTTATTAAGCCAATTAATCATTTCTATTAAACAAAAAATGTATTGTAGCTTATTTATCAACCATTGTTACATTGGAAACTTTCCAATCTTGAATGATATTATTCTTAAATAAAACAGACCTTAATTAGGATTTAATTCTAAATAAATATCCTTATCTTATTGAATTTAAATATCAACTCATATAGAACAATGAGTATCTTTAATACTTCACAAGTAACTGATATCTCAAATACTAAACATATTTAATACATTATATATATATTTAGACTTAGAATAGGTGAACAACTTCTAATCTATCTTTATAGATCTACTTCTTAGAGTTAAGTTGTTACCTTTTCATATCCAACAAGATTTGTTCTTAGATAATTATATTTTCATCAATTAAAAATTGGAATTATTGTTCTCTATAAGCATTATCTCTCTACATACTCCTACTGAAGATGAAAACTATACTCCCACAAACCTTCTTATAGATATGATAAATTCACAATCATTTTTGAAACAAACTCTTTAAATTCATCATGAAAGTGAATCTAAATGTATAAATAAAGGCACTAGTTCCAATTGGATGAACTGTCATGAAATTTTTGTTAACTTTTTGAAATTTATCTTATTCCCACTACTTATCTTGAGAACCATTCTCCTATAAATATATATTGAAACAAACAATTTGTCTAACAAGTCTGTAAGATTATATCTAACTTTTTTATTATCAATTTAGTTCTATACTTAACAGATAATAAATGCTTCAGCTAAGCATCACATTCCTGAATAATTAACTTTGATTATTTCAAAGACTTAGCATTTCATATCTAATATGAAATCTTACTAATTGATTCAATCGGAATCATTGAAGGTAAGTCATTATTCAAGGCATAATTATAGAAAAAAATAATATTGCATCTTACAATATCTCATATTGTAGTTTCCTCTTTACATAAACCCATACTCTTATGAAATTTTTTATAAAGGTATTCACTAGAGAAACTCATTCTTTATAGATAACTAAAAATTTAAAACTCACTAAATTGATCTCATCAAAGTGCTTCAATATTCTTCATGCTTAATTTCTGCTTAGATTTAAACTAATTAAACTTTTCAAAATGTTAAATTAAAACTTCATTTAATACATATGAATATATCACATAAAGTCATTAGTAATATAATAAAATATAAGTATTATCTTTTTATGAATTGTTATTCCATCAAATAAATCACATATATAATTTAATAATTCAATTCCATCATCATCCTTTCAGCATATGTTGATTTGATTATTCTTTAACTTAACAATTTTCACAAGTTTTATATAATTCATAATCAAAAGGATACGCATATCATTGTATGTAACTTTATGATTCTTGTTATGTTAATTTAACTAACATGACATAAAAGGATAGTCTCGATTATCTAACTTTGTACTCTTGCCATATATGTTAGGCATAAGTCTCCTTTGATCTAAAATGTATAAGCTATTTGTATAAAATTAGATAATTATTTTTACTTAAAAATCTATTTCTTATCATGCCTTGAACATTTTAATAATGCTAAATCTAAATTCAGTATGAAATACTCATAAGCATGAATTAGAAATATATATGAGCTTTATCATATCTCGTTTAGACAAGAAAAGTCATGCGATCATTTTTCTTTTTATGTCAATTATTATCATACTATAGCAAATGCTTTTAATTGATGTCTGTGTTTGTGCTTTTGTAGGCCAAATTAAGTGGAACATTTCTAACAAGAAATTATACCTTTTCAGTTCTACTCTGTGCATCCTCTTGCATTTTACTATCATGGTGTTGGCATATGTCTTACACATTTTCATCATAGTTTATGAGACATAAGTCAACTCAAAATGTCAATACATTTTGTCATCTATATGATTTTGACATATCTCTAAAACTTTGTCATCAAATCCTCAACAGGGATTATAGTAAAATTGTGTAATCGACATACAACTTTTCTATCTAAATTTGAAAATTATTCTCAAATATAGCCAATGTCCAAAAATTTTGGTTCATTAACTTTAACCATGTATTTGGTTACTCTCACTATTTTATTCGAAATAATGGCCTTTACTACTATTCAGAAAGATTACTCTTATCTTTCTAGTGGGCTAGGATCTTATTTAAATATAATTGATCCTAAGTTTGCTCGATAAACTTGCTCAATAAACTAACTTAAATTAGGTATATAACAAATTTTTCAGTTACATCTCATGTAACTCCTATATACATTAGGTGACAACTCTTCCTAAAACATATCTTATATGTTATCTAAATTGATGTTCTCATGAGTTTGCTCATCCAAATTGATAGTTATCAATTGCATGATATTTTAGGATTTAATTTGTTATGTATTTAGTGGGAATTTGAGTGTTGAGTATGCATTTAGGATTTAATTATGTTAGTTTGAGTGTTTTTATGGGTTAGATTAAGTCTTTAAGCTTAAATGTTATATTTTTGAGGTACCATGATATGTTTATTAGTATTTTAGGGTAAACAATGAAGAACGGAGAAGATTCAAAGAGTTTCGGGCCAAAAATATAGGCCGCAATCGTGGCACAACAGGCCACGATCATGAGAGCAAAGGCCAAGCTAGGCCAACTAGGACACGATCATGCACTTTGGGCACGGTTGTGACAGAAAGTCTCCAAGTCAAGCCACGATCGTGAACATTAGGCCACGATTATGACAGAAAGGTTAAAGCGCTGGCCATAATCATGACCTGTGTCGGGCTGACAGAAAAACTCAAGTTTCACAAGATTTTTTGAACCGTTTTGACCTCGACTTTGACCTAGAGCCTCCAAAGTATAAATAGAACATTACAAGTTAGAGGTAATAGCCTTGGAGAGTCTAAAAAAGAGAGCACTCACGTGATCCAATCTCGGAAAAACCTGGAGAGAAGTTGAGAGATTGAGGAAGGAGGCAAAGGAAGAGAGACACAGAGAATAACTTGACGTGACGTACTTCTCGGAACAGGTAGTTTCCCACTGTCGTCGACTCGATATCTCCGCTCCAGATGTATTTTCCATTTATTTCAGTTTTATTTATGTACAGAATTGAAATAGGTGTTGAGAATGTATTGTGGTGAATGTTGAGATTATATCTATACTCACCTTTGAGCTTTTAGTTCTTGAGATTAATAAAGTTTATTTGATTGTTTTTTCTTTCGTTTTAATTATGATTTAAATTCTGTTCTTAATAACTGGGTAATAAATTGAGAGGGTGAGCTGAGGAAAAATAATCAATTTGGGCTAACGAGAGTTAGGTGAATTGATAGGTTAAGAATTGAATTGAACCAGTAGCATCGTGTAATGAGAGATCGAGCATAGATTCCCGATAGGTTAATAGATAACTTAGAACTAATTTAAGTTTTAGGCCAATGACGAATCGAGAGATCGCGATTCCATAATTTAAATTAGGGATCATCAATTAGGGTTAAGAATTATAACTCGAGAGAGTAATTCACCCTAGGACCGTCTAGACCTGTTAAGTCGAGAATTGCATAATTGGCTAGATATTCGTTAATTTCGAATTAAATCCCCCTTTCTCTCATTTGGTAATTTCTAGGTAGGTTTGGTATTAGTTTTTTGTGATTTGTTATCTTGCTTAAATTTTTGCAATGCAATTCTTGGATATTTGTTTGATTGAATTATCTTCTGCATTAGTTATTATTTAGAATTATTGCAATTTTAGTATGACCTTAGATTTTAGGACTAGATTAGGATTTCTTATGGGATTAACACCTTAGGTAATGCACGAACGACCTGTACGATTATGGAATTTACCAAGGTTATAAATAGTAAAACTTAGCGTATATAACCTTTCGATCACAAATCACACTTATTTAGTTAAGTAAGACCCACTGTCATAGGATTAAACATATTCAGGTTAAAGCAACATTGAGTTTGCTCAATAAGCCTAACAATAAATAGAACTCTAATTTATTTTTATAACAATGGAAGGCAACAATTACGTTCTCAACGTGTACTTAATATTTTAGGGATTTAAATTCATTCTCCAGATCAAACACAAAATTGCATATAAAACATACAATTTATCATACATTCAATATATATATACATGTAAAAAAAATATGCAACTTATGCAATCATAATCAAATTATATATATAAAGCATCAAGCTTTGTTTGATTCTAGTTATTGATCTTCACAATTTAAAATAATATTTACTACTCCTTAGAAAAATTAATTTAGATTAAACCCATTGATTCCTAAATAAATTAAGGGGGTGCTTGGTTGATAGGTTTGGGAAGGGGTTAATGGGTAAGGAATAAAAAGTGAGTGGTTAGTTGTTGATTATTATTATAGGGGCAATAGTTTGATGTCTCACTTTTAGGGAATCCTCCATACACTCCATTTAGTAGATGAATGAAACTCACTCCTTAATAGTGACTCTTTTTTAAAAATATTTTAAATACTAATTAATTAAATACAATTAGTTAATTAAAAGATAATTAATTATGATACAATTAATTAAAATTAATTCATTCATTAATTAAAATATTGTAATTAATTAATTAAATTATTATTATTAATTAATTAATTACATTATAATTAATTAATTAAAATATAGCTAATTAAAATATTGTAATTACTCATTAAATAAAATATTGTAATTAATTAATTGATTAAAATACAATTAATTACAATACAATTAATTAAAATAATAATAATAATAATAATAATTAATTAAAATACAATTAATTGCAATATAATTAATTAAAATATTATTATTAATTAATTATAATATAATTAATTAAAATATAATTCATTCATTAAATAAAATATTGTAATTAATTAATTAATTAAATTAAAATAAATAAATAAAAATATAATAAATTACAATATAATTAATTAGAATATTATTATTAATCAATTAATTACATTAGAATTAATTAATTTTTTTATTTTTAAATATTTTTTACAAACCAACAACTATCAATGATAATGTTAATTATTCCTTCCTCTTAACTAACCATAAAAAAAAAATCCTTCCTCTTAACTAACCATCATAATTATAATGATAATATCCATTCTCATTCCTCACTATATTCATTCCCATTCTTATTACCATTCCCCCATGCAAACCATTCCTCCATGCAAACCAACCGCCCCAATTCCTATTACCATTCCTATTCCAAAAAAATTAATATGATTTTAAAATAGTTAAATTCAATTTTTGACTTCTTTAACAAAATGTAATTGAAAAAATAAATTATTATTTTTATTTATTTTAATTTAGAAAAACTTATTTTTCAAAATTATATAATTAACAGATCTAATCCATCTAGGAAAAATAGTTCTAATCTAATTAGAAATTATTTTTCCCATAATTAGAAAACTATTTTCTAAAATTAAAAGAAAAATAGTTTCAAAATTAAATAAAACATGTTTAAATTTAATTAAGAAAGTCATTTATATTATTTATTTAGAGATTAATTTCTTAATTAATTAGAAAAGCTCTCTTTAACAAGTTAGAAAACTATTTTCAAAAATATTAAAGAAAGCTTCTTTTCTTAATTAATAAATCAAAACATTTTCAAAATTTAGTCAAGAAAATATCTTTTCTAATAAATCAATAAAATTATTATTCATAAATAAAGAAACAAATTCTAAATAAATTGAATAATAATTTTCTAAACAAATAAAGTTATAAATTTAACTTATCTCAATCAAATTGAAATAAATAAATTTAATTAAGAAACACCTTTCTTAATTACTTAAGAAAACAAATTTCTTAATTTTAAAGAGTCTAATTAATTAATTTCAATCTAATTGAAACTAATTAATTCTAATTTTAGAAATTACTTCTTTAAAGTAAATTATAAATCAATCTAATTACTAATCTTAAATATATTGAGAAAAATAATTACTTCACTATCAAATTAAAATCTCATTTTAATTAATATAATCTCATTAAATTAATATTCTAACATGATCTAATTATGAAAGATAACTCTTTTAAACATTTGCTTGATTATCTTTTAAACATTTGCTTGATTCTAGTTATTGATTTGATAATTAATTTAATTTAACAATTTAACTCCTTGAAAAATTAAACTAAATTCCAATCTAATAAAATAACCCTTTGAAAACAATTTTCAGACAATTGGAAAACACTTTTCCAAATTTAACATGGATTTAAACTAATTTAATTTGAATTAAACTAATTTAATTAAAATTAAGGCTTAAAACATATATAAACCAAATAAAAATTTGTGTGGGAATTGTCTAGCATATGCACTGCACATTCCAGATCCTTTTTATGCAACGAGTGCACTGCATTGGAATAATTATGAAACTTTTTTGAATTTTAATTTCTCAAAAACCAAGATCACTTAAATTCTATAAGATGAATAACAATTAAATTATAATAAAGCATGAATCTTAATTCGACCTTATTCTGAAGCTTGATCATATTCTTATCATATACTTCCCTCGAAATGTTTCCAAAATCGGTCCCTCTCAAACATCGTAGCTGCATAAGTATGCAACTTTTAATGGTATCTACAGAACAGGGTGAAAAAACTTTGCAACTCTTATAGAGAGGGTTAAGTAAGTTAGAGCTTAAGCCTATTTATAATAAGTTTTGGACATTTTGGTAATTTAATTGAAATTAAATTCTAATTTTAGTTAAATTTTAATTAGAATTATAAGTAATTCTAATTAGATACTAACTATGCCCAAATAAGAGCTAATATCTCATATTGATCCTTATTTATTAAATATCTCATATTTAGTCAAAAAGTTTCTCAAACTTTACATTCAAGTTCAACTTGATTAAAATATCTTTGTTCTTTTCAACCCATTCTTTATGTGAGACTTATTAGGTTCCCAAATATGTGATAATGAATATAAAGCTTAATTATAATTATAATTCCTGATTAGAATTAGATAAATTTAAACTTATTTTAATATATATTTAATTCTACAATTAAACAATTTATAATCATAAATCAAGAATGACGTCTAACAACATTTCATGACCACCCAAATATTTAAGAATGTTAAAGTAGTTTTAACTAACCTTTTTGTGCATGATTTTTTCGTATACTTTAATCATTTCATCATACAATGTTCCAATTCGATATATAATATGAAATTAATGCCTAATCTATTTAGATTTCAATCATTTAATTCTTCGCTATTAGCTATTGATTTAATTAAAGGCATTTGTAAACTATTTACAAAATGTTATGCTATCTTAGCCGAGGATTTTCCGAATCAATAATGATCAAGAATAACAAAACATTCTCCTTAATTACTTTAGGGTGATGAATCTTATCTTGATCACTTAACTACCTCCATATAGTTTATGCTAGATCCAATAACTATCAGCTAAACTACCCAAGATTAAAATAAGTCATAAGTAGTTTCAAAACATAGCAATCATCATAATGAGAATTTTTATAGACATATAAGTAATGTTTTGAATGGATTTCTCATATTAGGTCAGGTCAATGAACTTGTTCTCTAATAAGCACCTATATGTTTGTTTAAGTATTTTTTCTATGAGATCGACTAATTCCTATATAAGAAAAACATAACATGTGATAGTATTTTTACGTTCTATTAATGTCCAATCTTAGTAGAACATTAACTAGGAACAACTTAAGGTTAATACATAAATGCAATATGAATTTCATAATTATAATATCATTATAATTTCATTTGAAATGTATAAGTATTTCATGGACTTTATCATATACATCTAAATATGTACAAGACAAAGAATGCCTTTAAATTTTTTATTACTAAACTACAACCAAATTGATTGGCTGTAGGGCAGAAACTAACAGTGCCTTCATTGGGTGTCATTGCTTCCATTAGAATACATGACTATCGTTGCTACTTTTAGTAGGTTGAAGGTTGAAGAAAATAAACGACTGAAATTGTGAAGAGGTGTGTGAGGTTACAAACTAGGAATCATACATCTAAATATGTACAAGATAAAGAATGCCTTTAAATATTTTATTACTAAACTACAACTAAATTGATTGGCTGTAGGGCAGAAACTAACAGTGCCTCATTGGGTGTCATTGCTTCCATTAGAATACATGACTATCGTTGCTACTTTTGGTAGGATGAAGGCTGAAGAAAATAAATGACTGAAATTGTGAAGAGGTTTGTGAGGTTACAAACTAGGAATTATATATGAGGAGCCATAAATAAGACATTTAAATGGGCCAATTAAGATAGGTGGCCAAGATTCTACTAATTTGGGCTATTATTTCTTGATTCTAGGCTATTAAATATAAGCCAAGTCTTATAAGGTTTTGGGCTACAATATATAGATAGATAAATTTAACTAAATTTATAAATCAGTTTGTTGTATAAAGGATTAGAACCTACAAATTAGACATGCGTAGTAGTTGATGTAACACCATCTATATGAAACCTACAACTACCTACATACACGACAACCAAATTCCTGTACAAATAGTTATGGCATAAATTTTTATTCATTTATAGGGACTGTCATCATACATTTGTCTATTCAATACTGTACATATTACATATAACTTAAATTCTTAGTTACAAACTGTTACATGTATAATCATCTTTAACCAAAATATACAATCCAAAAGTACATTTGCTACTAATGGTTGGCCTTGGTCCCTACAGATGATCCCTGTACGTCACTCCTATTACTTAGACTTGCATATATTAATACCCATGCTAAGCTTGAAGCTTAGTTGGGAAACGCTTAGTTTGGATGACCATTTAGTCATTCGCCAAGCACACACATTTATAAATATCACAAAATGTATTTATAGTGATGGCATAATCAATCAAGGTACATAATGCAAATATGCTTCAACGTATTATTCACATACTGTAAATTTACATTTATAAGCCAAATATTGATATTCAACACTTATTAATACAAATTGTCAATGAAACTGCTTGTCATTATAAATCGTCAATACAATCAATACAAATGCTTATCAATACCAATTATTCATGTTGTCATGCTATATTTCTTATTTATAATTATTTAATTTCCTTTTTGTGTTAGGCTTGCACATTCCTGTGGGTGTGGATAATGAAAACTGTAGATATCTGAAGATATCAAAATGTAGATACCCAAAAGTATCGAACTATAGATACCTAAAAGCATCAAACTTTAGAGACACTATAATCTTGAAATGAAGTGTCATTAGTGTTAAACTGTATTAGCTGCACTGTAACCCTATAGGCATGCATATCTATCCATCATCAAGGCAATGAAGCAGGCACTGTAACATATTCCTTTAATCATTTGCCAATTTCATAATTAATATATTGACAAATCATATGATATTCATTTGAAATTATAAAATCTGTATTTAAGTTCATACATGCAAGTATAACTTAGCACCATTAGAGTGGTATCAAAATTACACTTTTATAATCATACTATACACATATAAGCAATAAATATGCATATAAATAATCTATATACATGTAAATTTTCTTTAGCATACATTATGATCAATCTTAAATTTCAATGTTTAATCACCCAATTCATATATGGTGATTCATATTTCATTTATTTCTATATGTTTACAAAGTTTCATAAACATTTGTAAATTTTCACATATGGTTTGGTAAAAATCAGAAACAAAAAACTCAAAATAGTCCAATTTCCTTCCCGTCATGTCCCCTACCCAGAATTTATACCTCCACTTGTTCTAAAATTTTCACATAGAAACATTCAAATTAGGTTTTGAGTCTTTTAGAGACTTAATACTTTATGTCTCTAGTTTCCATAGCATTAAAAATCAGGCCATTAGGACTTCTAAATCATGAGATTTGCACCAAATATCACAAGCTGATCCAAAATAAGGGCAATGTCAATCACCATTTTTAATCCCAAATTCCAATGTCATTAAGCCAGAATTAAGTCAGGATCTATTCTAAAAATTTTTATTTCTATGTGTTAAGTTTCATCTATAACTAAAATCACCCAAATTTAGAGGTTTGTATGTCGAGTTATAGCAAAAAAATGGGACTGGTTCAAACAAACCTAAAATAGAATTCCACTACACATTACTCTCTTGTCATATTCAACCAATTTCATATAAAGTAACACCAAGACCTCATTACAGCAACCATTCTATGTCCAAATGAATCTTTGTATCTATTCAAATATATACATATAGAAACTAAACTAAAAGTAGTCCTAAACCTTGAAATCGACCAACTAGCTCTTTTAATACTTTTACTACACTTCTCCTTTAGCTTTACATGACTAACTAGAAATACCACTAATACATATCTCAATATCAAATCCAACCTTATAGTTCTAACTCTTCATGAGAAAAGCAAGAAAAGATAAGGATGAAGAGATAAACCACTAACGTTTTACCTTAATTTCCACCTAGGATTAACTTGGTTCCTTACATGCAAAATAGTGTGAAGAAGAAGATAAAAAGGAGAAAATGGGAAGACGAAAATTTGACATTCAAAACTCTAAATTTACCTCCCTCTCTCCTTTCTTACATGTCCTTTTCATGACAGATATGCTTCAATCCTATTGGACACACATACTTTAATCCTATTGTTCACACATGCTTTATTCCTATTGGTTCATGTGTTGATTTTAGGAAATGCACATTTGGTCCTTCTTTTTCCTTTAATTCCTACATTGAAATATAATCTCATCAATTAATTTCACTCTCATTGATATTTCACATCTAATTATGTATGTCCATGCTGAAATGAACAAATTACCAATTTACCCATGTCTTTTACATTAAGTACCATTATGTCCCTTACTATGCTTAGATGCACTTAATTCTTTATGTTCACTTCTTAATATACTTTAGACATACTATAATGCTACTAGGTATATGTTGCAAGCTTCTAGTTGATCCTTGATCTTACATGAAGTGTTGTATGCTCTGAAGATTTGACAAAATTTGGTCTCTTTATTGGTTATGATAAGTCTTAGTTCTGATGTAAATTTCTATAGTAATGGTATGAATTTATATTTGGGAAATATTTGTAATGCTCATAGTTTTATTTTAGATGGTTTTATTGTTCTGGATATTGTTTATTCAAATAGTAATATAAGTTATTTTATGTTTACAACATTTAGTAATTCTAATAATGATGCGATTTTGTGGCACACTAGACCGTGGCATATTGGTCAAAATTGAATAAGTTGATTAGCTAAGAAAAGCCTCTTAAGTAATTTACATCAAGTGGGTTTACCGTAAAACTCTAAACTTTTCTTTTCATGTGGCTATAAAATTTCATTTCATATGAATGGTATTTTTGGGTGAATGTAAATTTTATTTTCACTAAAAGGTGAATTGGGGAACCAACCTTAAATGATTTCACAATGCTTGAGACAAGTATTAAAGTCAAATGATAGCCAAAAAATATTAGAGTTGACTGGTATATAAATGAACCAAAGATAAATTCGATCAGGTGGATTTATGATGGATCAAGATTGACCTTGTTTTAAATTATCTTAAAGTAAATTGGAAGCACTTTCGGGCTAAAACAAAGGGACATAAACCAAGCATTAGAAAATCAATCATAGTTAAGGATACTTAAAGTAAATCGATCCATATTATATGTTGATATGTTTAGGAATAACATGTTATTAAGTGGACATGAAATTTCTATAGAAATTGGACAGATTTTTCTTAAGCCATTTAATTATTTGGATAATAAATAATACATATATATGTGAATGAGCCTTAAGTGTCAGTTGTCACATACATGAAGAAGTCCTCATTATTTTGGAACAAGAATGCATGAAAACCTTATGCTGTCAAGTTTATGAAGGAGTAGCTATGAGCGTCATAAAATTCATTACAAGTGAGGTCAATATATGGTGTGGACACATGCCATTTTGATGAGACAAAAATCCAAACAACTTACTATATTTAGGAGACAAGAATTGCTGTAGATGATATAAGAAGTTAATGGCTTAATGAAACAAAGATGGTGAGAGTTTAAACAGTAGACAACTGTTGGAAATTAAGCTTGCAATATGTTGGACAGCTTCCACTAACGTGTAGCTTATAAAAGATGACGGAGGAGCTGCTCTAGCTTCATTCCACCGAAGCTCCACTTATCCCTTGGACCAAAATTTATGTTATTAATTGAAGCTACTCTCTTCACTCATAGATCTCCAAGTTATTGCCTTTAGGAAATATTTTTTGCATGTTGTTTAAGCCTGTAACTGTAGATAGCACCTCCATCAACGTCAACTACAAGCAGGGAAAAGATGGGCAACACTTTACCACCTGATTTTTGTATGTTAAATCACTCTTTTCCATCCTATTTAGCTGGTTATGTGAATGCTTAAGTTGGAAACATGAAATCCTTTATAAATTGCATGAATGGTTGAACTGATTGTATGGTTAAATGAAGAGAAAAACAACATGGTAAATAGAGAGAAAAAAAACATGGTAAATGGAGAAAAAAATAGTATGTATATTCATATCTTAAGTATGTTGTTCCATGGTTATTAATTGGAAACATGTAGATGCTTTATATATGGTTTAATGGCTGTTCAATGGAAGCATATATGTTGTACATAGTTCAATAGTTCAATGTAAGGAAAATAGAGAGTATATACTATGTACATAATTTAAATGGAAAGAAGACAACGTGTATAAATCATGGACATGGTTCAATGGTTGTTTAATGGTTGAATGAAAGGAAAACAAAATTTTAATCTTACTAAATGCTAAGATTTTGGCTAAGCCCTTTGTCATAAAATTTGTAAAACAAGGTAGTAAGTTATGGATGTACTTAGCAGGTTTTAGGAACCCTTCAGGGGTCTCTCTCATAGCTGAGTAAGACAATAAAAGTTTTCTTGATCACTGTAGGCTCAGGACTAATAAAGGAAAAGTACCCAATACGTGAGGGTGGTTTATAATAAATGACAAACAGTGAGTGTGTATTTAAATTGATTTGTTAAGATGGTTTTTACTTTACTGTGAAAAGTATGTTTATGAATAATTCCATTGGTGCTACTACTTGAATTTAAAAGTTAATCTTCATGAGTTTTACATATGCTTTGATTTAGCATTGAATTGAGTTTTGGATGCACTTGGAAACTAATAAGATGTACATATGCTTCCAACTAAGAATGATTATCCCTTAAATAAGTTAGCCCAACTGTATATGGATGAGATAGTGAGACTCTATGGTACGTTTGAGACTCCATGGTATGCTGATTTCTATTGTCTCAGACTGTGAACTTAGGTTTACATCAAGATTTTGGCCCAGCTTACAAAAAGCCTTAGGTACATGCTTGAAGTTTAGCACTGCCTTTCACCCTCAGACGGATGGTCAGTCAGAGAGAACTATTCAGACACTTGAGGATATGCTTAGATCCTATGTCATGGAGTTTAAAGGGATTTGGGGCACACACCTACCACTGATAGAGTTTTCCTACAATAATAGTTATTAGGCTAGCATTGGCGTGGCCCCTTATGAGGTGCTTTATGGAAGAAAATGTAGAACTCTAATATATTGGAATAAGGTAGGTGAAAGGAAACTGATAGGTCCTGAACTTGTGTAAACGAAAACAGATAAAGTTCAAATTATTTGGGACAGATTAAAGATAGTTCAGGATAGGCAGAAAAGCTATGTGGATAATTGCCATCGAGATCTTGCATTTGAAATTGGAGATAAGGTATTTCTTAAGATTTCACCTTGGAAAGGCATATTGAGATTTGGGTAACGTGCTAAATTAAGTCTGCATTAGATGGGACTGTATGAAGTTACAAAAAGGATTGGATCAGTGACGTATCGATTGAAGTTACCATACAAACATGTAAGGATTCACAATGTCTTCCATATTTCTATGCTTCGCAAATATTTGGCTGATCCATCTCATATAATCACAGAGCAACTAGTGAATTTAAAGGAAAATTTGACTTTCAAAGAAGAACTGGTGTAAGTTCTTGACCGCAGTGACCAAGTTCTGAGTAATAAGAATATTCCTTTAGTTAAAGTGCTATGGAGGAATCATACAATAGAAGAAGCTACATGAGAGCCCAAACACTAAATGCGTGTGTTATATCCCCATTTATTTTGAGCATGCCATTATACATTTGGTTAAATTTCGAGGAAAAAATTTTTTGTAAGGAGGGGTAATTGTAAAAACCCAAACTTTTCTTTTCACATGTCTATAAAATTTCATTTCATGTGAATGATGTTTTTAGGTGAATTTAAATTTTATTTTATCTAAAAGGTGAATTAGGAACCCAACCCTGAATGACTTGACAATATTTGAGACAAGTGTTAAAGTCTGATAGTCTAAAAATATTGGAGTTAACTGGTATAGAAATGGACCAAAAATAATTTCGATTGAGTGGATTTATGATAGATTAAGATTGACCTTGTTTTAAAATATCGTAGAGTAAATCGGAAGCACTTTCGGGCTTAAACATAGGGACATATACCAAGTAAACTAAGTGTGAGAGAATCAACCATAAGTAAGGATACTTAAAGTAAATCAGTCTAACTTATATGTTGATATGTTTAGGTGTAACATGTTAGTAAGTGGACAGAAATTTCTATCGAAATTGGAAAAAATTTTCTTAAGCCATTTAATTATTTTGGATAAGAAATAATACATGTACATGTGAATGAGCCTTAAGTGGAAGCTGTAATGTACATGAAGAAGTCCTCCTTGATTTGGAACAAGAATGCATGAAAACCATATGCTATCATATTTATGAAGGAGTAGATGTGAGGGACATAAAATTCATTACAAGCAAGCTTAATATATGGTGTGGATGTATGTCATTTTGGTGAGATAAAAATGAAAACAACTTGCTATATATGGGAGACAAGAATTTTCATGGATGATACAATAAGTTAACGGCTTGATTAAACAAAGATGGTGAGAGTTTAAACAATGGACAATTGTTGGAAATTAAGCTTGTAACGTGTTGGACAGTTTCCAACAAAGTGTACCTTATACAAGATGATGGAGGAGCTGCTCCAGCTTCATTCCATCGAAACTTCACTTATCCCTTGGACCAAAATTGATGTTATTAATTAAATCAGCTCTTTTCATGCATAGATCTCTAAGTTATTGCCTTTAGGAAATAATTTCTGCCTGTTGTTTAAGCCTCTAACCATGGACAACACCTCCATCAACATCAACTACAAGCAGAGAAAAGATGGTTGGCATGTTACAACCTGATTCTGGCATGTTAAATCACTCTTGTTCATCCTCTTTAGCTGTTCATATGAATGTTTAAGTTGGAAACATGAAATCCCTTATGAATTGCGTGAATGATTGAACTAATTGCATGGTTAAATAAAGAGAAAAACAACATGTTTAATGGAGAGAAAAACAACATGGTAAATGGAGAAAAATGGTATATATATTCATTTCTTAAGTATGTTGTTCAATGGTTATTAATTGGCAACATGTAGATGTTATATATATGGCTTAATGGTTTTTTAATGGCAGCATGTATGTTGTACATAGTTTAATGGTTCAATGTAAGGAAAATAGAATGTATATACTATGTACATAATTTAAATGGAAAGAAGACAACATGTATAAATCATGGACATTGTTCAATGGTTGTTTAATGGTTGAATGAAAAGAAACCAAAATTTTAAACTTACTAAATGCTATGATTTTGGCTACACCCTTTGTCATAAAATTTGTAAAACAAGGTGGTAAGTTATGGATGTAGTTGGCAAGTTTTAGGAACCTTTTAGGGGTCTCCCTCATAGCTGAGTAAGACAATAAATTTTCTCGATCGCCATAGACTTGGGACTAATAAAGGAAAATCACCGAGCACGTGAGGGTGGTTTAAAATAAACGACAAATAGTGAATGTTTATTTAAATTGATTTGTTAAGATGGTTTTTACTTTACTATGAAAAGTATGTTTATGAATAATTCTGTAACACCCCATTACCCTAGGGTACACATCGGGACGCCCGTAGGTCATTCCGATACATATCCTAAGATAAGGGAGCGCTACGTACAATTACTATAGAACTCCA
>JANZXR010000009.1:11727111-11737365 GCA_027575705.1 Erythroxylum echinodendron
GTAATTAAATGAATTTATTCGTTTTAAGTGTCACTGGTGGGGAATCCCTCCCCCGTGGGCCACGGGTCCAGATGTCAAGTAGGATGTCGGGCCTGTGGACCCGCCTGGGGCGGGGTTCCAGCAGCTTGTCATTTACTATTGGAGTTAGAGACATTGGGCCTATTGGGCAGTTAGGAAGTCAAACATGGAATGTAAGCTAGCAGGTGAGAAGAGAATGTTATAACTTGATGAATTGGAAGAGTTACGATTTGAAGCTTATGAAAATGCTAAATTGTACAAAGAAAGATCAAAAAAGTGGCATACTGCTCACATCAAAAAGAAAGAGTTTAAGAGTGGAGACTTGGAGCTTTTATTCAATTCAAAACTTTGGTTATTTCCTAGAAAGCTCAAGTCAAGATAGAGTGGATCCTTTAAGATCCTTCGAGTATTTCCGCATGGAGATTTAGAGTTAGAAAATGATAAGGGTGAAGCATTCAAGGTCAATGGGCATAGATGCAAGTCATATTATGAAGGGACATATTCATAAGAAAGGGAAGTCATCTATTTCCTTTCTTCCACTTTACCATGAACACATGTGGAATGGTCAAGCTAATGACCTTAACTTAGCATTTTACCTTTCTTTGATTTGTCCTTGTTTATTTGTTTGCTTGATTTATTTGGTTGTGATTATGTTTGATTTGAGTGTGTTTAGTGCTTATTTGGATTTTGCTATTTTAACTTGTTCTCTTTTCAAATTTCTTGTTGGTTGGGTGATATTGATGTGTTTACAGGTTGTTTGAATGTTGAGTATGCATAATAAGCTTAGACGAGGGTTAAGAAGTTGAAAAAATTGGAGTAACCTACAACCGTGGTAATTGGTATATTTTCTACTACTGTGGGAAGGCTCTCCACAATCCTTCTAGAGCCTTAACCTACAATTGCGGGAATGAGGTTGCTTCTCAGGACTGTGGGAAGGCTCTTCAGAACATTTTTGGAGCCTTAACCCACGATCGTGGGAATGATAGGGATTCCCATGATCGTGGGATCCATCATTTGAAAAAAAAAATAAATTCCTCCCTCTTCTTCTTCTTTCTTCATTTTTTAAAATTTCACAATTTCTCTCTACAAACCATGACACCCACTCTCCCAACTTCTCCAATTCTTCATCTTTCACTCAAATCTTGGTATTTTCTTCACTTCTTCCATCAATTTTTTATTCCTTTACACTTATTTCACATTAATCACCCAAGAATCTAAGGATTTAGTAAGATTTTCTCTTTTTCTCTCTAAAAGCATGCTCATCTCTCTCTTACTTAATTTTTGTAGATTTTTCTTCTTCAATGGCTCCAAAGAAGCTTACAGTCCAGAACCTACCGATGAACTATGCCTTCCAGTCTCTAGAGAAGGTAAACCAAAATGGAGGCCATTTTTCGTGCCCCATTTCATATTTTTCGATATCATTTAATACTATCGCATAAGAATGGAAAGCGTCCTGCTTTTGATTGTTGTTTCAACAACCCTTTGAGTTTTTTAATCAAATAAGCCATTGTATTTCCTAATATTTAGTATTTGTCGGAACAAAAAAAGACCTATAATCGTGGGCTCGTTTATGAAAATAAAAAGGAATCTTATCAAAATAACAATAATAAATAATAAAACAAGTAAAAAAGTAGTTTATTTATTTATTTATAGTTTAATTCCATTCATTTAATATCCCCTTTGGTGTCATTGACATAAGCGTTTCTAATCCATCTCTTTATATTTTTATATTCTATTTCTATATATATGGAAAGTTTCAAAATCATCATATAATAATCCAGAAATAGCAATAGAAAGAAAAGGGAGGTTTGTGGTGATTTTGAAACCTTTTATATTAGGTAATCTAGCATCCTTATGCATTAAGATAATCAATTCGGTCGTTGTGGTCGGACTTTCAATTTTATTCCTATTGGTGTTCCAAAAGTCCCTTTTCGAAATCAATGCTGGAATAAGGCCTGCTACTAATGTGGGTATTTTTGTCTCTAAAGTGGGCTCTGCAGCTCAAATTAAAGCTATGAAACAAGTAGCTAGTAAATTAAAATTGTAATTGGCCCAATTTGTAGAATTAGAAGCCTTTATTATTTGTGAGTCATCGATTAGCCCTTGAATTTAGAAAGAATACAGAACTAGCCTAAGAAAGAGTACATGAATGAATTAAAAAATATTGTTTCGGGATGTCTCAATTGCTCAAATTTGAAGAAATTCCCTCTTTCCAACGCATGAACGAAAGAGCCACTTCAAATTAGGATTTCGAAAGACCAAATTTTTTCTTTCTTTTGATAAATTGAAAAAGATTTTTTTTTCTAGTTTTAGGACTTTGAAAAGAAATAAAATTTTTCAATCTATTAATTGTTTTTTGGAGTTGTTTAAAGATTAGGTCAAAAACTAAAAATTGGTTTCGGGGGAAGCCAAAAGGTAGTTCAGTTTCCATTTCCCGAACTGTTAAAAAACAAAAATTCTTTTTTGTCCTTTCTTTTTCATTCAATCTTGATAAAGATGAAGAAATTTTAGCAGTGGCCATGCTTATCCAGTCATTCATGAGCTTTTTGATTTATTGAACCTTAAAGTTTTGGATGATCTTGATGACTTTTATGTGGATATTTATTGGAAAATTCTAACGTGTAAAACCAATTTTGACTCTAGGAATGCACCAAATACTTTAATTCATAGCTCCGAGCACTTATTGCTTCATAAGTTTATCTGCTTAATGGTTTTTAACAAAACTTAAAGTAATAAGTGCTCAGCTAAGGAACTTTTGTTCATTTGCTGCATGGATCAAAAAATCAAAATAAATACCCCTTATCGGATTTTTTGATCTGTTGTAAGTTGTGTTAATAAAAAGAGCTCTTATTTTGGCATGTCATACATTATTACTTTGGCTTTATATTATAACCTTGATGTGGATAGTGTGTGTACAGCTAGATATGATGTTTTTGATGTCCCTTATTAGAGACGCTCTAAAATTTTGGAGCCCCATTCTATAGAGCTTCGAAATCCTTAAACGCGTAGAGCTATAAAGAATATGAAGGGCGAGGATGCAGCCACTTCTTGACCATCCACATCTCAGGTGCCTTCAAATCCCCAAGAAGAAGCAAAAGAGGAACTAAACGCAGCAGCAAAGGTTGAAAAATTCCAGCAAATCCTTGACCAAATGGCCTTAACCATCAACAAATGATGCTGCAAATTAATGAGCTCAGCACCCTGATAAGACAAGTGCATAAGGAGCAGCAGTATATGAAGAAGAAATTCCTCAAGTTCATCTAGAGGAATAATATTGAAGTCCCTTCTCCAATGCCTTCGCCACCACAATCTCCATGAGCTTTCTTACCCTAAACTTTTTACATTGTTTTAATTACTTTGTTATTTGTTTTGTCTTTTTATTTGGTTTGATGTCATTTTACCTTATTTTGTGGTTTCCTTGTCACATTGAGGACAATGTGTTCTTTAAATTTGGTGGGGGGGGGGGGAGGACATTGGCTTTGTCAATTGCATTGTTTTAGTTTATTGTATTCACTGTTTGCATTTTGTTAATTAGGATGCATGTTTTAGGCATATTAGGTTGTTTTATATTTTTATGTTAAACAATGGAACCAAACTTGAATCATTTTGATTTGGCTTGCCATGAGATTCTATCATGTTAGTTGGATTGGATTAAATGCATGCTTGAACTTGGATTAGGCCACTTGAGTAGAGAGTGAACCATGTTGAGTGATGAAAAGTAGTTAGTTACATAAGCTTACCCATAATTTGACACTTGAGTAAGAAGGTAGTGTAAAGATGTATAATGAATTTTCATTTGAGCCAGTGTGAGGATTGAGGCCATATGAATCCATCTATAGTCATTTTATTTCTTTGTTTGTGTGATGCTTCCTTAGGTTATTACCTGCAAAACTAGCTTTGAATCGATTTGAGTATACCGGATATATGCTAAATAGAGATGATTAAGGCCCTTTTCGTGTTAACTCTTAGCATAGATGACCTACCTTTTATTATCCCTTATTACCTCCATTGAGCCTTAACCATTTTGTTTCTTGGAAACACCCCACATTTTAAAACCTGAATCCCCATTAACCTACCTATTCACAAACTTAGTAGAGTATTAAGCGATGCATTAGTTTGGGATTTTTACTACAATATTTTTTCGAGATGAGTTGAGTGATATTCCTACCCTTGAATCACATTGTATTTAATTTCTATTATGTTCATTGTTTCTTCCACTTGATAGAAAAGGAAAAAAAGAAGAAAAAAAAAAGAAAAAGAGAAAAAAGAAAAGAAGAAAAGAAAAAGGAAGAACATTTTAGTAGCATCAATAAGTGCGGAGTAGTAGTATATTTACACTTGTGTATCTCAGAATTATGTTTGGTCATCCTTTTCTCCACTTATTACTTTACAAAATGCTTGTGTTAAACTGTTTACCCTTTTTACCCATCTTAAACTTTACCACTTTACAACCTGAAGCAAGTCATTTTGATCTATTTATGCATGTAATTATTGTAGAGGAGAATAGGTGTATGAGCAAGCCTATGGTAGTGTAGTTTCTTATGGTGAGCTTGAGCAAAACACTAACCATCAAATACTTAAGAGAGATGAGTGAAACCCTAAGGAAGATTCATTTTGCATATATACTTATCTTTGAGTGATGGTGCCATATGTTAAGTTTGCTTATGTATACTAATGAAAAGTAGTTATGATATATGTAGTAGCTTGACATGCGAGTTGGCCTGAGGGATTACATGCTTTGATCTTTGTGAAAATGAAGTGATGGAATTGATTGACTATATTTGATTTTTTTAGGACAAGCAAATATTTAAATGTGGGGAAGTTGATAGATGTGCATTATTGTGTGTTTCTCTAAGTATTTGGCATGTGTTTCTTGCATGATAGAATATTATTATTGTGTTTTAGGATTTATTTTGCACGTTTTTGTTTAGTTTGATCTTCATTGTTATTCTTTTATGTTTAAAGTTGATTTAGGTAAAAATTGATCATTTTGATATAGGATTAGAGGGTGGTCACCTTGTCCATTAAGCTAGAGACGAAGAAAGTAGAAGAGAGGATGAGGAATTATAATGCAAGAACCCACGATGGCGGGATTTATGCCAATTTCCATGATCGTGGGATGTCTAACCTAATGATACATGCGGGGTTCACTTATTTTTTAAGTTTTCATAGCTATATAATGTTATAAACCCCTATGGATGAAGGGATCATCATGGAGACTTCTTTCCTTAAGTAAAAACATAGAGTTAGATTCTTAAGAGAGGTAGAGACTTAAGGTTTTTCATTTACAGTTGGAAAAAGAGCATACCAATGTCACATTTTCCAAATTCAGGCAACGAAGAGGAGGAGTTCGATTCATTTAGTTTTCTTTCTTCATTTCTCTTCTAACATTTGTATGATGGATTATTTGATTGTTGGTGATGTTAATGCCATTATGAATGGCTAATTTATTTGTAGGGATTATTTTTGAACTTCATGTTGAACTCTTATTTTGTTGATTTGAATAAATAAAGCTTTTGATGAATGTTGAAATTATACCTTGCAATATATTGAGAGCTTGAGTTCGGCAATTTATGTAAGGTTGTACAATAAGAATTGACACTCTATAGACCTACATTCATTGTGTTAATTGATTAGTTAGAGAGAGATCTTGTGTAGTTAGTTGATCACCCATAGGATAACTTAATAACTAGTTGAATTGGTGGATTGATTTTGTAAATTGAGAGATTGCTTAATCATCTTCATTTAATTTAGTTAGGGATAATTAATTACACCCTGAGAGAGGGTAGTTAAGTCATTAGGACATCTTAGGTGAGGTATAATTCAACTAACAAAATACGAGGGAGATAAGATAGGGAAAAAGTGATCTCTGGTTGTTAAAATCTTGCATTCTAAGTTTTTTCATTTTTGCCTTATCATTTGTCCATTGTTAATTGTTTAATTTAATTTAATTTTCTAGTTTATTTTCATGAAAAATTTGGTTCTTAAGCGAAGATCAATATGAATTAAGTGGTGCCTAAGCACAATCCTTATAGGATCGATATCTGCTTTTTACTACAAGTTGCGACCTGTATACTTGCAATTTTGATCTTAAAACTAGTAATCTGTTTTTCAATCAACAAAAGTAACACCAAGGAACTATTCCAGAAACCATTTCATGTCCAAATGAATCTTTGCATCCATTCAAACATGCAAAAATAGAAATTAAACTAACTGTAGTCCTAAAGCTTGAAATCAGGCATCTAACTCTTTTAGTACTTTTCCTTCTTTTCTCCTTCAGCTTTGATTGATTCACCAACTAGAAACACCACAAATACATATATTAATGCCAATTCCAACCTTATAATTCTAGCTATTTATGAGAAAAACAAGAAAGGATAAATTTGAAGAGAAAAATCACTAACTTTTACCTTGATTTCCACCTAGGATTAGATTGATTCCTAATATGCAAAATGGTGTGATGAAGAAGATCAAATGGAGAGAAAATGAGAAGAGGAAAATTTGGCATTCAAAACCCTAAATGCACGACCCTCTCTCCTCTCTTTCATGTCCATTTCATGAAAAACATGCTTCAATCCTATTGTTTACATATGCTTTAATCTCATTATTTACACATGCTTTAATCTTATTAGTCACACATGCCTTAATCCAATTGGTCCATGTGTTGACTTTAAAAAAATTGCACATTTGGTCCTTCTTCTTTCTTTAATTCCCACATTGGAATATAATCTCATCAATTAATTTCATTTATAACAAATTACCAATTTACCCATGTCTTTTACATTAAGTACCATTATGTCCCTTACTTTGGTTAGATGCACCTAATTCTTTATGTTCACTTCTTAATACACCCTAGACACGATATAATACTTCTAGTGTATATGTTGGGGCCTTACATGACTTGTAATAGTGACAATTCCATCAGTGTCAAAATTAAATGGTCATATATGTATGCAAAAAAGAACGAATAGGGTAGGGGTTAAATGAATTAGAATTTATACTTCCTCAAGGTTGTATTTGGAAGATTAATCTTGGTACAACACTTAATGGAAAATCAAACACATGTTGGTGTTGAGGGATTTTACTAGTTGCATTAAATTCAATGTTGAAATAAAAAAAACTCACCTAATTTTGGTATAATAATAGCAAGATGTGGACCTTTCTCATAAAGCTCTCAACCTTCAGGAACTTAATACAAACCACCCTTGAAAATGCAAGAGATGATATCATCTTTTGTAATAATTAATGGATTTGGCTTAAGTACTTCTTAAGGAGAGGATATCATATGGAATGTGCTTGAATATGATCCGAATTTAGGAACTCAAGACTCACTTCATTTGATTAAGCATAGTCTAAGAAGTTCACCAACCATACTTATTTAAAGATATTCATAGTGCCATACTTGACATTTCTGCAGACAAAATTAGTGTAAAAGAAACACAACCATCTTAAATCTCATATAGAGGCTATGGACTAAGGATAGGCTCAATCAATCATCAAATAACAATCTTTTATATGTCCATTTTGTTAATAAGGAAAGGAATCACTACAAGAAAACCATACATTAGCAATAGAAAATTACCGACAGGCTCAATTCCATAGCTAATTATAAACAAAAAATTAATATCTGTTGGTAAAATTGTCGTGAAAATTTTCATTTTATGACGGGCCAAATTGTCATCGGTAAAGGTGAAGGGAAAACATTCGTGCAAATTTTCTAAGGTAATATAGCGACGAAAAAGCCATTTCCATCAGTAAATTTAGTAGGAATGCTTCCTGCAATTAAATAGTGTCAGAATGTTACTGACTAATATAGTTTTGGTGGTGAATATTACACGAAAATGCTTTGTTTAATAGTCAGCGTTAGTTTTTTATTGACGATAATGTATTCCGTTCGTGATTTTTTGACAATCTTCCCTCTCCATCGTTAACTTCAGATTAGTCATTTTAAAAATTTGAAAAAGACATCGTTTGGTTTAATACCAAATGACGTTTTTTTAGTTTAGGGTTAAATGCACCCTGAACATTCCCCCTTGTTTCCTCCTCTATTCCTTCTCCATTTTGTCTCCTTCCTGGCGTTGCTGTCCTTCTCCTCTCCTCACCGTCACCGTCCTTATTCCTCACCCGTCTGCATCTTCTCCTCTCCTAGCTATCATCGTCCGTCATATGTCTGCGTGCAGTGTCTTCCCTCCTTGTCGTCGCTATCCATCAGAAGTTTACGATTCTTCTTTTCCATTTTTCTAATTTTATGATTATGTTTCTCCATTTGTTGTGTTTTGCATGACTTGCTGACTTGCTAACATATGTTTCTCCATTTCTGTAATTATTCTTAAAGGGAAATTTTTAGTGAAAGTAGAATAATATATGAATATTGTCTATGACTATAATTGGGTTCTGTATAATCATTGGTTGCAATTTTTTGAAGAGAAGTGGTTTTGAGATTGAAGTGTGTATTTAAGATTGAAGAGAAGGGATTTGAGATTGAAGCTATTCCTGCTTTGTTAGAATTTAGTTCAATTTTAATCGTTATCCATCCCAATGATAATGACTTTAAGGCTCTTTTGTTACTAGCTTTTGATTTGCTTTCCATTGAAATTCAATTGCTTCCATCTTGAATTCAAGCTGCATAGAATTGGGGTTCCAACTTATTTGTTGAATTGATTATAATTTCAATTTGGGGATTTTGATTAAGGTTTCAAGCACATCAAAGACTTTTAAGTTTAACTTAATGCTTATTTGACATTGGGATATAGCTAGACTTGAGTATAATTTTGTTTATATTTTGATATTAAAATTAGGAATGTTGATTATTGTCTTACATGATTTTAAATATGAGATTTTAGATATCTAATGAATGAATTAGATGTTCACTTATAATTCCATTTTCATCAAAAATAGTTCTCATATATTGGAGACTTCTTCACATTCCTATTTACTAAAATTGTATAATAAATGGTGTTTTGTTTCAAATTTGGGCCTAGTTTTATAGTATTTTCATTGTTTATAATGTTAAGTGATCAAATTTAATATACAATCTAATTAGTTAATTTAATCATGTTAGAATTGAATGTTTTGTACTTCAAGGCAAAAACTACATTTGTTTACAAAATGGTAAGTTTTTTTTATGTTGAATGTCTGTATAGGTTGATGTAATTAGATTATTGATTTATAAACTCATTTAAATATAATTTTACAACTTTCAAGCTTAATTATTTTAGCTATGAATTTTGTTATAAGGAATAAACAATATTAGTTTATAGGGAATGTATAACAAACAAATTTGGTTATAGTATTGCTATCTTATATGTGTAGATAATTGTCATTTAAAACTTGGGATAGTCTTTCCTTATCCTTCTTTTATTATAAGATTCTAGTTCTACATGTGATAAAAATTTTCTTATTATATATAATATGTTCGATTCATTTTCTTTATGCTAAGTTTTAGTTACGTATGACAGAGTATTTTTCATTACTGATATTTTAAATTAAAAACAAAAGGAGAAAACCTAATTTTCCAATTTTTTGTTTTGCTGCAATACAACTCTATTGCTTCCCTCTTATCGAATGACTCTCTTGGTCTCTCTAGCAATTTGACTCTCTTTGTTTGTGCTTTTGTAAGCAATAAAGTGAGATGATCTAGGTTTTCATTAAATGCAGGTATTCTTTTTTTTTTGATAAGAGGGATCTATTTCTGTGGATCTATTAAATCCAGAAGAATGCTCATGCCTTTTACAGAGCTGGTGAATTCGAGATATATTTCCTTTGTCCTTTCTTTTACTTTGTTTTCCTTTTTTGTTGATTTTTTGCTCAAAATTACAATTAATAAGTGTAACTAGTTATGAATTATATTATTCTTGACTAATAAGCTCTTATTAGGAAAGAGCATATGAGTTCCTTTTAAATAATTTGTGAGTTTTGGTTTTGGCTTAGAGGTATGGTGCTTATTGTAAATACTTTAACTGAGTTATAATTACTCTTCACCCTAGATGTAAGATTATGTAAGGGCTACTATTCACTCATGAAGGATGGTTATGTAAGGATTACTCTTCATCTATGAAGGAATATTGTCTGATAGTTCCTCTTTACGCATTAAGGAAGAGTTTATGGTTAACTACAATTCCTAAGATTGGTTTTAGAGTGGATGTGTTGGGCCTTGAATTTTTTGATTATTTTAGTAAACATGATTTGAATGAATTTTGGTATTGTTAGATAAATTATTTTGATTAAGGTTAACTA
>JANZXR010000009.1:11757361-11772988 GCA_027575705.1 Erythroxylum echinodendron
ACGGCATCATGTTGAGACGACTGGAGGTGGGTAAGAACGGCAACATGTTGACGGGGCGTGATCTAGATGTGGATGACGTTTTCTTACCGCTGCGTACTGAGGAGTGGGCGTTGCCCTTAGATGACAAGCGAGGTTGTCGCAAGTCCCGAAGGTTTGAGGGAAGCGGAGCGCTCACTGGTATAAGTCCTAAAGTCGAGATGCCATGGTTTGCGGGGGGAGATGAGGTTCTGACATTGAGGGGTTGTCCGTACGGGGAGGTAACGGGTCGATTTCAAACAAGGCCGAGTACCGGGAACCATTCGACGCTATGTGGGATGAGTGCAATCGGGTGTTAGAGCGGTGTACCATTAGAACGGCTAGCGAACTTAACGGTCAACGCTGGATCTACATCCAGGGGCCGAACTCCCTTGGACGGAGGTGGCCGGTAGAGGAGGTGCCTGGGGGGTCTGAGTGGTTTTGAGGTGGCGGCAGGACAGCTGAGGTCTCGTGGTCTTGTTGGCCACTCGGCCGTGAGGGATAGGACAGGGCACCATGGCCGACCAACCCACACGTAAAGCAGATTTGTGGAAAACCCTCGTAAGCGACCTTGATGTATTCGAGCTTGACTACTGAACGCAGAGGTAAGCTCAGATCGATGTTGACTGCCACTCGAGCAAATTTGCCTCGGTGAGCTTGTTGGGTGTTACTGTCAATTTTGATCGTGTGAACCACGAGATTGCCGAGAGCTGTGAGGATGGAGGGGTGGTACCGGGAGACAGGGAGTTCTGGAAAACGCACCCATGCGACCACGTGCATAATCTGGCCAGTCGAAGGCCAAAAGGCCGGGTACCATGGTTGAACAGAGAGAGCATGGCTGGAGATAATCCATAGACCCTGCGTGAGTGCCTGCACGTAGTCCTCCTCATCCACGAAGTTACCAAGGTAAAAATCGTTGTCCAAATCAACTATTTTCAACGGACCAGAAGGTTTCCACAAGGTTAATAATTTGGATTTGAGCATGTTGAAACCCAATTTGCATCCCAACAATTTCACAACAATAGCAGTTGCCCAAGCTTGATCGAGTTTGCTTTTGAAAGTGCTCGAGAGTTCTATGCCCAGGCCATATTCTCCTTGGATAACGGAGATATCACCTTCGGCAGTTTCAATGGGTTCCTCATCGGGCCAGGCGAGTTCTTGGGTGTTAATGCCAGGGTTGGAACGACCCGTGACCACCGCACTGTAGCTTGGTTGAGTGGATGGTGCCACTAGTGTGGGAGGAGGAAGGGGGGGTCTTCTTCTCTTTCTCGGATCCGGATTTTTTTGGTTACTTGGAGGTCAGTATCCTGGAAGAGGAGGCATTTGTCATCGGCGTTTGAAGGTTTGGCAGAGAATTTTTCAAATGTAACGGGAAAGTACCAAGTTAATGTAGGACCTTCATTGGATTCAATTTTTAAAACATTACTTGTTGCAATTGCTACAGGATCAAATGAGGAATTGAGGATTACATACGCATTGGACTTTGTTGGAGGACGAGATACATATTGGACTTTTAGTCTTCCACAATACTTCTCTGTCCATGTTAAAACATTTCAAAAGTCAATTCTTACTTCTATCCTATCAGACTTCTAGCTCTAACTCATTGTACTATTACACGTGTAACACTTCTTTCTATGACCAAATAATTTCAGAATAACACTTCTTTCTATGACCAAATAATTTCATAAGTCAAGTCCTATTAAACTTCTAGCTCTAGCTCCTTAGGCAAAACAACGATTTTTTTTAATACGTTAATGCATTTGGTTGTTGTGTTACATAGTTTTATGGTACTACATAGATACTTCAAATAAAGTAAAGGGTGTTAAGAGTAAACAACAATTAAAGTTTCACATTTACAATATAAATTTACATATTGAATCTAAAACCTTTTTCAGTCTTATCTTATCATACTTCGACTTTTTTAGTGACTCTTCGCATTTATACAATTTTGAAAAACAATTAATTTTCATCTATGATTAATTTTCGATTACTCTTTATTTTTATTAAATCTTCCTATTGATCTCATATTTGGATTGATTTTTTATTTTTTTAATTATTTTTCGACCTCTATTATCTTTCTTCTATATATATTATTGTTTGATTCTTTGTGCCAACAAATCACAATTGTTGTTTATATTTTTGAATGTGGTGATGAAGCTAAATCTCATACTAACAAATAGAGATGAAAAACGCAAAAGACACAAAGATCAAGTTAAGGAGTATTTTTATTTTTACACTCTCATCTTATTTCTTTCTGTTTTATCTGTCTTCTTTGATTCATTTTTATAGTATTTTGTAACTTATTGTTGTTATAGTTATTGTTGTGAATTATTTTTGTACAAAAATAATAGAATTTTTCTTATATTTTTAGGTTGAAATTATAAATTACATGATTTAGCGATTAGGTCAGTCATGCTTTACGGAGTATAATGTTGTCCTATCAAACAAGTACATAATCATAAGCTAATGGTGACAGAAATGAGAATGTTTTGATAGATATGCAACCTTATTAAAAGAGATAAGGTCAGGAATATAATTGTAAGGGACAGATTAAAGGTATCTTATATTATTGATAAATTAAAAAACACAAGGCTTAAGTGGTTTGGACATATTAAGAGGAGACATCTAGACACTCTAGTGAGATGTGAGAGGATCGTGTAATAAGTAATGGTATCCTAATTACGTATTCCGGATCAAACGTGAAAGGGCAAAAAATGGAGAAATGTGGAAAGTACCTAATTTCGACTCTGAAACTTCAAACGAACTTTTCAAAGTCGAAATAAGCTGGAATCCATCACTGTCTTCACAGGAATCCATTATCGGTGTAACATCTCGCTACCCATGTTGAGTTTATAATAGAATATAAGAGAGATTATTGAGAAATTAGAAAGTGCATTATATGCTCATGCATAATAAGGCATATACATACACATGAATATTGAATTTTTACACATTAAAATAATTGTAAATGTATTTATTGACATATTCTCGGTATAATTATTTATGAATGTAATTATATTAAGAATTGTGGTTTATTTATGTTGAAAACTGATTTGGAGAGTGTATTTAGTGATTTAGAATTTTTGGTGAATTCTAGGAAAATTTTTTGAAAATATTACGTATTACTGGATAAGGAAAAATATCAAGTGGCGAGTAAATTGATAAGTGGAAATAGAAATAAGAATCATTGATAATGAAGAAATTTTTATAGATGATTGTGGGATTATTAAAAAAATGATATTGAAAATTTTTGGGACTTTTGGAGTAAAGTTAAAGATGACTAGACTGGTTTCTTTAGAAAAACTAGTTAAAGCCTTAGAAGTTAGATAAGTGGGAAGTGTCATTTACTTAGTTTAAGTTTTATTCTGACTGTATAAGAAAGACTAAGTCACGTTTCTTTTAAACTAGAAAGACTAAGTTACTATTATTTCTTGACCTAGTTCTCTTCTTCGTCTTTCTTCTTCAAGCTTTTTCTTCATTGACTTTTGATCCACCGAATCTTCACCAAAGTTACACCTTACTTTCATCTACCTTTTTCTACTCCTACTTTGTTAGCTATTTCTTTTGCCTCAAGAAAAACCTAACCTAAACAACCTTCAAAATGATGTACGTGGTTGTATGAGAAATTAAGGCTTCTTGAGATTTTGGAAGAACTGGAAGTTTTAGCAAGTACATGTAAATCTGTATGAGTTGTTGCTATATGAGATAAATTTAGTGATTTAGTTGTTATTAAATGATAATGTGAAAATGAAGATTTTCATGCATACTGTGGGTGTAGGTCGAGTATTGATATTTTTGTTTGTATATTTTGAGGATCAAAATGTTTTGAGATGGCATTGAAATGATTTTTGGTGTTGAAAGATCAATGAAAATGTTCATAAGAAGAATGCAGAAATTCTTCTTAGATAAAGTTCATTTTTACTCTTTCTTAAACCTTTCTTTTTTCGGAACGAACAAAGTCACGATTGCGATACACTTCAAATGAAAAGTCACACCCGTGACTTTTGCACCACCTGAACAAACTCATGATAAAATTGTCATGGCTGTGAAATAAGTTTAGAGATAAAAGAATGGGTTCAAGGTGATGTCTGAACATTAGAAAAAAATTGATGAATGAAGATAATGCAGAAATGAAGAAAATGCCAAAAATAGAAAATGCAGGAGTTACGTGAATGATTTTTTGTTTTGGATGTTTGTGTTTTAATCTTAGGTTTTGATTTTTTTATGATTGTGTTGAGTTAAATAGAATTCAAAAATGGGATTAAAATAAGTTAGAATTGTTGTTTTATGTGAAAGAAAAGAAGAAGAAGAAGAAGAAGAAACGCAGAAGGTCGCGATTGTGCCTCTGCACAATTGCAACTCTACTATAATAGTATAGGAAGTCGCAATCGTGCTTCAGCATAATCGCGACCTAAGAGAAATGTCGCTACCATGACTCGAAAGAAAAAGAAAAAGTCACGATTGTGACATAAGAAAGAGAGCGCGGCTATGAAGGAAGAGGCGGTCGTGCTTCAGTACGATCGCTACTCAAGAGGGAAGTCGCAATTGTGTTTCAGTAATATCATGACTCGAGTGGTTTCAAAAGGGTGTTTCGGTTTGAGTGATCATGCTTCGATTTTTTATCATAACTTGTTATATAGTTATCCAAATAGAATGATTCTTAATTTGGAGTAAACTAGAGACATAGAGCTACAACTTATATAAAGAAATCAAATTTAGTTCTATCTTTAAGAATTTCAAATTTCGCTTGAAATTGAGTTTTGACTTAGACTGTAGCACTACCCGAGATCGAAATCATATTTTGATTTTATTGAATAAACTATATTGATGAGAGTTGAATCAGATAAAAAGGTCTTCACAAAAGTTGTAGATTATTCTCTTAGCTTTCAATTGGTATAAAGTTTTCAATTTTTTAATATTGGAATTCAGAGATATGAGTTGAATATAGAGTATTGTTATAGTTGAGGACAAGCCAAAGTATTTTGAGCATAACTTTCAGATTATCAAATCAAATTGTATGATCTTAGCGTCATTAGAAACTTAAGACATGGGAGAACAATTTTCCAGAAGGAAGTGTTGCCAAATTACTTCACTTTTGCTGATGAAAATAATCATGCAAAGTGAACCTGAAAGTTTTTTTAGACAAATCTAGATTGATCAATTGAGTAATTATATATGAATGAATATTGTAACAAGATTAATGATGAGGAACCCGGAATTGTCATGAACATGCATTGTACGTATTCAGTATACATGAATGTGCATTAATGAATTCTTAATTGTGCAAAATTGTGATATGTGTGTATTATATGTTATAAAGGAGCACATTGAATGACAACATTTAAACATTGCCGGGACTTTAAGGCAATAGCTTTCTGGAGCGTACTGTGAGTAATCTAGACGGTCTCACTCAATTAATTGATTGTGTTTGATTATGCTTGAATTATCTTATGAATCTGTGATTGATTATACCGATTTCAAACATGAAGGTCTAAAAATTTCGATTTGATGAATGTGATATTGAAGTGCTTCTTATATGTGAATTAGATGAAATAAATGTTACTCAATAATTTTGTTGAATGCTGGACCAAGGTCTTATAATAAATGTGTTTTAAATATGAATGTGAAATTATGTGATTGATTGAGAATATGAAAATGTGAAGCATTCCATTACATGAATGCATGAAAGATAAAGGTAGTTGTGACTGGAGTCACCAGTATAAAGAGCTTAAAGCTCATATGTGATCAGAGCCTCAAGCTCAGTTGTGAATGTACTCGGTATGCACTAAGAGATATGGGACATTATTTGATACAGCTCGGTATCCACTAAAGGACATGAGCTAGAAAAAAAGAGAGAGGCACTCGGTCACAACAAAAACAATAACAAGTGAAAGTGAGTCTCACGAGCATTGCATATACATTTTTAATACGTGTGTTTGATCGATTAAAATATATTGATATCTTGTATTTGAATGAGAATGTAATATGCGATGCTATATGCAAAAATGCAAAGATGTAAATTATATGTTACGTGTGTTGATGTGTTTCATGAATTAAGTGAAACATTAATGATGGTTACCTCATTGAGTTCACAAAACTCACTAAAATTGCATCATTGACTTTTCAGGACAGAGAGAGGACATTAGCTACTGAGAGACCGTACAAGAAGCATAATTCTTGTACTTTTATGAAGAAGAAATGGCTTAAAGGTCGGTCAGCTGAGACTAAAGAATTTAGTTGGACATTTTGTATAATTCCTCTTTCATATAGCATATTTTGTATTAGGCTTGATAATGTACGTGCTCAGATGATATTGGAGACTTTCAATGTACATGTATGCATGTTTGAAAGCTACATTGTAAAATTCAGTTTTTATGAAATGAAAAGAGGAATTTGTTTTTAAAATTTTGTGACTTTTAGGTATAATAGTTGATGTCATGACTAAATTGGATATGTTGCCATGTTATAAAGTGAAGGTGAGATAGTTAATGCGCCATTATTATAGATTATATGCTAGAATGCCCACAGGGTGTTCTGGTATGTAATCTATGGTAGTGGGGTGTTACAATCGGGACGTGGTATAGACCTTTCTATTATTTTCTCAATACGTAAGCTCGCTTAATGGGTTAGATAAACCTTATATTTACGATTGATATGAGCAATAGCAGGAGACCTTAACCTATATATATAGCTTCCATATCGGGCTTCCCTATCACAAGGTCGATATGGACTACGTGCACAATAAAAGGGATCCATTTTCTACCTGAAGTTTGACCCGTTGATTTAGATCATTCATTGGGCTAGTTTATTATCTTTATTTGGATCCAATTACGTAAATTAACCAATAATTTATTTAAAAGACAAAATTATAATTAATAACTGTCCACTTTATAGGAAAATGATAAAATTGCCTTTAGAGGCAAAAATGTCTAACATTCTCCCCCATGGATAATTACTAATTGCAATTTTATTCAAGTTTAAAAACAATTTAAAAACTCGGTTAAGCTACGTTGCTATATTAGTCGAATAAGTTTAAAAACAAAACATTTGATCCACAGATAATGAAAGTCTAATATTCTATTCTGCAAGGCTTTCAATACCGAAAATTATCAAATGCATGTGTCATGTGTGACAAAGATCCAATACAATCACGCATATCTAATACCTCACTAACATGAATGGGAAAATAGAGTGTGGCAAACTACGATGATACCTTTATGTTCTAATATATATCATCTTCATTTGAAGTTTCGATTTCTCCAACTTTATGCTAAACTGCATTGCTAAACTGCATCAGAGAAATCCTGTTTTCTCTCACGGAATGCTAAACAACATTAGAGAAATCATGTTTTCTCTCACCAAATGCTAAACTGCATTAGAGAAAACCTTTATGTTCTCCAACTAAATACTAAACTACATTGGAGAACCTTTATGTTCTCTAACTGAATGCTAAACTGCATTATAGAACTTTTATGGGATTAAAAGCTTATATCTTCTATGTCACGTGAAACTTTAAGGATATATCCGTATAAAACTGTATGCATCTAATGACATAGGCTCAAGGTCAATCTGTATAAATGCAGGCTCAAGGTCAATCTGTATAAATGCCCAATGACCTTTAAAATACTTAAGATTAACACAAATCTTAAGGCTTCCATAAGTATTATGACAATGCATGATAACATGTATTACTAAGGATAAACTATGATCATCTCTATTGATGAACCATCATACCGTCATAATACATCAAAACGTACAAATGTGCTTGGAGCAAACATAATAATATTTTAACTAATAGTGTATATGGACTTCAAAACACCCATACTATATACTTATATTTCAAACAAAAGTGGGTAAAGTCCTTTAGTTAAAGAATCAACTTATAGTACCTTAGTCTTTAAATGCTCCAAACCTTAATGTCACCTTTTCGTGTCAACCACTTCATGGTCAAATATTTGACCGCAGAATGCTAAGACCCTGTGATATTCAATGTTGTTATTTAAAAACATAACAACTTGATTATCACACTACAACCGAATGAGTTTAGCCACTGAATCAACCACAGACAACTCAAAAATCAAATTTCTGAGCTAAACTATCTTTGAAGTAGCCCCATAGCATACACTTTGCATACATGGTCGAGGACATAACTCATATCTATTTGACACTATTCCACGACATTGTACCATCTACTAACTCAAAAACTATAACTTTAAGTGAACTTTCAATCACCCGGACATATAGCATAATTTGAATATGAATTCCCTATGAGGTTTAGTCTGTTGACTTTTCTATATGTTAACATATAATCCTTGGTTCCCTTTAATTATCTTAACACTCACTTGACTATATTTCAATGGTCTACATCTGGGTTAACCAGATATTAACCAAATAGTAAATGCAATGTCCTGTCCAATACATAGCTAAGTATACATCAATCTATCGATCGTATTAGAATATGGAACATTCCTTATAACCTGTCTCTTTACTTTATTCTTTGGATATTGTGCCAAAGATTATCTCTCACTATGAGAGATAGATGTTACGACAGGTTGACATTTAACCGTATTAAACTTTTGTAACATATACTTAATGTATGCACTCTGTGAGAGGTATAATGTGTGTTAAAATATGTCTCAGTGAATCTGAATACCTAGAACAAAAGATGTTATGCCAAGGTTCTTTATGTCAAAGTTCTTAACCAAATGTTGCTTAAACTTATACAATACGGTTAAGTAATTTGACATGAGCAATATATCATCCACATGCAGTAATAAGAAGATAATTTTGCTTCCCCTGACCTCGTAGTACAGGCATCTTTTTAACTTTATTTTCCATGAAGTTAAACGAGGTCATAACCTCATCAACTGTAAGGTATCACTTTTAGGAAGTTTGATGTAAATCATATATTGATCTGTATAACGTGCAAACCATGTTAGTTTCATCTAGATCCTGAAATCTTTCAGGTTGTACCTTATAGACTACTTTATAAAAGTCTTTACTCAAAAAAGTAGTTTTGACAACCATCTGATGTAACTCTTTATCATCATGAGCTATAATTGCCTTAGTCATTCAAAATGTATCCTTCGAGTATACGAGAGAAAAAGTAACATTAACATCAACATTTCTCCCTAAGTTAACCATTAGGCAATTTAGCGAGTCCACAAACTGCTGAACTTTATCCTAAAATCTTTTAGGTCTTAAACTTCATTTACAACTAATGGGTTTACAGTTCTGTAACAAAATCAACTAGCTCCTAGACCTTACTATATTTCATGGCTTAAATCTCATAAGTCATTATAACCCACCACAATTCTGCTGCGAGTACAGAAACAGCTTCTGTGAAAGAAATTGGATTCGTAACATGTCTAATATTATAGTCCTATTCACCCAATAGACTATGTAATCATATAGGATAACAAGTTATCTTACTCTAGTGAATTTTCATAACTGCATTAGATCTTGTACCCCCAGGAACCTTTATATGTATAGGTATGGGTTCAAGTTCTTGTACAGGCATGGTGCAAAGACCTAGATCTATCAGATCTAACTGTATGAGTGGCGGGTACATAATAACTATAGTATCCACCCTGTTATCATCTGAAAGGTCAAAGGGCCTACCATCATCAAAGACATCGCATTCTAGAAACTTAGTTGTTTGTGATTCTACTATTTTGTTCCCTCTTTCTCTACAGTAAAGTCTATAGCCTTTAGAGTGGTTAGAATATCTTACTAAATAGAAATGAGCATAATGAGTATGCAATTTTCTTTATAACGATTATACCACCTCGGTAGGGTAGCCTTATACACGGATGTGTGCACGGCTAAGTTTTCACACTTCTAGATAATCAAGTATATTAATCTTATTCTTCAATGACTTTTTTAAGTCCTTTAGGGTTCAATTATGCCTTTTAACAGCACACCATTTTGCTCAAGACTACCTGGTATAGTGAATCAAATCACTATTCCAACCAATTCCATATATTTGGCAAACGAACCTTTTCAAGTCTTGAAACACCATGCCTGTCGTGATATTCTCCTCCACAGTCAGATCTGACATTCTGAATGGATTTTCTCAATTGGTTCTCAATCTTTAGTCTTTAAGAAAGAACACATAACTGTAATGGGAATAATCAACAACAAATGTCAGAATACATTTTTGGAATTGCACAATACAACCGTATAACGTCTTTTGATATCTGTCTGTATCAAGCTCAACAAGTCAAAAGCATGAGTTGAATTTAATATGTTTATTAGTTAACTTACCCCTATAATGGTCAACACATAGTCCCAGATTATCATAATCTAGAATTAAGAGAATGCTTTGCTTAATCAATTTCTTAACCCTAGTTCTAGAAATGTGGTTTAAACTTTTATGCCACACCATGTATGACTTTTCATTCATCAGGGTCCTTCATTTCATGACTTGTTTAGCAAGATACGAAGAAGCATATAGCAAATTTGGAGTAAGACAAATTCTATATAAACTCTATGATAAGAAAGTTGTATCATTATGTTTTCCATTAAAAATAACATTATAACAGACGCATTAAATACGAAAAATCAACCTTCTTTGTCTAAAATTGATCTAAAGATTACATATAAAATGTGTCATGTAAAAAACCAAAATGAACCTTACAACATGATTCAGTACATAGATCCCATATAGATGTTACTTCCATTTCTTCATTGCAGTGAACCATCAGTTTTTCCTTCTCTTTATTTGGCTTTATCCTGGATATGAACCCCTACATTATGGAAGCACCTTAATCAGATACTCCACTATATTGTCACCAAATACTTAATGCGACTATCGCAAATCAGATTCGTAAACTAATAAGCTAAAGAGTTATCTGATAGTCATAGTCTTTCCTTCTAGACCTTATACTGATGGTTACTCTATGTCCTTAGGACCTTTACTAACAAAGGATTGACTAGCATCAGTATGTGGAGAAGATTCAGTCTTTCTACCTTTAATCTTAACGAGCTTTATCTTTTCCTTCCTTTTAGTTGCATTGAGGGCTGTAGGAGTAACAAGCTTGAGTTTCTCTTTCTTAGCAAAGCAATGGGAAATCAAAGAACTGAATTCTCATTCCTCATCCTGCGAATAATATGTCATCACCAGATTACTAAACTCTGGAGGGAGTGCATTCAGAGTTTGATGAACAATAAAGACATCAGGAAGAGGAATGTGCAGTATTTTCAGTCTACTATACAGATGTATCATTCTTGATATGTACTCCTTACCCCCTTCTTCTGTATACCTCTTCGAGAATAATTGTCTCATCAAGGCACTTGTCTTAATACTAGGTAAGACTGTGTATCTCTAGGAGACATTTTCAAGAAATTACTTCACTATGTCTGTGTCCAAAAGTCCACTAAGCAAATAGTTAGGTATAGATCTCTTAATGGTCATAAGACTTAATCTGTTAGACTGATCCTGGGCTTCAAAGGCTGCTTTATGAGCTTTCGAGCTCATAGATGTAAGTGGAGATGGCCTATATATCTGTATGGCCATATCAACCTTAGTTATTTCCATAACATTCAATACATCCTTTGTTTACTTCTTTGTACTGAAACCGATCAAGGTTTTAATGATGACACTGATTTTATTAACCGAAAAGGTGACCATAAAGTAACTTTGATTAGATCAGCACAAATGAAGGACAACATGGATACTCAATGTCATTAAACAGTATCTTTACTGAAAATCCGGTCACACATATTATGAAACACCTATGGGTTGAATGCATAATATATGTAACTAGACCTCCACACATAAAAATGATCAAAGTATAAACCATCAAATCTCATGACACTACCACTTATTGGCGAATAGATCATTCAAGCAACAGCTTACCTCTATCCAATGCCTTTATGCACATCTCAAAATCTCATGTAAGGCCAACACTTGTGGATAGAATAACCAAACATGAGACCAGAGACATCCCTTAACGTGTAAGCAGAACAATTCAAAATACTAACTGGAAAGGCCACTGTGGTGACTACATCCTCATCAGCACTCAAAGTCCACGAACACAAAGGATTCATCTTTATGTTATCCTTACATTCTTTATAAGCATATGGTATGTGATAATGTAACTTCAATAAATGAAAAACCCGAATGTACAGTCTCATTATCACACACTCGTGCTAAAGATATTCTCTAAAAACTTTAATTGAGACTTTCATAAAAGAAAAATCTCAGTAGAGTGACTATCGTGCTACTGGACACTAAACCGACTGCCTAAGACATACATGTATCTCCCTTATGGCAAGTTTGTTGTGTGAAAATTCACTTAAAAAATGGCTTCAGAATGTCTTAATTCCTTTTTCGAGTAATTTTCATGCAATCTCGAACAGTGAACATGAGATCCAAAGCACGAAAACTTGAAGTATCTCCCTCATGTGGTGTCCAAAGCATGAAAATTCACTCGAAATCATATTCAGAATACCATAATTACTTTTTCTAGAGTTAAACTTTAATTACTAATATAATAAATCTAAAAAAATTTTAAAAATCACTTTATAAATTTTTCGAACCCGAAAAATGACCCAAAACAACTCGGAGCATCTTTACAAAAAATCTAAAATTTGTGTTTTTTTTGTTTTTTAAAGTTACTATAACTATGTCCGTACGACTGATGTCAGTATGACGTCAGCAGGCCACATAAGCTGCACGTCAACATAGATGGTCGGCGCTGGCATGTGTCGGATGCATGTGGGTCACATGCAGACGCAACACCAACGCGAGCACATGTAGTGCATACTCCAAACACGCATCCATTCCTTATTGGGCCATGTGTCCGTCGCATGCAATGCACACACCAAACTCGTTGCCTCTCCCACGTCATGTGCCCAATGCTGCGATGATCCTAGTTGGTAAAAGATAATTTTTTTTAGTTTTAAGTCCTTTTTTATGCTCCTAGGCTCATTTTCAACCTGTTTCTCAAGGATAATCACATCTATACTACTTTCATGCAATAAAAAGCAAGAAAAACTGAGAAATGGAAGTTAACTCTCTGAAAACCTTATGGAGAAAAAACCAAAAATCTCCATTTTTAACCACCTGATCGTGTCACCGCTCTGATATCACATATAACAGTATCTTAGTTACTTATTCTGGATCGAACCTGAAAGGGAAAAAAATAGGGAAATATGAAAAGTACCTGATTTTGGTTCTAAAACTTCAAACGAGCTTTCCGAAGCAAAAATGAGCCAGAATCTATCACCGTCTTCACGAGAATCCATCTCCAAGACGTGGTATAGGCCTTTCTACAGTTTTCTCAATACGTAAGATCTCTTAATAGGTCAGAGAAACCTTATGCTTACAATTGATATGAGCAACTGCAGGAGACCTTATCCTATATACATAGCTTCCATATTAGGCTTCCCCATCACAAGGTCGATATAGACTAAATCCATACTAAAAGGGATCCATTTTTCACCTAGAATTTGATCCCTTGATTTAGATCATTTATTGGGCCACTTTATTATCTTTATCTAGATCAAATTATGTAACATAACCAATAATTATTTTAAAAGCCAAAATTACAATTAATAATTGTCCATTTGATAGGAAAATGACAAAATTGTCCACGACCACCAAGATTACTCAAATGAGCCATGGGATGATAATAAGTTGTTAAATTCATGTGAAGCTTCAGCTACCTGTTTCAATTTCTTTACTTCAACCTTAAAAACTTAGGTGTTGATGAAAGTTGGTTGACTTGCATTTTATCCAGTCAGTGTATTTGCTTTGTTGTTCTGCCATTGTGAGAAATACAGTTCCTGAGGTTCCATTTATTTTTCACTTTATAAATAGAGGAGGAACCTTATTCACATACACTATATTTTCTTATAAAAGTAATAGGGTGATTATCTACCTTAAGCCACTTCCATCGATGGTCCGAAGAGTATGTTGGTATGGGCTCAAGTTTTCTAAATAAAAGATCTTGACTAATTGTCTCATCTGACTTTCTAAAACTTTTCCTAATAACTCGATTTTTAATATGATAAGAAATAATATGTAAGAAAATTGCTACTTGTTCATCAATAAGCATGTTTTTTTGTTGACTTTAGTACTCCTATACTTTCTAGCATTTCACTTAGTTTCAAAAATGCTTGCCTAACCACCCTAACCATTAAAATACATAACTCATAATTGTCATGCATAATTCGTGACACAATCTCGATTTTAATAAAAAATCAAGAAAATAACATTTAACTCTTGGTCTATAACTATAAAAAGATGCCTCTGATAACAATAAACTTAATAACCAACTAACAATATAACAAATTTCCAACTTCATAGTCAAGATAGCCACAAGCCTTTTTCTTTTTCGACATTTCTACTCAAACTCAAACTATTCATGACTAGAAAAGTAAATTTTCTAATGTATTTACATAAATTTGTTCAAAAAGGTATGATGTAAGAGAACAACCAAGAAATAATTCAAAATAGTTGATGGCATAAAGTAGAGTAAGAGAGAAAAAAAGAAGAAGCGATACCTTGACAAATAATACCCAAATATAAAATACTTCGATTGTTGATTAAAAGCACCTAATGTTTGAAGATAATATTTCAGAGTTAAAAAGAGGCAATTATAGAACATAAAAAGCAAAACACAAACAAAAAAATGTTCGATTTATGTTTCTTATAAATCACTCTAAGCATTTTAAATAAAACTCTAACTTAAATAACCTAACACTAATATTAGAGAGAGTGTTAAGTCATTAAATTGCGCTTATTTTGGATTTAATTATCTTTAATGTGTTGAAATAATTATCCAAAATTAATGGAATTATCTTATAATTTTTTACAGATGATTTTCAACACCTTAGAGACGAAATTGAATCAAAAAGATGCAAAAGAATGAAGAAAATTCTAAATTCCTAATTTGACAGCAATTTTGTGAGTAAGAGTGGGCACGCCTAAGGATGGAATAAATCTACAGATCACTTTTCAAAAGTCAAAATCGAGATTCTCACATTCTTTGAAGATTATATTGCTATATTTCAAGGGGATTGATTACCTAAAATTAGGGGATATAGTATCGGAAGAGAATCAAGGAAAGATAAGGGGAAAAACAAGCATAAAAGAGAGAGGATGGTGGTCCACGCAAGCAAGACTAGGTTTAGATAGATTTTCGTTTCTGTTTTTTCTTTTTCAGTCTTTTTACGTTTTCTGCACTTTCTCTATTAGTATTTTCATGTTTTTCAGTAAAGAACTAGGGATGGAGACTTTACGCTTTGTTATTTCTTTCGTTTTCAATTCTAGTATGAGTAGCTAAACTTTTTTTCTTGGTTGAGGGGATCCGTGTTATCCGCTAGTATGTGTGAGATGTTTTGAATAAAGTTTATATTGTTAATAAACATTGAATATCTTCTGATCTACTCTTTCTAATTGAATTCGTTGGTTTGTAGGTGTGCAACTAGGGATTAATGTGTTCAACCGCTAGATTAACGAAATATGGCGTTCAGTTTCGCTAATCACAAGTAGCAATTAGGATTGTCTACTCCACGTTAGAGCCACAAAATTCTAAGGAGATATTCGCTTGATTGATTGCATGTCGTACATGTATTTCTCTTGCTCATTGGTTTCTTGATTCA
>JANZXR010000009.1:11778917-11793210 GCA_027575705.1 Erythroxylum echinodendron
TACGAGGAGCTACTTAAAGAAGACCATAAGCTCAAAAAGCAAGCCATGGGGACCTATTTCAAGGAAGTCCACAATGTTGAAATAGAGGTTGCTATAGCTGCTGTATCCGATACTGGAAGCGTAGTATGCCCACACCTAGCAAAGATGCCTCTTGGAGTATAACAAAACAGTGACAAGAGGGGGAATAGGTAAAGGTTCGATGTAAGTAAGACTTCAGAAATTTTCGATTATCTCATGAAGATTGACTTTATTTCCTTGCCGGAAGACCATATTCTGCCCACTAAGGAGGAGATGAAAGCCAAAGTTTATTGTAAATACCACAATACGTGGAATCATTCTACCAATATGTGTTGGGCCTTTAGGAACGTCATTCAAGATCGCATCAATAGAAAGATTCTCAAGTTTCCAGAGGAGGCAACGCTCATCGACAATAACCCATTCCCGATGGGGACAGTGAATATAGAAAGTATCGACATGAGAAGTTGGCTCAACCAAAAGAGGAGGGAAGAGCATACAAACTAGGTGTGGAGGTCTAAAAAGTCGAACACGTGAAAAAAGGGAGACGGCCTCATCATTGCGTCTAAAGGAAGAATCAGTGCACTAGAAAGGCTCGGTAGACGGGGTCACTGGAAGTAGCAACGAAGCTGGTGATCAGCCAACCGCCCGTACTGGTAGCCACCCTAAATTTGTCAAGCCACCAATACCCAGCACAACTAGAGAGTGGATTCGGGTGGAAAGCAGAAGGAAGGATAAGAAGAAAATACCTACTGCTGCACAGAAAAACGCTAGAACAAGGAAAAGAAGGTTGCAGCGCAAGAAGCTGACCGAGAGACTGTCCCAAGAAAAAGAAGAACTAGAGGTGAGACTTCAGACGCAGACCATGGCTCACTTGACAGAAAAACAGGAGATACTTACCAGAGGAAGGAGTTAGTCAGCATGACTGAGCAGATGGTTGAGCATTGTGAAAAAGAGATTCAAAGGAACAAGTTCAGGAGAAAGGCAACCGAGGATGGTGATATCGAAGACCAGGAAGGCGGCTACGTCAATTTTGGTGAGGCCCCCGTGTATTACTTGGGTGCCGCTTCAGTGCTATTACCAGCCATTTTCCCCAGGTTGATCTTGATAACGAGACGACAGACAGGCCAGCGGAGGAAAGGAAGGTGTCGGCTGCAGAAGAAGAACAAAGTCCAGTGGAGAAGTTCTCAAAGGAAACGCGAGACACTGAAGGGAGCAAGGCTCTAACGTTCGACAAGCCGTTGACTGTAAATCACACTAAACCATTGTCTTGCGTCAATGGAAAATCACTGAATAGAGTCCTGGTGGACAATGGAGCAGCGGTAAACGTGATCCTCCTGAAAGTGCTGTTAGGACTCGGGAAAAGAGAAGAGGACATCATCGCTACAGACCTAGTGGTGACTGTAGTGACTGGGGACGTAGCAAGGACTTTGGGAGTAGTTCCACTACAAATCACAGTTGGGAACAAGACGGGCGTGTCTGTTTTCTTTTTAATCAACACCAACGCGAGTCACAAGTTACTTCTCGGCAGAGACTGGATTTATGCAAACATGTGTGTACCATATTCTCTTCACCAGTTCTTATTGTTCTGGAATGGTGACGACGTGGAAATGGTTAAGGAAGACAGTATCCCTTTCAATACTGAAGTCAATTTGGTGGACGCCTGCTATTATCACGGAGACATCACACCAATTACCTTTGAAGGATGGACAAAGAGGGCAGGCTTACGCTGATGAAATTCGCCAAAAACAAGCATCTGCTACTCTAAACAAGTAGTATCAATGAGAAAGACAAAAGCATCAGGCCTTATAGGCCTATGGAGGAAGACGCTGGCCAGTCAGGCCAATGATAGTTCAAAGAAATAAAGATGGGTGGCCAGTGGCTACAAGGGTCACCCAGGAAGCAATCTTGCAGTATACTAGGAAGCAATTGGTAGTTAACTATGAAATCGAGATGTTCGGGACAGAGTTAGTATACGAAGAAGAGATATCAGAAATAGTAAGAGACGAAATAAATCTAGAGAAGCTACAAGGTACACCACCCAAAATGGAAGATGAGAGACTCCAAGTGAAGGACCCTCTAGAGGAAGTCAGCTTGAGTACTACCGAGGATCCTAAAATAACGTATATCAGTGACCTTGTTAGTAAAGAACTACGTGAGGAGATAATCGAGCTGCTTCATAAGTACAAAGATTGTTTCGCATGGGATTACAAGGATATGCCAGGGTTAAGTCAGAGTCTAGTGGAACAACGACTGCCCATTAAACCTAAATTTCGTCCCTTTCAGCAGCCACCCAGGAGGATGTCCAAGGAAGTCGAGATGAAGTTCAAAGAAGAAATAGAGAGGCTCCTCAAAGTATGTTTTATCAGACCAGCTAGGTATACCGAGTGGCTAGCAAATATAGTTCCCGTAGTCAAGAAAAATGGAAAAATTAGGGTATGTGTAGATTTCCGGGACTTGAATGCCGCCACACCTAAGGATGTGTATGTAATGTCGGTCAGTGACATGCTCATTGATGCCACGACCAACCATGAAATGTTAACATTCTGGGATTATTTTGCTGGCTATAATCAAATCAAAATCGCTGAGGATGATATTCATAAGACAACGTTCGGTATCCAGGGGCAATTGGTACATTCAAGTGGGTTATGATACCTTTCGGGCTGAAGAACGCTGAAGCTACTTACTAAAGAGCTATGAACCTTATTTTCCACAATATTATTAGGAAAATAGTCGAAGTCTACATCGATGACGTGGTCATGAAGTCTAAAAAATAGGGTGACCATGTAGAACATCTCAGGCAGGGATTTGAGAGACTAAGGAGACACCATCTCAAGCTCAATCCACTAAAGTGTGCCTTCGGAGTTAGAGCCAGAATTTTCTCGAATTCTCAGTCCATCAAAGGGTGTTGAGGTGGACGACAACAAGGTTAAGCGATTGCACAGGCAACGCTACCTAAAAACAAAAAGGAACTACAAAGGTTCCTGGGTCAGGTTAATTACCTCAGGAGGTTCATCTCTAACTTGGCAGGCAAGACCAAGATCTTTTCAGAGTTGCTCAAACTGAAGAAAGAAGAAGATTCTCTGTGGGAGAACAGACACTAGCAAACATTTGACAAGATAAAAGAATATTTGTCTTCACCACCAGTGCTCATGCCACCAAGGAAAGACCATCCCCTCCGTTTATACTTAGCAGCGTCAGAAACTTCAATCGGATACGTTTTAGCTCAGAACAACACTAAAGGTAACGAACATGCCATTTACTATTTGAGTAGGACTCTTAAAGATGCTGAAGTTAGGTATTCTCCGATTGAAAAATTATGTCTGGCCTTATATTTTCCATGTACTAAGTCAAGGCATTACATGATGGGAAATTTGGTGTTCGTGGTATCCAACACCGACGTGATTAAGTACCTATTGACAAGGCTGATTATCACTGGGAGAATAGGAAAATAGGCTATTGCGTTAGCCAAATTCTCTCTCCAGTTCCTACCTCAGAAGTCAGTGAAAGGGCAAGCCATCGCAAACTTCCTGGCTAACCATCCAAGTGTAGAGGTCCCTGACATTGGGGAACCAGATCTGAATGTATTCTACTTAGAAAAGGCCTCATGGGTTTTAAAGTTCGATAGGTATAGCACCATTGATGCCATAGGGGCAGGAGTCTTTATCATATCCCCAGCAGGCATCAAAACTAAGTTCTCTTTCAATCTCAATTTTTCATGAACCAACAATCAAGCCGAGTATGAAGCTCTGATAATTGGGTTGGAGATCCTCAAAGAATTCGGTGCCAAAGACTTAGCCATATATGGGGATTCACAACTGGTCATCAGACAACTAAACGGTGAATACAAATGTATTAGCTTTTCTTTAGCATCGTATCTTACTGCTGCGGTTCAGTTGTTAGACGATTTTGAGAGCATGGATCTATTCTATATCCCACGGGAAAATAACTAGGAGGCGGACTCAATGGATAGGGTGGCTTCTGGAATAAAGATGTCCGATGAGTTGATGCATAAGTTCGTCCTTATCCAGAGGAAAAATCATCCTGCCATCGAAGGCCGAGGGATGCCAGTGGATATGTTTAATACCGATGTAGAGTGTGCTGGTGACTGAAGAAGCTATATCAGAGAATACTTGGAAAATCCAAAAGGAAGAACACCCTATAGAATCAAAATGCAGGCACTGAATTACCTACTGGTGGAAGGTACTCTGTACTAGAAAAGTACCGATGGGCTCCTCCTTAGATGTTTAGGCCCGGTGGAGTCAATGGAAGTCTTGAAACAAGTAAATGAAGGTGTGTGCGGCGCCCATCAATCTGGGAGAAAATGCGTTAGTTGATTCGTAGACACGGTTATTACTGGCCCCAGATATTTGATGACTGTTTCAGGTAAGCTAAGGACTGTAAACAGTGTCAGAGACACGGGAAAATCCAGAGACTACCATCTGCGGAATTGATAGGTATAATCAAGCCTTGGCCCTTTTGTGGGTGGGCCATTGACCTGATTGGGAAAATTTACCCAGCATCATCCAGAGGCCATTCTTTCATCATAGTGGCCACAGATTTCTTCACCAAGTGGGTGTGGAGGCTCTATCAATGAAGAAAGTTGAGCAAAAAGAAGTCATTCAATTTATCAAAGAGAATTTGATCCACAGGTTTGGGAATCCTGAGTCAATTACCGCTGACCAAGGGACAATGTTCACTGGAGAATTAGTCAGGGAATTCGCAGAGAATTACGGTATCAAACTATTAAGATCATGTCCTTATTATCCTCAGGCAAATGGGTAAGCCGAGGCCTCAAACAAAGTTATAATTAACATTCTACAGAAGATGATGGAAGAAAATCCAAGGGAATGGCATAACGTCCTCTTCAAGGCCCATAGTTATTGACCTTTGTACATGATGCTGTATTACCTATGGAAGTAGTGGTGCCCTCTTTAAGGGTTGCATGGCAATACAATTTAACGCCAGAAGACTACTCACAAGCCATGATGATGGAGTTAGAGGAGTTGGACCACGTGAGGATGGATGCCCTTAATAAGATGGTCCTACAGAAAAAGAAGGTGGCCAAAGTCTACAACAAGAAAGTAAGAAGGAAAGATTTCGACGAAGGTAATTTGGTTTGGAAGTTGGTACTGCCCATTGGAAGCAAAGATAGGTTGTACGGGAAATGGTCAGCGAACTAGGAAGGGCCATTCAGGGTACACAAAGTATTGCCGGGGAACATTCAAAACAAGTAGGGTTTAAATGTTTGTATCGATGGGCGGCCACTGGAAAAATTGTTGTGAAGTAGGCTGCCCAACTTTGTAAGCAGTTTAGCATAAATAAATGCAATGAAATTTAGCATTAGTCATTCATCTAAGTTCAAAATATCGCGAAGCCAAATTTAAAAATCCTTCCAAAATAGGCTGCTTCTAGAGCTGGCTACATATACAGTCCACAAAGACTGCAGAAAGGAATATTGAGTACGCCGGATATCGTCCCACTGGACCAGGAAGTCATGAATAGTCCTTTCAACGCCCATCAGAGTGGAGGAGCGCGCCACAATGGAGGGATATAGCTTCTTTAGCTCTTCACCACGCTCGGTGGCCTCCTGTTTCTGCACCTTCAAAGCTTCTTTTTTGCCCACTAAAGAGGCCCAATGCCCTGACACTTCTTGCCGAGCAGTGGCGACCTTTCCTTGAAGCGCCGTAATCTCTTCCTCCGAAGCTTTTATTTTGGCAATGTGGTTGTCAGCCACCAGCTTGGACTGCTTGATGTCCTCAGCAAGGGTCTCTACTGCTTTCTTCTGAAGACCGTAGGAAGCATTCAGAGCCTGGAAGTGACTCATCTGGCGATTGGCGTCTTCTCTCTGGATGGAACAGGCAGAGAACTGGGCCCGTAAGCTACTAATTCTACCTTTTAAGGAGTGCAACGCTACCTTTTTAGTGGCTAAGAGGTCCAAGGACAAAAGAACCTCCATAGCTTGGAGCGACTCCTGTACAATAGCCTCATCCATCGAGTTAAAATCAGAAGAGAAGAAAACCTTCACCTTTTTCTTGGTAGCAGCTGCTTCCTCTGGAGACACCACAATGGGGACAGCGGGAGGAGGATCGAAGACACTTAGGTCCATTATAGCCAAAGGGTCCTCCCAAGATAGCTCTTCCTCTACAGCAGCACTAATGGACTCCAGAGCCTGCAAAGGAGAAGCACAAATCAGTAAGGATGTGTCATCACAAAAGGAGGCTGGCGCAATAAAGTCCATACAGCTGTGGGAGAAGGGGCCTGGTCACTATGGGTCCTGGTGCCTATGACGTCCTCGGTGGCCACAGGTACGATGTCCTGTTGGCCACCAGCAACTTCCAAGCCCTGGGCGACCTCTTGAAAGCTTAGGACTTCCTCCTCTCTACCTGCTCCCTCTAAACCTTGATCGCTGGAGACCCCCAGAGTACCAGCGACCCCCTTGAATTTTGACTGACTAGCCAACCTTCCAGACCTATGGGAACCAACAGAAGCAGTCTGCTTTTTGTCCAGTGTCTGTTTAACTTTGACACTAGAGGAGGCCTTAGGTTGCTTAGGTATTTTTTCACTTAAAGGAGCTGCAAACCACAGACAAAATCAGGGAGAAATAGAGAAAGGAAGAAAGCATAAAGAAGGACGGTTACCTTGGTCGGCCTTTCGGACTTTGCTCTTGCCCGAGGCAGCAGACGACTTTCCTCTTGAAGCCAAGGGAGAAAGGGCACCTGAAAGCAAAGAAAGGTTCAAATATCGACATGAAGTCCTTGGAGAACAGAAAATTACCGGACATACCTTGATCAGGCAGAGAAAGAATGAAGGTCTGAGAGACAAGCCCCCACCAGGAATCGAAAGACTCGATCATCAAAGCCAGATCCCTCTCAACACAAACGATTGGCATTATTCCAGGGTCCGACAGCTTTTTCCGGTGCTTCTCAATCAACTCCTTAGTGTCGGCCTCTAACAAAGAGACCTTACTGTCGTCCGGTTTAGAAAGAGGCTAGATAACGTCCGGACAACCTTGTATCAAACCAAACTAATGACACCACAGTTGTGGCATAAAAATCTCGCAACAGACCACCAATTGCTCACCACCCCCCTTCAACATAGCAGAGGTCCCACTCAAAAGGTGCCGAGCCTCGCAAACCAAACGCCAATCTCTTTTATGCTCCTCAAGCATGCTAGACATATACCGCTGTAAGTGTATTGGGAGGACATCTCATTCCTCCCCGCGATAAAAAAGAAACATAGGAGGGGCATCCTGCCCCCTCAAGTTTAGAAAGTACCTTACTACCTCCTCCTGAAATAGGGGGCAGGGGCAATAAGAAGTTGCAATCACAGGGGTGACCTCATCCCTCCAAGGCAAAGCTGAAGACTGTAGGGCTGGGAAGTATAAAAGGAGCCACAATTGCAGAAGCCAAGCCGATGGTGGTAGCTCCTTGAAAGGCTCTGAGGTGACAGCCACGTATAGTCCCCTATAACAGTGACCGAGGCAAATGCTGGCTAGAGAGTCCTACTGACCCCGGTGAAGTGCAAGGGTTAAGTTCTTGGTCTCCTTGGTAAGCCGGCCAGCTGGGGAACAAGTGATGTACTTGACAACTAAGTGCCACATCAGAGCCAGGTTTTGACTTGGCAGGTCCAAATCCTTGGCCTGCCTTATTACCTGCAAAAGAGGAAAACAAGTGGTTAGGAATGCTGGAAAACAAAGGAGAATAGACAACAACCAAGTTAAGAGACACTCACCCCACTGAAAGAAGAGGCGGTGGGCAGAGAAACCAACGCCTCCTCTAAAGAGCTGTCTTCCTCTGGGAAAACAGAGGAAGTATCCTCCTCCCCCTGTAAAGGGAGGCCAGTAATCGCCACAACATCTCGCAAAGTCATCGATATTAGACCATGCGGAAAGAGGAAAGAGTTGCGGCAGTGGCTCCAGAAGCGCAGGGCTCCCATGACCCTATCGAAATATTGCTGGTGTAGGGACAGCTCGATAAGGTCAGCTATACCAACCTGCTTCCAGCGACTTTCGAAGTGTGGTCGCAAAGTGGCCACTCACCCCACTGAAAGAAGAGGTGGTGGGCAGAGAAACCAACGCCTCCTCTAAAGAGTTGTCTTCCTCTGGAAAAACAGAGGAAGTAGCCTCCTCCCCCTGCAAAGGGAGGCCAGTAATCGCCACAACATCCCCCCAAGTCATCGATATTGGACCATGCGGAAAGAGGAAAGAGTTGCAGCCGTGGCTCCAGAAGCGCAGGGCTCCCATAACCCTATCGAAATACTGCTGGTGTAGGGACAGCTCGATAAGGTCAGCTATACCAACCTGCTTCCAGCGACTTTAGAAGTGTGGCAGCAAAGTGGCCACCCAGGCTCCGTACTCCAACGCATTAGGAATCCACATTCTTTGTTTACCAGGAGCGGCGAAGGAATCCCGATAGAGAAGAAGGGTTTCTCCTTTAAGTAGCGGAAAGGGCATGCCCGGAGGAATTGGAGAGGACGGAGAAACAGTTAGACATTGTTGAAGGTCACCCTAAATAATAAATAGACGTGTTTAGGACGGAGGAATGTTTTGAAGGACAAAGAAACACTAAAAGAGGGATCTATAACTGTTTGGTGACCAAGGTTGCAGAGGTAGAGAGAGGTAGAGGGGTTTCCAAGGCTGCAATACAAAAATGGAAGGTCAGTTTCTGAAGGGATTTTGACAGAGTTTCCTCTGTAATTGGGAGTTCCCAAAAATTACCTGCAAGCAAATACACTCCTAAAATACACCCCAGTACGCCCCACACCAACTAAGCAACAATTCCCAAACTTCAAATTTCAGAAACACTTGAGACCTTGGAGGTCACTGGGAACTCTCAAGGTCACCAAAAAGTACAATGGTTATCCAAAATCGAAATGATGGAGTTCAAGAAGATTCGTACCTGACATCCTGTTGAGCGATTTGCAGAGCTTTCGACGGTAGAAAGAAGGAAAGTGATGGTGTTTCCGGAGAAAAACGTGGTTTGTTATAGTTAACAAAAATTCGTAGAAATGAAAAGAGGAGAAGGAAGCGCTGGCTTACCAATGGGTGTCGACGGCGACGGAACTCTTTCAGACAACTGGGCTTCAACGATGTTAAAAAGCAAAACACTGAGAGATTATGCGACGGTGTTGACGACAGCGGAACGATGGGAGTGCCAGGAGAGAAAGAGAAGAAGCTTTGGGGAAGTTTTCTAAAAAACCGTCTTCTCGGGTGGTTAATAGAGAACGAGGAGTAGCCCTTATATATTGACAGTACTAGAGTCTTTTGAGAGCTCAGGAGGTTATGTTTTAAAGGGAACATCGAATGGGTCTGCCTCGGGGTTGCTATTTAGCGTGGTATCTGTCAGAGAACTTTTTGCATTTTCGATGTCTGTGTCCATTCAATGACTTATGTCCGGATGGCCAGTACAAGAAGTTACTTGAGTTATTACCAATCAGAGGTCGAGTACTTTTGGGTATAACCTTGAGAGACAAAGTATCCGAAGGATCTAACCAGATGTTCAAAGGCCATCATAAGACTTATACTTATAAGCCCAATGGTGTAGGGGGCAATTGTTTACAACGAAAAATAGGTTCAGTCCATTTTTACTGTTTTTGGCCGAAAACCCGAAGCCTAAAGAAAAGTCTATGGTTCGAAGTCCAGAAGAAAACTACTGACCCTGGCCCATCAGATTCTAGTATCCAGCGAAGAGAAAAGTAGTAGAATTGGAGTTGGAATGGGAGTCTTGAAGTCCAAGATAATGAAGAGATAAGGATAAAGTTTTATCCAAATTTTATCTCTATCTGGTATCTTATCTCTATTTGATAAGATAAAGTTTTATCTAAATTTTATCTTTATATAGAAAGATAAAATTTTATCAGGATTATAAGTTTGAATTAGAGTAGGACACTCGACATCTTTGGCTATAAATAGGAACTTTGAAGAAGAAAAAGGGATTCAACCTCTGATATATCAAAAAGTCTGACATCCCAGCAAATTTTTGAATTCTTTAGCTTATTATTTTCGACAATCTTTTATTTTTCCCTAGCCTAGTCCTTTCCTTTTCAATTGTTCTCAGCAAATTTTCAATTTTTTAGTCATTGCGTTTTGCCGATTTGTTTATCAATAAAGCAAAGTTCTTTCTATTAGTTTTTTTGTCCCTTTCTAGCAATACACAATCGTTTTGATTTCAGTCAAATTACGAGGTACAATCTTTTTCCTTATTTCTTTATATTGGAAATACTTTAAATTCCTGACACACTCGCAAACCGAAACAAAGGACTACGTGTTGTCCTTTAGTCAAATAAAGGCTAAACAAATACAATCCTTGAAATGTTTTTTTAATATATGAAAATTAAAAAACGCTTTAATTAATTTAATTACAAGCCTGATTGGCCAAGGAAAAGTGTTTGGCCTGAGTAAGGGCAGATTTTTCCGAGACTAATGCTTCAATAAACAGCCTCTTCACTTGCCAAGACGAGTAGGGATACCTTTGCCTCGCATAAGAGTTGAGAAGTGCTGCACTCGCCTGCTTCAGCAACTCACCGAAGGCGTTACTCTCTTCGTCGTTCCTAGCCGTCGATTCCAGCAATGTCAGATCGGATCCAAACCGTTCATAAATTAATGACCCAAACACCTTCCATATCGTAGATGTCTGTGGGACCATCCTGGGCCATGCCTCTCTCCTACTACTCCAGAACCTGTCTCACCAAAGCCAAAAATTTTAAATTGCATTACAACCAGACCAAGGCTCGTATTGTTGCTAATACGAAGAGAGATCTTACTGTGGAGTGCATCTTCCTCTGGTTCTCAAGAAGACGAAGCCCGGTCTCAGGGCATCCGCTGCTGGCGTTGCAAAACAAATAACTATGAAGAGAATGAGCATATTCGGACTACTTAGCACAGATGACAGCGTTCGCCATCGTCGCGCCGTCGCCTCCATTCGATGCTTCACTGGGATCTGAGTTCGGAGTACAGTTGTCGTAGGGAGTAGTTAGGCATTTTTTTTTCAAAATATGCAGTAACGCACAGTACTAAATCTAAAAGAATGAAGAAACGACTATCGTTTGGATTTAAAACGGATCCCGTAATACCTTTACCTTGCATCAAAAATAGTGCTTAATAAACAATAATAGATATATATAAAAGGAACTAGAAAATAAAATATAATGAAATGGAATTAATTATAATGAGATGAACGTAAATAGATATAATATTACAAAATTATTGCTTGAGAGGAATAAAATGAATCATAATATAATATAGTGAAATTGTCGTTTTGGTTTTATTAAAAACAGGCCAATGATATAATCCCTATTGAGACGCCTATAGTCCACTAATATTGTGATCTCTATTGAATTTAAGCACTTTATATCGTTAATGTGATTAATGGTATAGTCTTAATCCTAAGGCCCATGATGGGCAAGTATAGGGTTACTATCTATGGCTAAGTTCCCACTGTGCTTCCTATATATACACAAGTATAATCTCTACATAGTTCGCCCCATTGAGAACTGCGCTTTCTAAAGAGATCGGAGTTCCAGTGGAAGCCCTACCCGTCACTAAACACTTGCGCGGTACTTTCACAATTTAATAATCATGTCTCTAACACGTAAGTATTTATGTTCCCTATCACGTAATTGATTCACAATTTTCGCTTTTTACATATGGTATCAGAGCATCGGAATTATGTGATAAGGATTCTGATTACTATCGATGATTCATGATTAAGATCATAATTTTCACTTTTCTATATGATAATATGTTTGACTTTCGGGTTAATGTAAATTCGTAAAATTGATCGTTAAAACCTTAGGGTTTTTGTAGATCCTAATCTCATAAGTCTATTGGTGTATGATTTTTAATTTTTTATGCACTGTACACTGAGAATTTTGCAATACAAATCACAATTCTTGAACAGAATTCGAATTATACCAAATATAAATGAAATCTTAATTGTTTTGTTGATTCACGTTTCCTTCATGGTTGTCGGTGATGATATATGTTTAAATTGAAGAAACATTGAGTTTTAGGGGTTGTTTTTTGGAAGACCCATTTTGGAGTTTTAAAAACTGAATTCGACCCAATTTTTGATCCATAAAATCATTGTGATTCTTGAAATTTCTTGAGGGCTTTTCATAGAAACTAGATTTAAATAAATTTTCTAACGGATTGACCATGAAAATCGAACCAAAATTAAAGTTTTTAAGCTTGACTCGTCAGGAGACCCGTGCGACTCGTTTCCTGCAAATTCGACCTATCTGGAGGAAGAAGGAGATGCGTCCTGGACATACCCACTCTCATACATAGCGTATGTAGGCAAGTGTGGGCTCCACAAGATGTATTTTTGTGCTTCGATTTTTCTGTTACGCTATAGTTTTTTAGCCTGATTTTTATTTATATTTTTCATAATTTTTCCGTTGCATTTAATATTTTTTATAAAAAATTACATTACATAGTAGATTTTATGCATTTTCCAGCTTTTTAATTTAACTTGATACACTAGAAATTATTATTACCCTATTTGGATATGTTTACAGTAGTCACTCTCTCCCAATCATATCGTATATGTATTTATTAAATTGAATATGATATTTGCTTGTTTATCCAACTGTATAAGTACAAAACCTATTTTAGAATGCAATTTAATGTGATCCATGATCAGTTGAGGTGTTTTTATTGTTACATCTTCTTTTAAAGTGAATTATGGTATTGGGCAATATATTTTAATTCCTGTATGAAGAATTTCATGAATTACTATAAATGATTACCACCAAAGTGGGATCAATCATAGTAGTTTGTGAGATTTTTTATAATTTTTCAGGAACACTTTTTATTAATGTATAGAATTGCCTGCCTAAAGAGGGTAGTTCTATGTTTTAGTAGGAGACCTAATTTTAACTAGAGTTTTTGAGGATTATAATAGTCTTGTGGATCTGTATGCCCAAAGGAAATGGAATTTTAAGATTAGTGTACCCTTATTTTCATAGCTTATCTTTAAGGTTCTAATTTTGGTTGCACATTCTGCCCAAGGGGAATGTGTAATTCTTAGTTAGGCCTCACTATTATTTTTATACCCTTATTATTGTTATTAATGTATTATGTTTTGTCATACACAGTCAGTTTTCTTCACTATGAATAATAGTCATGTGACCGTAGAAATTTTAACTGGTTCAAATTATAAGAAATAGAGGCAGGATGTAGAATTTTCCTTAGGAATAGTTGATCTAGATGTGACACTAAGGGAAGACATACCTATCGTACCTGATGAAGGAAGCACACCTGAACAAAGAGATAGTCTGGCTAAGTGGGAGAAATCTAATCGACGTAGCTTGGTTGCAATTAAGAGGACCATTACTGAACACCTGTTGAGTGGTTTGCCTGACATAGCATCTGCTAAGGATTTTCTCACCACCATAAGAGATAGATACCAAGTATCCAATAATGCTGAGTCTAATATTTAATGAAGGAGTTTATGGATATGGGGTATGACCATAACGAGGGTGTTAGAGAATTTATTCTGAAAATAGTACACCTTCAAACCAAACTGATAGCCCAATTCATTTACCTGAATGAAAATTTCATTGTTCACCATGCCTTAAACTGTCTCCCTATTGAATTTACCCAAATCAAATCAGCATATAATACCATTGGTGAGAAGTGGAGTGTTAATGACCTTATTACCAAATGTGTGGTCAAAGAAGAGAAACTTAGGAAAGAAAAGATTGATTTAGCCCACTTGACCATTCATGCTAAATCCATTCTGGTAAGAGTCATATGAAACATAAGAAATACTCTTATAGTGCTCATAACAAAAATTAGGACTACAAGAAATTTAGGAATACTCACTATCACAATGATGGAGGTCCTAGGAAAACTACCTTCAAGAAAGGTTCTTGGTGTGTCTTCTGTAAGGTCAAGGGACACCATAGAGGAGAATGTCGAAAATTCAAGGCTTAGTTAGAAAACAAGAAGAAATCTAGAGGTAATCATTTTACTTTTGTCTGTTTTAAGTCTAATTTAGTTGATGCACTCATAGATTCTTGGTGGTTTGATAGTGGTTCCACTACCTATATTACTGTGTCCTTATAGGGGTTCACAAACATGAGGAACCCAATTCTGAAAGAAAGCAAGCTGAGGGTAGGAAATGATCTTGAAGTAATAGTGGAGTACGTTGGAGATGTTACCTTAGTTTTAGATTAAGGGCATGAACTTATTTTACAGAATACCTTTTATGTACCTTCCTTTAGAAGGAATTTGATTTCAGTTTCTTGCTTAGATAAACTTGGTTTTACTTTT
>JANZXR010000009.1:11796154-11814165 GCA_027575705.1 Erythroxylum echinodendron
TGACCGGTATTTGAATCCGGTACCCAAAATTAAATTTCGGTACCGTTTTTCGGCCGGTACCGTACGGAATTCGAAACAATGGCTCAATCATTGCAGCTACTTTTCCAATGTTGTGTGGATAATCATAATACAATGGTTGCTATAGCGACCCTCTCAACACATCAATTCTTTTAAAAAGAAGGCCTCCCACCCTTTTTGCTGGTGCAGTGTCTGTAATTCATTTCCTTTTGGTGGAGAATATGTGTTCCCCTTAAATGCTAAACATGTATGAGACATACAAAAGCTTTATCATATACACCACTACTAATACTACATTTCAATTTTTATCAAGTGACGAATTGTTTCCATAATTAACATCAATTGTCATAGACAGTCTAGTTTCTTTCTTTCTCTGCATATTCGCTAATTGGAATTGTCGCAAGGACGAACAGTGCTTGCACCTTTGCATCTTATTCGACATTTCTTAGTCTTATGTTCATCAGCTGCCTCTCTCTCCTCGTAAAAGCTACCATACAGAACTCATTGGAGCAGACTTTCCCACTAACCATTCCAACTATTGTAGTCTGCCCATTGAAAACAGAAATAAATTCCTTAAAGCAACTCGGAAGACCCTTCAACTTCTCTCAAGCATTTTGAATTCGGAAACTTAGCCAAAACCCATCAAGGCAAGTTACATGGTCTTCAAGGAGAAATGCGAATTTTGCTGATCAGGCATCAGTGATTGATTTGCTTTAAGTTCAATTATAAGCAGTACGTGGAACGGAACTTTCTTTCTTCAATTGCTTATTTGCTAATCCCAAGCCTCAAAGTACGTGAAGGTTAAATAATTACTGTCAGTGAAATTGTTTAATCATTAATCTTCAATTCTCTATAATTAACCAAATCAGTTCATCTCGGGTAAACAATTGACCCACCCGCCATTTTTGTCCAAAGAACAAAACTGTCCCCTCTCACTCTCTCTCTCTTCTCTTTCCCTTTCCCTGTGTAGGTCTGGTAGTAGTAATAGCAGTAAAAGAGAAGTCAACAAAACTCTAAACCCTAGTTTCCCCTCTACTAATTTACACTCATTTCTGCAAAACCCTAGCTTCCCCTCTATAATTTACACTTTTTCTGCAAAACCCTAGACCAGCACAACTCGGATCGGTAATTGGGTGCCATGCCGTCAATGATCTCTCAGGGAAAAATTCTTAAACTGGAGATGGAGAATTTCAAGTCCTACAAGGGACTCCAGACTATTGGCCCTTTCAAGGACTTCACTGCCATCATTGGCCCCAACGGCGCCGGCAAGTCCAATTTAATGGACGCCATCAGCTTCGTCCTCGGCGTCCGCACTGGCCAGCTCCGTGGGGCCCAGCTCAAGGACCTCATCTACGCCTTCGACGACCGCGAGAAGGAGCAGAAAGGTCGCAGGGCCTTTGTTCGCTTGGTTTATCAGTTGGGTAACGGCTCTCAGATCCACTTCACTCGTACTATTACTAGTGCTGGTGCCAGCGAGTACAGGCTTGACTCAAAAGTTGTTAATTGGGATGAGTATAATGCACGATTGAGGTCACTTGGTATTCTCGTTAAGGCTCGAAACTTTTTGGTATTTCAGGTCAGTTTCTTTTTTCTAATTACTTGTTTTTTGTACTTTTATATTTGCTGGTTGATTCTGTTTTGTTTTCGTATGTTTTTATTTGCTTTGGTGAGATGATCTTGAAAGCTTTTCCTTTTAATCTTTTCTAGGTCGGCTTGTTGTTTTTGCTTATGTCGTATATTCGCAGACTAATGACTTTTTGCTGCATTTTATTTTTGTTGTGTAGGGTGATGTGGAGTCCATTGCGTCAAAAAACCCCAAAGAACTCACTGCACTTCTTGAACAGATTTCTGGGTCTGAGGAACTCAAAAGAGACTACGAGGATTTGGAGGAAAAGAAGGCCATTGCAGAAGAAAAATCAGCACTAGTTTATCAGAAGAAGAGAACTATAGTGATGGAGAGGAAACAAAAGAAAGAACAGAAAGAAGAAGCAGAAAAACATTTTCGCTTGCAAGATCAATTGGTATGAATTGTTTGGTTTCATCATGAACCTTTGGGGGTTCAGATTTGCTTGGTTTCTGAAAATAGTATGTAGTGACCACTTTATACTGCTTCTTTTTTTGCATTACAGAAATCTTTGAAGAAAGAGCACTTCTTATGGCAATTGTATATATTAGATAAGGACATTCAAAAACTAGACGATGAACTTGAAGCTGAAAGGAAGAGTCGAGAAGGTGTCATGCAAGAGCTGGAGAAATTTGAAGATGAAGCAGGTAAGAAGAAGAAAGAACAAGCCAAATACAGCAAAGAGATGATGCAATATGATAGGAAGATTAAGGAGAGGAGTTCAAAACTCGACAAGAATGTAAGTTATTGCTGCCTTTTGAAGTTTTGGTTACTGCTAGTTATTGTTATGTGTTGAATGATATCCTATGGTGATACTGTCCATTAGATGAATTCTCGTTGCTAGCCTCACCTGTGCACCATTTGAGTGGATTAGAACAGAAAAACTTCCATGTGCCAACAAATACATATCATGGTTGGAATCTCTCTTGTTGGAAAACATGGGCTTTACTCATTCTGTTATCTTAAAAAATGAAACAAGCTATCAGCATACATAACACGTTTTAACCATGGTTTTCTTTCGCTCTGAGGACTAACTATTGCTTTATCTGTTCTGGTTGCTTTCCTGAAGCAACCTGAGCTTCTGAAATTAAATGAGGAGATGTCTCGCATAAATTCAAAAATCAAGAGTAGCCGTAAGGAGCTTGATAGGAAAAAAGAAGAAAGGAGGAAGCATGCTGAGGAGATAAGAGAGCTTCAGAAGGGAATAAGTGATCTGACTTCAAAACTAGAGGATCTAAATGAAAGAAGTCGTGATAGTGGTGGAAAACTTCCCTTGGCTGACAGTCAGTTAGATGAATACTTTCGGATGTAAGTTCCCTTTAGTGTTGAACCCTGTTATGTTATACATCTTCCATTTTTCTAAATACAACCTCTTTTAAATTTTTTTGCCAAAAATCATTAATGAGATGATTAAGGTCTGCCCTTTGTTGGATATGCCTTTTGTACAAGATTTGCAATTAACTTGAATAATTGATCAAGGAGTGCTTATTTTATTCACTATAAACTATTTCCTCAAATGTGAAAATTATTAGCTATATTTGAATGCATAATAGCACTTAACTTCCAAATCAGTTTAATAAGACAAGTGCTTATAAATTCTTGCATTAGTTTATAAGCCTAACTCTTTTAAAGTGGCCATTTTGTAGATTTCAACTTCAAATATGAAATTAATTGATTAAAATAATACCTTCCTGCTTTGTTGGTGGTGTTACTGCTCATGGAACTCTTCTATCATTTGTTTATGGAATTTGATGTTGCAGTAAGGAGGATGCGGGAATGAAAACTATCAAGTTGAGAGATGAAAAGGAGGTTTTGGACAGGCAACAGCACGCAGACATGGAAGCACTGAAGAATTTGGAAGAAACCCTCCAACAGCTAAGAAACCGAGAGCAGGAACTGGAAGCTCAAGAGGAACAAATACGTACAAGGCTTAAGAAGATTCTTGATTCTTCTACAAAACATAAGGATGAACTGGCAGATCTGAATAAAGAATTGCGTATTATGCAAGATAAACATCGGGATTCCAGGCAATTTTTACTTGTTGCAAAAATATGCTTTTTCTGCATCTCAGTTGGGCAGTTTTCGGTGGTGTCTGTTTTACATGTGTATGCAGTTAGTTATCTTCTGATAATTAAATGTCTAATTCTCAGGCATAAGCATGAAAATTTGAAGTCTAAAATTGGTGAGATAGAAAACCAGCTACGTGAACTGAAAGCTGACAGATATGAGAATGAGAGAGATGCTAGATTGTCTCAAGCAGTTGAAGCGCTCAAACGCCTATTTCAAGGAGTTCATGGCCGGATAACTGATCTTTGTAGGCCAACCCAAAAGAAGTATAATCTTGCTGTAACTGTGGCCATGGGAAGATTTATGGATGCGGTAGTGGTCGAAGATGAAAATACAGGAAAAGAGTGCATCAAGGTATTAACTTGTCGACTTGCTCTTTTGCTTTCTTCTTTTTATTATATCTCTTTTTCTTGGCCCTATGAGTGGAGGGGGAGTTGGGAGAACCAAAAGGGGCTGGGGAAGCTCTGTTTTCTACATCAACTTTTCTGATTCAGTTTGTACCATGGATGATGTCATATCATTGATTTCTTAATCTTCTTTCAAAGTTTCTACTTAAATGTGCTGCAATGCTTCACTTTTATGTGGTTATTGTCTCTGCAGTATTTAAAAGAGCAAAGGCTTCCTCCTCAGACTTTTATACCCCTTCAGTCAGTTCGTGTAAAGCCAATCATTGAAAGGTTACGTGCCTTAGGTGGTAGCGCAAAGCTGGTCTATGATGTGATCCAATATCCTTATACAAATTTTGATCACTTCAGACTTTCATTAGAGCTTCAAAAGTTTGCTGAATTCTTGATTGTTGGTGGTAACCTAGATTTAGTCACTTCTTCTTTTGGTACTATGATGTTTCACCTTGTTGCCAGGAAAATTTGCTTGGAATTTATATTAATTATCCAATGATTAATGAATCATATCAAGGTGGAAATCATGTTACATGAAATTTTATTGGGCTAGAGAGTTTCGTCATCCTCTTTTATGGGTTTCATCAAGCTTAGACATGAAAGTATTACCGAGCAAACTACTAAATCTTCTCTTAGCATGTACCATTTTTAAATTTATGAATGTATCAGGTGACTTGCATCTCCTTTTATAGTTTGTATAAGCTTTTGGTGTCTGGTAGGAATGCCTTTGGCTGTTTCTGTTCAAGATCATAGTATTTGTTACTGGTAGTTGCTTTTCTCATTTTAATGTTTTTTCTTGTGAGAAGGCTGAAATATGAAGTTCCCCATGCTCTCCTGAATTAATTAGGGAAAGTAGGGAATTAGGCATGATATGTAAGGCACACATTGAGTACACTGTTGTCACTGGTCCCTTGCTTGTACTCGCGGCTATTGCAAATATCACATTTGAAGCATTGCAGGGCCTACCATGTATTGTGTTGCAAATATTTCTATCATTTTCCGTTCGTGTTTGATCGCCATTAATTTCTCCTGTTTCCTTTTCTTTGGGGGTGCAAATTTGACAACTAATATACATAGATTTGGAAACCAAATATAAAGCAACTTGTTTTCTGGTAAAAGGAATGAAAGGAAGTAGCAGATAGAAACCAAATTCCTGGCACTGTGAGCTTAACTATTGCACATTTGATCCGGTCCTTGAGAGGGCAATTCTTTTTGCTGTTGGAAATACTCTAGTTTGTGATGATCTTGATGAAGCCAAGGCTCTTAGCTGGAGTGGTGAGAGGTTTAGAGGTAAATATTTACCATCCCTTTCAGTTATAAAATTGTTGATATCAATTGCATTTTCTTTTTTTAAATGCCTTAACACCTGTGTATGAATTAGTTGTGACTGTTGATGGGGTCCTACTCACAAAGTCTGGTACAATGACTGGTGGTACTACTGGTGGCATGGAAGCAAGATCGAAACAGTGGGATGATAAGAAGATTGAGGGTTGGTTCTTCCTTTTATATTTATGATCATTTGAGGAAGAATTAACAGCTTGTTTTCTGTAGGTCTAAAGAAGAAAAAAGAGCAGTTTGAATCAGAGCTAGAGGAACTTGGCTCAATTAGGGAGATGCATCTAAAAGAGTCTGAAGCAGCTGGAAAAATTAGTGGACTTGAAAAGAAGGTCCAATATGCAGACATTGAGAAGGTAATTATATTGAATTATTATCATACATTTCTTCTTTTGTACTAGAGATCCATTTCTGCCGGCAATATAAATTGGACTCTGTAACTACATGACAAATTCAAGGATCTTTACATGCGTTACTTCTCATTGCTGTGCACAGTATAAATGCATGCTTAGTACTTATTACAATGCTTTTCGGAAAATTTCAATTCGATTACCATTCATAATGTTTGTCTGCAAACAAGTGTGAAAGATCCCTCTGACAGTTCAGTGGAGGGATATTCAAATATGGTTTACTGATATTTTTAGGTTAAGTGCACGAAAAATGTTGCTCTGCATGCCAGATAGTACTTTGTGACCTTGTTATATCTACTCTGTTTCGACTTACAGGCTTTGATTCTGTATCTGCTGATTTTCTTTACAGCGGAGTATTGAGGATAAACGTGCAAATCTGAAGAAAGAGAAGCGGATTATCAAGGAAGAAATTGATAGGATAAGTCCTGATCTGCGTAAGGTACATGCTGTTATGAAATTCTTCTGTTTGTTTCCAGACAACCTATTTATGTGACCGACTGCTAGAGTTTGTTACTGCATACAGTTGAAGCATGCTGTTGATAGAAGGGCCATTGAGATTAGGAAGCTGGAGAATAGAATCAATGAGATTGTTGACCGAATTTATAAAGATTTTAGTAAAGTTGTTGGGGTGGCAAACATCCGCGAGTATGAAGAAAACCATCTAAAGGCTGCCCAGCACATGGCTGAAGAAAGGCTTAACTTAAGCAACCAGCTTTCGAAGTTGAAATACCAGTATGTTTATTAACTTGTTGCCTATAGTTGGAAGATGAGTCTCGAGTTGTTGAAGTCACTTGTCTGAGGCATCACTTTCTGTACTACTTTTTCTGGAATCCCTATTATAGGCCCTTTTCTATTGTTTTTGTATGTCCTCTGGAAATTGAATTTGTGATTGTTCACCCTATTCCTCCATGTAAACGTGCAATTTCGTCGCCTTGATTCAGGTTGGAATATGAACAAAGACGGGACTTGGATTCACGGATTAAAAAGCTTGAATCTTCTATCAATTCCTTGGAACACGAACTAAAAAATGTTCAAAGAAAAGAGGCTGACCTCAAGTCAGCAACAGAGAAAGCTGCTGGTGATATTAACAGATGGAAGGAAGAACTGCAAGGTATGTTTCACCATGGCTTTCATTGTTTGGGACTTCTCTGAAAGTTCAAAATCTAAATGAACTAGGTTGTTACACTTTTAAAGATCTTTTTCTGACTGCATTAAGTGAAGAAACGTCCAAGACAACTGCTCTTGGTCTGGGGAAGATGCCTGTAAAATCTAGTCATCTGTGATGACAGTCTAAAGTGGTGCCCTGGCAAGGCTGACCATGCTCCTATCATTTTCGCCTTCTTCTTGCTTGCATTCATATCTGTGATTTTCTGTTTTACATTTCTTGGTAGAGTGGAAATCTAAGTCAGAAGAGTGTGATAAGGAGATTCAGGAATGGAAGAAGCAAGCTTCTGCCGCCACAACAAGCATAACTAAGATCAACCGTCAGATTAACTCTAAGGTTTCATAAGTTTTTCTTAATAGTTATTTCATTATTTTCCTGAACAAACGGTTCTCCGGAAGTAGCAAGGAATCAAGGACAAAGGTTATCATCAATGTATTGCCAAACTGTTGCTGACTTGACTTTTTCCTTATCTGCAGGAGAGCCAGAGGGAGCAGTTGTTATCAAGAAAACAGGATATAGTTGAAAAGTGTGAATTGGAGCACATAAACCTCCCTACAGTTCATGATCCCATGGAAATTGATGAATCTTCAAATCCAGGACCTTATTTTGATTTTGGTCAGTTGGATAGATCTCTTCTTCAGGATAGGAGACCATCTGACAGGGAGAAGATTGAGGTTGATTTTAAACAGAAAATGGATGCTGTAGTATCAGAAATTGAAAGAACTGCTCCGAATTTGAAAGCTTTGGATCAATATGAAGCACTGCAGGAGAAGGAAAGAGCGGTAACTGAAGAGTTTGAAGCAGCAAGAAAGGAGGAAAAGCAAGTGGCTGATGCTTACAATTCAGTTAAGCAAAGGAGGTAACAACATGTCTTCTTGGTTTTGAATGCATTGAACCTTAATAGAAACTTCAATATTTGTAGAAAGGATTCAATCCAGTTCTACCCTCCCGTCTTCATCTAGAAGTTCTATTATCACTGGATTCGTGTGGTGATACCCATATTATTCAATTAATGCTCTTCAGCTGCACAGCTTAGTTTGTTAATCTTGACTTGTTGCTGCTTTTGATAACCCTCTCCATCCCGCACATATATGTGTTTACTGTGTTGGCGTTGGTGAGGCTGAAGAGACAGACTCTTCTTATTAGTGCTCTAAAAGTGTTATGGCTTCAATTGTTTTAAACAGGTACGAGTTATTTATGGAAGCTTTCAACCATATCTCAAATAACATTGACAAGATCTACAAACAGCTAACAAAGAGCAGCACTCATCCACTTGGTGGGACAGCATACTTGAACCTAGAAAATGAGGATGATCCTTTCCTACATGGTATCAAGTACACTGCTATGCCCCCAACAAAGCGCTTTCGAGATATGGAACAGCTGTCTGGTGGAGAAAAAACTGTTGCAGCATTGGCATTACTCTTCTCCATTCACAGGTATGCCATAAGCTAATGAACTTTTTACTGTACCATCACGTATGCTTCTTCCATGTAGACATCACATGGTCATTGTTCATCCTGCTTTCGTTCCTAATTTTGAAGTAAAATTCAGCTTTTTGGCCCACCACTTCGAAGATATTTTCAGTTTGTGAGTTTTGATTTCAACGTGAGGCTTTATTTTGATTATGCAATTGGGATAGGTGGAAGATTGAACGACTGGCCAACCTAATGTGAGAAAATTGTACATGCTATGATTCTGGAGATTTCTTTTACTTTATTGATATTTTACTCACTGCAATGTTGTTTTGTTTTGAGCTGCACAAGCTCGACTCGTATGAATTATTGCACAAGTTCTGATGGGAAGTTTGAGATAAAGCTGGCTAATTTATGGGTTAATGGATACGGCATTTCTTCTACTTTTTTAGTTATCATGTAAACGACCACTTAAAGGTTTCTTCGTTTGCTGTGCGAAATGATTTCAGCTATAGGCCTTCACCATTTTTCATATTGGATGAGGTGGATGCGGCGTTGGACAATCTGAATGTTGCTAAGGTAGCTGGATTTATTCGATCAAAGTCATGTGAAGGGATCAGGAGCAACCAGGATGCTGATAGTGGCACTGGTTTTCAGAGTATTGTGATATCTCTTAAAGATACCTTTTATGATAAGGCCGAAGGTTTGGTTGGGGTTTATAGGGACTCAGAGAGGAGGTAGACCTTCCTTATCTCTTGCAATTTACTTTAATGCCGATTCATGGTTTATGTTTCAATGTGACTACGACTTTCATCTTGATACAATGCTTTTCTTTTGCAGCTGCTCGAGAACACTGACGTTTGACCTTACAAAATATGTATCATCTTGAGAGTGAAAATTGATGATTTCAGCTAGCTGTAAATACTAAATACCGTAGCTTTTACAAACGCTGAACCTTCTACTTGTAAACATGACAAGAGGTTATGTGCAGCTAGGTTTTTTACCTGATAATCTTTGCACCGTGAGTGCTTAAATGTGTTTGTTGTTTCTCTATCACGCGCACACCATATGACTTCAAATGAAGTCTTTCCCAGACGGTGATGTTTAAATCAAACTATCGAGTAATATCTAATCTGAGAAATGTTGAATTTTATAACACAATTAAACTCAACTCAATCCCTCCGTATATGATTTTATCATCATAGTTAGGGAGTTGATTTTGCAGCTCACCTAATTGAAGTGTTTGGAGCTGTTGTTTGGTCATGAGAGCATGTACAGTATTAGTAGATGCTGTATGTTATTATTAATTTTATCGTTGTTGCGAGTCTGTTAAAGGCAACTTGCTAATTGTACGGAGTGTTATTCGGTTCGCCTGTGACCTGTGGGTGTGAAAGCAGAAACGACTCAACCTGCCACTTTAAAATCCAGTCATATGCAATGGTCTCCCAAAACAAAATCACAAAAATCTAACGGCAAAATAAACACATCAGATGAGTAACTAATCTGTTGCAAATTCCACCTGAAATTTTGACATATGTATTTAGACTGTCGTTTAGTGCCAGCCGCCTTAATCGTCATGGAGGGTTTCGACTCCAACTTGTAACCCAGCTTCTTTGCTAAATCCAAATCCAGAAAATTATGAGAACTACCAGGATCAATTATAATCTTCAGCTTAGTTTTATAACAAACAAATTAGTTTTCTTGAGTTTAAGTTGGTGACCAGGAGTGAATGGCTCCCCACAATACATACACAGACCTTTCGATTTCCTATCATTCATCAAAGCTGGTGTTAAATTAGTTGGAGGTTTGGACAATAGTGGTTTGGCCTTTTGAGTGTTCTATATTGGTTTGGTCGAAGAGTTTGGTAAGACAAGGGTAGGATTTCGAGTTGTGGCAGAGACAGGTTTGGTTGTAAAGGAAGGGGACCAATTGGAATGTTTAAAGAAAGTTTTGGAAGTTGATTTGGAGGCTTCATGTAGCTTAGCTAAATGTGCAGCTTGGGCCACAGAGATAGGTGAGAATATACGAATGTGCATTTGGGTGTTATTTTCAAGTCCAGAGAGAAAAATGCTCAGCGTATGTTCTTCAGGTAAGGTTAATGAAGTCAGGGCTAGTTCAAAAGCATCTATGTACTCTTAAACAGTTTTGGTGTGCTTAAGACTAATAAAATCTGCTAAGGGATCCTCATATGCTTTAGCAAACCTAAGAGACAATTCAGTAATGTACTGAGGCCAATCAGGGTAAATATTGAATATGTTTTTCATGTAATTGAGGTGCCACTGAAGAGCTACTTGGTTTAGGTGCATTGAAGCCAACCTAACTTTGGATTCAGGCAGGGTAGAATCTAATGAAAAAATTGTTCACACTTATAGAGCCATTCCTTCAAATTGGAACCATCAAAACAAGGAAACTCAATTTTGGAATTCTAGTAGCATAAGACTGAGTTTGAGAGTGAGAACTTTGAATACCCAATCTGTTGTCATCTTGTTGCAGGGCCGGTGACTTCCTCGTATCTTCTCTTCTTCCTCCAGAAGAACATTCACCTCTACTCCTATCCTTCGCACTCAGTAACATCTCTAATCGAGCTAGTTTGTCATTCACCTATGAGATCTCTGCCTTGATGTCCTTCTCTTCTGATTAGGTCTGAGCTAGCTTATCAGCCATCGCAGCTTCCATTTCCAACTCCGCAGCTCATTGTGTCACCGCTTGAGAACGAATGATTGTCATTGATGATTTCTTAAAGAGTTGAGGAGCTTATGATCTCTTATACCACCTATAATTGGAAAACCCGTTACTTCGATCGTAACCAGGGAATTTAGCTTGACGGAATATATTATGATGACTACAATAAAAAAAACCTAGAAATAGAGAATATTTGGAAAAAATTGTGTATATATTGAAGATGATCATTACAATGAAACAAGTCTCCTTATCTACTGAAGATTTTAACATCTTCCCCTCTCTCTACCAGTTGTCCTAGCTAACAAAATTACAATAAAAAGTTGAACAAACTAAAAAATGTAGAAAATGTGTAAAATGCATATTTGTTGTTGTTTTTAGACACCAATTAGGCTTCTTATTCACATCACATTATCATTTGGTGATGATGTTAAAGAAGGTGGGCAGTTGTGTTTCTTACAAGTTAGTAATGTAGAAGAGGAAGTAGTAACATATTTGTATGGATTGAGTTTTGATATTGATTGCCCTGTTGAAAATTGTGATAAATTAGAGGAGCTCTTAGCAGAATTTGATGATATTTTTAATGATCCAAAAGGGTTACCACTAGTACGTGAAGGTTTAATTTTGATCATTGTATTCCACTACAAAAGGGAGCAATTTCTATTAATCAAAGGCCTTATCGTTATTCCTTTCTGCAAAAGGATGCTATTGACGCTTTAGCGTAGGAAATGCTTGACCAGTGAATAATACGGCATAGTAACAATCCATATGCTTTTCCAGTAGTGTTGGTTAGAAAGAAAGATGGAAGTTGGCAGTTGTGTGTTGGTTTTCGGAGATTAAATAAGATGACCATTAAAGATAGGTTCCCTATTTCACTCACTGATGTTCTCTTAGATGAATTGGGTCAACAATTTATTCTAAATTGAATTTATGAGTTGGTTATCATCAACTCCGGCTGCAATCAGGGGAGAAGCATAAGATTGCCTTCAAAACTCATTCTGGACATTTTGAGTATTTGGTAATGCCCTTTGCTCTCACTAATGCTCCTACTTCTTTTCAATCTCTTATGAATGCCATTTTCCAGCAATATTTACAAAAATTTGTCATAATTTTTTAATCACATTCTCATTTATAGTAAAGACATAGAAATTCACCTACAACATCTTAGACTTGTTTTTAACGTCCTACGACAAAACAATTTGTGTTTTAAGAAGTCTAAATGTTGTTTTGCTGCCTCAAAAATTGAATATTTAGGCCATATGATTTCTAACAATATTGTGGCTACTGTACGAAGAAAATTACAAACAGTGGCCAATTGGCCTAGTCCTTCTAACGTTCGTGATATGCGTAGTTTCCTTAGGTTTGTAGGTTATTATAGAAAGTTTGTTCATAATTTTAGTATAATAGCAAAACCCTTCACTGATATGCTGCATAAGGATGGGTTTCACTGGTCTTGTGTTGCTTATAAAGCTTTCAACAACTAAAAGAAGCCCTCACTATAGCTCCAGTTTTAGCACTCCCAGATTTCCACAAACCATTTGTGATTGAAACAGATGCATTAGGTTGTGGTATAGGAGCTGTATTGATGAAAGACAATCATCTAATAGCCTTCATCAGCAAATCTTTAGGATCAAAGCATTAAGCTCTTCCAGTTTATAAAAGGGAATTATTGGCAGTTCTTCACGAAGTTTAGAAATGGGGTGCTTACTTTTCCCATAGCCATTTTATCATCAAAACTGATCAATAGAATGTCAAGCATATTTTGGATCAAAGGTTAAACACTCCATTTCAGTAAGTTTCGGTAGCTAAGTTGATGGGATTTGATTTTGAAATACATTACAAAGAAGGGAAGCATACTGCATCAGCGGATGCCTTGTCACGGAAGCCTGGCAGTGAATTTTTGGTTATCATGTTCAGGTTGATGATGTGGAGTTGTTTACAAAAATAGCCAAATCCTGGCAATCTGACCCGAAGTTAGTTAAGTTGATTGTTGATCTTTAATAAAACCCTCATAACCACCCAAAATTTACTTAGATTAGAGGGGAATTGCGTAGGGAAGGGAAATTAGTGGTTGGAGTTATTAATGATATGAAACTTCAACTATTAATGATATGAAACTTTAGCTATTAAAATGGACGCATGATTTAGCATTAGGAGGTCATTTAGGACGAGATGCTACTGTGGCATGACTAAAATCCTTGTTTTACTGGAAGGGTTTAGTTGCAGAAACTTCTAATTGCATTAGAAATTGTAATGTCTGCCAATAGAGTAAACCTGATTTAGTTGCTTCCCCTGATTTACTGGAAGGGTTTAGTCGCAGAAACTTCTTATTACATTAGAAATTATAATGTCTGCCAATAGAGTAAGCCTGATTTAGCTGCTTCCCCTGATTTATTGCAACCTCTGCTGACTCCCAAGCGCGTATGGGCTGATATTAGCATAGAATTCGTATAGGGATTACCGAATTCAAATGGTAAGCAGGTGATTTTCGTAATTGTCGATAGGTTTAGCAAGTCTGCACATTTCATGGCTCTCACTCACCTTTATATTGCACTTGATGTGGCTCAAACATTATTGGATTCTATCTTCAAACTTCATAGTTTGTTGGAATCAGTTACCAGTTACAGAGATCCTATATTTTTAAGTTCTTTTTGGTCGGAATTATTCACTCTTCAAGGTATTTCTCTCAATATGTCCTCAGCTTATCATCCATAGTTTGATGGTCAAACGAAAATTGTCAACAAATGCCTTGAAACCTATCTGCGTTGTATGTGTAATGAGAAACCAAAAACTTGGTCCAAATGGCTTTCTCTAGCTGAGTGGTGGTATAACACCAACTTCCACACTTCTATCAGGACCACTTCTTACGAAATTTTGTATGGACAGCCTCCCCCTCTGCATTTACCATACTTACCAGGTGAATCCTTAGTAGTAGCAGTTGATAGAAGTTTATTAAAGAGGGAAGAATTGATGAAGCTATTGGAATTTCACCTTTATCGCGCTACTAATAGAATGGTTCAGCATAGAGATCCCCACAAGTCTGATTGACAGTTTCAATCGGGTCAGTATGTGTTCCTTAAATTGCAACCTTATAAACAACATTCACTGCGACAATGTTCCAACCATAAATTAGCTCCGAAGTTTTATGGTACGTATAAAATTTTGGAGAAGATTGGCAATATTGCTTATAAGTTGGAACTGCCTTCAACAACTTCTATCCATAATGTCTTCCATATCTCTCAGGTGAAATGGTGTGCTAATCCAACAGGAACAATAACAATTCATGTTCCAGATTCTGCTTTGCCTTCGTTTGCCAATAAGGAACTAGAATCCATTTTGGAACGGAAGATGGTCAAGCGTGGCCGCGTTGTAACTACTAAAGTCCTTGTCAAATGGAAGAATCTGTCGACTGAAATGACTACATGGGAGTTTTATTATTATCTGCTTAAGAAATTTCCGAGTTTGAATCCTTAAGGACAAGGATCTTCTGCAATAGGAGGGTATTATGACAGCAAAAAGAACTCAACCTGCTAAGCCCAAACGTGATGTGAATAAGAAGCCTAAGTGGTGTCCAAAAACAACAACAAATATGTCTTTTACATATTTTCTACGTTTTTTAGTTTGTTAAATTTTCTGTTGCAATTTTGTTAGCCAGGATAACAGGTAGGAGAGAGGGGAAGAGGATAAAATTTCCAGTATATAAGGAGACTTGTTTCATTGTAATGATCATCTTCAATGTACACATATGCTTTTTCAAATATTCTCTATTTCAAGGTTTTGTATTGATTGTAGTCACCGGAATCTATTCCGTCAAGCTAAATTCCCTGGTTGCGATCGAAGTAACTGATTTTTTGGTTACAATGGGAGTGCTACAAAATCTTTTAAGAGTTGTTGTTCTACGTAAACCTTGTCCTTTCGTCATCCTCATGGTCATTCCCTTTCAGGTCACCTGAATTCAATAAAACAAGTTCTCAATTGAGGAACGGTTAAATGCTAACGTACTTGCTGATCATTCCTTTCAAGGCCACCTTACTCTTGGATTCAGGCCAATCCATACTATTGCCTGTCCCCACCTATATATGATTGGTGCCAGCTAAAGCTAACTAGCGATCTCTAAACCCAAAGCAGCTAAGATTTCTTCAATTATGGTTCCCTTAAGGATGGAAACAACATCTTATCTGCCCACCTCCCCCAGTACCTCTGATATTGTTTTTGGCAAAGCCCTACACTACAACTAAAAGAAACTTCATCTTTGTTAGATTAAATATATATTTGAGAGTGGAGAAGAAAATTCACGGGAAAAACATGGATAAAATAAGACCATGAAAAGCACAAAGAGAGGAAGCCTAGGAATAAAGGACTAGGGACCAATTATAAGGAATGTACCCCAAGAAGCAACCCAACAAATGTTACCTCTTTAATCCAGGAAGATTAGAAAAAAGAAGGCATTAGTGGAACTCGGATGCCTGGTAGAACTTCCAATTCATATAAACTGTCTTACAGAAAGCACCTCGTCAAGGAAGAAATAAGAAGAGCCAATGAACAAAATGAAGAGATTAGCCTCTGGGGTGTGCCATTGTTGCCAAGTAAACGTCATGAAGGCACAGATACTGTGCTGATCATGTTCCTGAAGGCAAAACATTACAAGCCTCGTGAAGCATTTGAGATGCCTAGAAGGACCCTAAGATGGCATAAATAATACAATGTTGATGTAATTCGTGAAGAGGAATTGCTCCTTGATGTTGACAAAATTGTGTATATACATAGCGCAGACAAAAAAGGTCACCCTTTGTATTGTAACATACATGAAGCTTTAAAGGAAAAACATAGATACAGAGAAATATTAGGAACAGAAGAGGACAGTGAGAAGTTACTGAGAAGTTAGATCCAATACGTCGAGAAAGGCATCAAGCAACTAAGCTTTAGAGCTGGTGGTACAGAGTCTATAGTACAAATTACAAATCTGAAGAATTTTCTAGGACCAAAAATGGAGTTGCGTTTAGTTAGTAGGAAAGCTTTCATGCTCTTTCAGGCTAATTATCCTAAGATTATTCCACAAGAATGTAAGTAATTTGCGAAAGTCAATAATACTAATCTTGTTTGTATTAGCATTTTAATACCTAAAATTAAGATTTTCAGCAATAACATGTATGTGAAAAATCTGTAAGATATTTTAATAGTCCATGTCACTTATAGATTTGAGTCTAATGGAAAGAACCCAAGATCATAGTTATTGGGTCTCAAAGAGTTGAGCTCAAATGGGTCCAAGATCCTTTCCCTCTCTCCTTTAACCAACTGATGTTTAACAGAAACATATATAAAGATGAGTTATATGCTTCTATAGATCACAATGATTTCGAAAAAGAAAAGCTTTGTTTCTGAGCCATCGTAGAAATAATTCACGGTAGATAAGGAAGAGAGGGAATAAAACTTTTATCAAAAACATTACAAAAACATGGATTCAGTTTTGTTTTATGTTATTCATTGATCCTTAAAAGTCTTTCAATTAGTATCAAAGCCCGACATTGTTTGTTGCGTTTCTGGAATGTGGTTGTTGTTGCGTTTCTAGAATGTGATTTTCATGTTGTTTTCTGTATTGCTTTCTTCATACACCGCACACTTTTGTTTTGTTTGTTCTTATATACTGGGCAAATTTTTGATGACAGATGAACTATATGTTTTTGTCCTTTTTTGTTCTTATATTCTTATTTATATTCGAAATCGATTTTCTTGAGTTTTATTTGTTGTTGGATGTTTCAACTTGGAATGATGTCATCATCTATATGTGTTTATGGTTGTTCAAAAGAAACGATTTCTTGAAATGAAAAGGTTAATTATTACCATGACTTTTTCTTGAATCAAAATTGAAGATATGTTTCTGTGGGCTATAACGTTAGGAAGGGATGGCTTGTGGTATGAAAGAAAATAACCCATTAAAGAACAAAAAAAAAAAACAAACAAAACCAGAAACAAAGGCATCTTGAGAAGATGGGGCGCGTGAAGTCATGCGCCCCGTCTGATGAAGAAGGTGTAGCGTGTGGCATGTGCAGTACGTGCCAGATGCTGCACTATAAGTGGCAGACGTTAGCTCGCCAGACGGGCTTTTTGGCCCAAAACTTGTTTTTGGGCTAGTTTTTTGGACCTTTGTGCTATTAAAGGATAAGCTTGGGTTATATTATGCAACCTTAATTATTAAGTAATTATATTATGGACTTTAACCCTAAGTAAAACAATTTTAGAAGGGATATAGATTATTTAATTCATAATTGATTTACTTTCTATGCATAATATAATTTTGAAAATCAATGCCATATTATATGTTTTATTTGGTACTTTGAATATTTTATATTATGCAATGTTTGGAATTAATTTTTCCTATTATATATTGAATGCGCTACATGACATAATGGTAATTTAAAAGTTTTTTAGTCGCCAAAGTAACCAAATTAATTAAATTAAATTTTGTCATGTACAATAATTGTCCAATTAAATGTTTATTACATGGAAAGTGATAGGTTGTCAGACTACCAAAAATAAAAATGTATTTATGATTCTCCAAAAACTAGGTAGCTAGTGATGAATTGGGTCGAATCCGCAGGGAATTAATGCAGAGTTACTCAAATGCTCAAAAAATAACGGATTAAAGAATTTATGTTACAGGAGATGTAAATAAAAATAAAAGCAATGCAGAAAATTAAAGGAGATCTATAGTGACAGATACAACGTGAGCATGTTGTATTGGCATAAAATAGGTCTGGAACAAAATAAAACGAGATTAAAACACAATGGGTGAAAAGCTAGCCAAGATACTCTTCAATTCAACCTAGAAATTCGATCATTGACATCATAAGATAAATTAGACAATTCAGATAGACAAAGTTATAGCCAAAGGTGACGCACTCA
>JANZXR010000009.1:11815383-11833005 GCA_027575705.1 Erythroxylum echinodendron
TCTTCATCAATTTCACCCTAATTCCTCCCATTTTATAGTCTCTCACTACCAAAATCACCAAAGAAAAACATGAACCTATCCACACTTCTCATGTACTGCTTAAAATTTTCTAAGAATAGTTTTAGGGTCCAACACTTAAGATCAACATAGACCTTAAGACTTTCACATGTATTATGACAATGCATAATAACAAATATTGCTGAGGATAACAAGATGATCATCTTCATTAATTAATAACTATACTGTCATAATATGTCAAAATGTATTAATATACAATGAGCAAACATAATGATCCTTAACTAAAAGTGTCTAAGGACTTCAATACACCCATACTAAATACATGTCTTTCAAACATAAGTGGGTGAAGTCCTTTAGTTAAATGATCAACTAACATTTCCTCAATCCTTAAATACTTCACCTCAATGTCACCTTTCTGTATCCGCTCACATATACACACACACACACACACACACACACACACACACACATAAACAAGTTGTTCTAGTCATTAAGTCAACTACAAATAACTCAAAAATCTAATTTCTAAGCTAAACTACCTGTGTAGTAACCCCATAATATGCTATAAACTCTGCATGCATTGTTGAGGAAGTCACTAATGTCTGTTTGACACTCTTCCATGATACTACACTATCTGCTAAAATTAAAATGTAATTTGAATTGGACTTTTGTCCATTCGAACATATAGCAAAATCAAAATTTATATACCCTACATAGTCTAGTCTGTTGACCCTTCTGTATGTCAACATATAATCCTTGGTTCCCTTTAATTATTTCAACATAACTGCATTCTAGTGGTTTATATTTGGGTTAGCCATATATCGACCTAGTAGTTCAATAAAAAAATGCAATGTGTAGTCTAGTGGACATTTGGGCATACATCATACTACCAATTGTACTAAAATAAGGAACATTGTTCATAGCCTCTCTCTCTACTCCAATCTTTGGACATTGTGCCAAAGATAATCTCTCACCATGAGAGATTAGTGCTATGACAAGTTTACAAGTATCCATATTAAACCTTCGTAACACACTTAATGTCTGCACTCTATGAGAGGCCTAGAGGGTGTTGAGATTTGTCCCAGTGAATTTGAATACTTAGGAAAAAAGATGCTTCAATAAGATCCTTCATATTGAAATACTTGGCCAAAAGTTACTTAACCTTATACAACATGGTCAAATTTCATGCGAGCAATATATCATCCACATATAACAATAGGAAGATAACTTTGCTCCCCCTATTCATGTAGTACAAGCATCTTTCAACTTTGTTCTCTGATAGATGTCAATTGTTTTAGGGTTTAATTTATTATGTATTTAGTGTGAATTTGAGTGTTAAATATGCATTTAGGGTTTAATTATGTTAGTTTGAGTGTCTTATTGTTTTTATGGGTTTGTATGAGTCTTTGAGCTTAATTGTTATATTTTTGAGGTACCTTCATAAGTTTGTTAGAGTTTCAGGATAAACGATGAAGAACGGAGAAGATTCGAGGAGTTTTTGGGCCAAAAGCATAGGTCATGACAGACAAGGGGAGCCAGAACAGTCAGGCCGTGATTGTGCACATGAGGGCACAGTCGTGACAGAGAGCTTACATCTAGGCCACGATCATGCACATGGGGCCACGATCATGACAGAAAGGTTAAGTTAAAAAAACTCAAGTTTCACAAGATTTCTTGGACCGTTTCGACTCTGACTTTGACCTAGAGCCTCAAATGTATAAATAGAGCATTATAAGTCAGATTTGGCAATCTTTGGAGAGCCTAAAGAGTTATGTAAGAGAGTTTGATTCAGATAATTCCAAGAGAAAACCTAGAGAGAAATTAAGAGATTGAGGAAGGAGATAAAGGAAAAGAAACACGGAGACGAGCTATACGTGACATACTTCCCAGAAGAGGTGGTTTCCTATTGTTGCCTCCTCCCTAAATCCCTTCTCGACGTATTTTCCATTTATTTCAATTTTATTCACGTATAGGATTGAAATAGGTGTTGAGATTCGTTTGTGTTGAATGTTGAGTTATTATTTAAACTCACCTTTCGATCTTGATTTTCGAGATTAATGAAAATTGATTGATTGTGTTTTATTGATTTAATTGTGATTTCAATTATGCTCTTAATAACTTAGGGATACACTGAGAGGGTGATCCGGTTAAAAATAATCAATTTGGGCTAACGAGAGTTAGGTGAATTGATAGGTTGAGAACTGAATCAAATTAGTAGAATTGCGTTACAAGAGATCGAGTATAGGTTCCCAGTAAGTTAGTAGACAAATTAGAACTAATTTAGGTTTTGGGTCAATTGTGAATCGAGAGATCGTAATTCCATAATTTAAAATTAGGGATCATCAATTAGGGTTAAGAATTATAAATCGAGAAAGAGTAATTCACCTTAGGACTGTCCAGACCCGTTAAGCTAGTGATTGATAATTGATTAGGTTTCCATTAATTTCGAATCAAAATCCCCTTTCTCTCACTTGGTGATTTCTAGGTTAATTTCAGATTGGGCTGTGTGATTGCTATTTTTTTTACACTTCGGCACTTTAAATTCTCATAATTGATTGTTGATTGATTTAATTTCTGTATTAGTTACTTGTTTAGAATCATGGTTGTTTAGGACAACCTTATATTTTAGGACTAGATTAGACTTCCTCGTGGGATCGACACCATAGGTACTACGCGAACCCATGCACTTGTGAAATTTACCAAGGTTATAAATAGTAAAACTTAGCGCGTGTAACCTTGCAAACATTCTCCACGAAGCTGAAAGAGGTTAAAACCCCATTAAACTTTAGGTACCACTATCTAGAAGCTTGTTTCAAATCGTATATTGATTTTCTCAATTTGCAGACCTTGTCAGTTTCTCCTTGGTCCTCAAATTCTTCAGGTTCATCTATATAGACCTCTTCATAAAAGTCCTAATTTAGGAAAGTGATCTTGACATCCATCTGATGTAGCTCCATATCATAATGACCTATTATTGCCATAATCACTATGAATGCATCTTTATAGGACACGAGAGAGAAGGTAACGTTAAAGTCAACCGCTTCTCTATAAATGAACCCTCTAGTAAAAAACTGAGCCTTAAACCAGTCAACTTTACCCTGAGAGTTCTTCTTAGTATTAAACAACCATTTACAACTAACGGGTTTGCAATGTTGAGGCAAATCAATATAGCTCCCATACCTTGTTATGCTTTATGGATTGCATCTCGTCCTTCATTGCATCCCACCACAAATCTACATAGAGTCCAAAAATAGCTTCTGTAAAAGTACTTGGATCCACATCCTATCCAATATCATAGTCTTGTTCACCCAAATAAACTATATCATGGTTTTGTTCACCCAAATAAACTATGTAATCAGATGGGATAGTAGGTTGTCTCACTCTAATGGATCTTCGTAATTGCATTGGTTATTGTACCTCAAGAACCTGTGTTTGTACAAGTATGGGTTCCTATTCCTGTAAAGGTATGGTACTAAGACTTGGATCTGCTGGACCTGAATGTATGAGTGGTGGATACAAAATAACTATAGTATCTATCCTGTTATCATATGAAGGGTGAGAGGACCCACCCTCATTATAGACATTGTATTCTAGAAACTTAGTTGTTTGTGATTCAATCATTCTAGCCCCTTTCTCTACAGTAAAATTTGTAGCCTTTAGAATGATCAAAATATCTAACTAAGTAGTAACGAGTAGAACAAGCACATAATTTGCTTTCATAAGGATTATACAAGCGCACCTTAGCAGGGTAGCCTTATACATGAATGTGTAAAAGGCTCGGCTTTCACCCTTTCCAAATCTCAAAAGGCATCTTTGGCACTGACTTGGGACACTGTTCAGTATATACAATGTTGTCTTTATGGCTTAACCCCAAAGGTAATCAGGTAGATTAGTCCTGCTTTATATTGACCTCATCATGTCCTTTAGGGTGTGGTTACACCTTTCTGCCAAACCATTTCGCTTAGCACTTCCTGGTATAGTAAATTGAGTCATTATCCCAACCGATTCTATATATCTGGAAAACAAACCTTTTTTTGTCTTGAAACACAATGTTTGCCATAATACTCTCCTAGACAATTAGATATGATAATCTTGATGGATTTTCCCAATTGGTTCTTCACTTCAGTCTTGAAGATCTTGAATTTCTCAAGAACATCAGACTTTTCTTTAAGCAAGAACACACGCACATAATGGAAGTAATCATCAGCAAACATAAAAAAATATCTAACATTGCACAATATAGCTGTCTAAGATCCCCTTATATCTGAGTTAGGAGAATGCCTTCCTTTATCAGTTTCTCTACTCTATCTCTGGAAATATAGCCTAAACTTTTATGCCATAATATGTATGACTTTTCCTTAATCAGAGGTTTCTTTTGAGTAACAAGTTTAGCAATATATAAAGAAGCATAAATTTCATAAGGGGTAAGACACATTTTATATGATCCATATGACAAGAAGGCAATTTCAATATGTTTTGCATTGAACACTACTTGTAAAACTAAATTATCAATGACAAAACATTAACCCTCTTTTTCCAAAACTGATACAGATATCAGATATTATCTAGGAGATGGTATATAAAATTTGTTGTGTAATATAAGTACAAACCCATATCGAGGTTTAAACGTACATCCCCTACATACAAAACACTAACTTCTTCATTATTGTTAACCATAAGTTTCTCCGCCCCTTTAGTTGGCTTTCTCCTGGATCTGAACCCTTATCAATACTAGACTGACCAGACTGAACATATAGAGAGGACTTTGATTGCTTTCTTTTGTACCTTTGGGCCTTTCCTTTGGTTGTTGTAATCAATGTTGTATGAAGAGTGTTCTTCAACTTTTCCTCCTCCGTAACACAACTATCAATTAAGGCATTGACATCCCAAGTCTCATCCTGTGCATAATATGTCGCCACTAAAATAGTAAACTCTAAAAGGAGTGTATTCATAGCCTAGTCAACTATACAGACATCAGGAAGAGAAATATTTAGTGCCATCATTTTACTGTAGAGATAGACAATTCTTTATATGTACTCCCACACTCCCTCTTCTCCAGTATACCTCATGAAGAATAATTCTTTCAGTAAGGCATTTATCTCAGCATTAGACAAGACTTTGTATCTCTATGAGATATTATCAAGAAACTCTTGCATTATGGTTGTCTCCAGAAGTCCACTAAGTAGATGGTCAGGTATAGATCTTTTAATGGTCATATAACATAATATATTTGACCGATCCCAAGCTGTATATTCTTCTTTATTAGCTTCTGAGCTGATGGATGTAAATAGAGATTATTTGTACCTAAGCATGGCCAGATTAATATCTGCCATCACTATATCCTCTTTCCACTTTTTAAAATTGAAACTGGTCAGGGTTTCAATGATGACATTGTGACCATTGACCGAAAAGGTGACTACAAAATGACAATGCAAAGATAAGCTAAAATGCAAGATAAAAACGATACTCAAAGCCTTGAAATAGTATATGTATCAAGAATCCAATTACACATATTATGAAACACCTGTGGGCTGAATACATAATACGTACAACTAGACCTCCACATAAATGTGATCAGAGTATGCGCCATCAAATCTCATGACACTACCTCTTGTGGGCGAATAGGTCATTTAAGCAATAGCTTTCCTCCATCTAAGGCCTTTATGCACATCTCAAAATCCTATATAAGGCCAACACCTGTGGGCAAAATAAACAAACATAAAACCAGAGACATCCCCTAATATGCAAGCAGAATAATTCAAATACTAACTTGAAAGGCCACTGTGGTGACTACATTCTCAACAGTACCCAAAAGGTCCACACACTTATATGTTATCCTCACTTTCTTTATGGGTATACAATATGTGACAATTTGCCATCAATGAATGCAAAATTTGAATGCACGGTCTAATTATCACATACTAATGTTTAAGACATTATCAATAAACTTTATTTGAGACTTTCTTTGTAAAAAATCTCAATCAGAATGACTACTGTGCATTATTAAACACTGAACCTACCACACAAGACACTAAAACCTTAAGTATATCCCTTATGCAAGTTTGTAGCACGAAAATTCACTCAAAATAGCTTCAGAATGTCTTATTTCCTTTTCCTAGAGTTAAATTACCAATGTTATAAATCCAAAAAAATTAAAAAATTCAGTTTATGAATTCTTTGAATTGGAAAACTGACCCAAAATAACCCGAGGAATCATTACAAAAATTATAAATTTTGAGTTTTTTTGGTATGATGAAGTCAACAGTTACTGTATGCTGACGTTAGTAATATTATAGCGCTGACATCAGCATGACATCAGGGGTGCGTGCGTTTGAACGGTGCATGCACTGCAGCGATGTGACTTAACTACTGTTGGCGTGTATTGATAATTGTAGGTTGCATAATATTTTTGTGGGTAGATTAGTATATGATTAGTTGTTAAATTGAATTATTAATGCATATCTAGGTTAGGATTCTGTTATTTAGTTAGATATTTGTGTTTTGACTATTTTATAGGTTAGTACATGTTATTTAGCTTAAATTTTGTATATCGGAGGTGCCTTGATGTGTTTGTTCGTGTTTCAGATCAAATATCAAAAAATGGAGAGAAATCGAAGGAAACCCAAAGCAAAGCCCCGGGCCACGATCGTACAGAAGCTTGGCGGTCTACCATGATCGTGATAGAGAGCAAAAATTAAATGCCATAATCGTGGCCTGTGCGACAGATGGATCAGACAGCCTCCCGAACACGACTTGTCGAGGGACATTTAGGACTTTTTGGACCCAGGAAAACCCTAGTACCTAAAATAGAAAAGACTATATAAAGAAAGAAAAAGAACCCTAGAGGGAGATCCAACTGCAGCCATTTTGAGAAAGATCTAAGGAGAGAGGAAGGAGGAGAGAGAAGGAGGAGAAAGGAAGAAGGAGAAAAAGTGCTAAAGTGCTGCTATCTTCCTGATCTATTCTGACCCTTCCAACTGACATGTCATTTCATCTTTATTGTTCTTTCTTTTCAATGTATAAGATGGATTTGATAGTGATGGATTTAGGTTTGATGATAATATTCTAAACTTCTTTAGGGATTTGTTCTTGGATTAATATTAATATGATTTCTTTTGATGTTAATACAATGGGTGTTGTGAGTATTTGTTATATTTGTATGCTTCAATAACAAATCGTGTAATATCTCATTTTCCATACTAAGGATTAGGACATAGTATCCTAGACCACTATACACGAGAAATAGTATAAAGAATATGTGAAATGTATTGCATTTGTATGCATATTATTAGCATATATACGTGAATTATGATATTGTACATATTGCAAATACTGTATATGCACTCAATTGACATTTTTCAGGGTATGAACGATTTAAAATGGTTATAATGTGAGTTGTGGATTTTTATGTCTTGAAGTTTGGTCTGATAGTTTTGATTGTTAATGTAGCAACCCACTCTCTTAAGGTATGTTCCTAATATACCGTCGGTATTCAGGAACATACTCTATAAGGGTGGCACGCTAGGACAGTCAGTCAATTACACTCATTGCAAATTTTTCACACATCACATGCATGTTTAGAAAACCAAAAGTTGTTTTTAACCCATTTTATTCATAAACATCACCAATCACAATTGTTATTACACTCATTGATCCATCGCATTTACAAACATATCCAATCAGAAAGTCATTACATTTCAGATTTCATTTATATAATAAATAACACTTGCGAAATACAATGTTTAATACAAAAATGACTAAAGACATATGCAGATGCAAACTAATATCAACCTCAATGCCTTATTTGATTACAATGGATATACTCTAATTTGTCTAACTGGGTATCCTATGAACCTAAAAGGCAAAATTGCAATTTTTGGTGAGTTTTGCGAACTCAGTGAGCAGATCATCCTCGATAGCTTATATCACATAACACAAATAGTCACAAACAATTCACATTATCACATAAGGCACATCACTTCATTAATCATCATATAACATCAAACATCATCTTTGTTCACTTATTTCATATTTCACATTAAGAGTCATTCAAAATATTTATTTCGATCATTTAAGCATACATGTCAAATGTATATGAAATGCATATGTGACTCACTTTCAGTTGTTACTATATTATGACCGAGTGTATTTAACTGTCCCATATCTATTATGGATATCGGGCTCATTGATAATTATCCCGTATTTGTTTAGGATACTGGGCTCATTTTACATAGTGAGCCTTTGGCTCTTAATCACATTATGAGCTTAAGCTTTTTTTTATTGGCTACTCTGATCATAACTACGTTTATCTGATCATGCATATCATGTAATGAAGTGCACGAATTTACATATATGCAGTCAATCACATTTATTCATTACTCATTCATTTTTTTCATTTTCATCAAATTAATTTTCGGCATTCGATGAAAACATTGAGAATCACTTATTTCTTTCTCATGCACATCAATAAAGCACTTCCAATATATTCACATTTATCAAACTTCTCAAACTATTTATATCCGGAATTGTCTCAATCACATTCATTTGAATAATAATTCAATACAGAAATTTAAAATAGAACAATCAAATAAACGTGAGACCATTTAGGTGGACTCACAGTACGCACCAGGCTAACATTTGCTTCCATGATCTGCAAATGTCTGGATGCTGAGATTCTATCCTGTGTATCGACTTTATGCAATACACATTGTACACGCATTACTAATTGCCCAATCTCATAAGCATTCATTCATATACATATGTATATGCGTAATGTATAATGCATGCTCAATTTGACTTTTTCGGGTAGGTTTTATTTATTCTCATTTCTTGATCATTAAACAACATCATTTGTATATATCAAGCTTGCACTATTACGTTTATAGCTCAAAGAACTTTGTTATTCTAATATCACAATTCAATCATTCATCATTTCTTTCTAGCATTATATGATCACATAATATTCAAGTTCTTATTCATTCTTTCTCAATATGCATTACTCATCTCCTTTGAATCACATTAGCCATTATAAGATCAATTTCATTCTTTTAACATCTCTAAATTTCCATAATTTATCTCTTTGATATCAATCATCCATACTTAAGTTATAATCTCAATTATTACCCTAAACATATCACACATTTAATTACTTAATCCATTAAGCTTAATTTAAGCCTACATGCATCATAGGAAAGCACCCTAGCATTTGTTGTTTCAAACATCCCACAAAAGAAGGAGAATTCATATTAATGGCCATTCCAGACCTTCCCCACGGTCACTTTTGCTACAATCATGACAAAAACAATCTCTTCTGATAATCTCTTCTGCCCACGATCGTGGGATGGGTGCCATGATCGTGGCCTACCTTATTTTTCTGCATTTTTCCAGATTTCCCACTCTTTCATACTATGCTCAACACCTCTTATATATAGTCTATCTTTTCTAGTTCATTTCCTCTTCATTCTCATCTCCATTTTAACTAAAAATCATCCATCAAACACATCATAAATCATTGTTCATCTTATATTCAAAAACAGGACATCCAAGTATCCATATATTTATAAATGTTTCAACACATTTTATCATCATTATTCACATCTTATCCTTAAACTAACATCCAAGTTCTTCTCATTTCAAGACAATATACTAGTCTTTTATTTAACTTCAATTCACTCTAATTCATCTCTATATAACAACTTCTAAATCACATTTCTCGTATACCCAAAATAGAACACATTTAAATCATTCCTTCGTTTACATTTTTGCACTCTTCTTATACACAAAATTAGGTCATAAAAACCTCTTTATTCATCAATGCTCATCACTCATTCATCTACATTTTTTCATACTCTTATACACCATTTACTTTATTAATCCAACATCCTAACTTTCCATGATCTATTACTCATCACAAACACAAAAGCAAGACATGAATATGTGCATTATTCATTCACGTTACGCATATATTTTCAACATATTTTTCATGATCATTCCTCCTCTTAAAATATCATCAAAACATGTCTATCAAGCAAGCCATAAAGAATAATATACTGCTTAATTGATTAGCTCAAAACTTCTTCAATCACTATAAATCCTAGCTTCCAAAATATCACACGATCATTAATTTTCATATAGGAATAAGTTGGGTCTTTTAATAGCAAGATGAATAAGACAAGATTTTGAAGTAACTAGTGATGAAAACCGACAACAAGAATCTAGGTGGAGTAGGTGAGAAGATAGTGTCATAAAGGATGGGGAATATGAATGAAGAAGATAAAGGAAAGAGCATTTGAAAAAAGTGAGAAACAATGAGTAATGGCCTTACAAAATTGAAAGTAACGAGAGTGAGCTGTGTGGTAAGTGGCCTGACACTTGTCTCACTTGGTCTCTTTTGATAACTAGTCCATTTGTCCTCCAATTTTTAATCCAATTCTCCAATTTTCAATGATACTTGTTATTAAATCCTAATGTCACTTATCAATAATTTCTATCATCAATTATCACTTATTTCTAATACTATTTATCAATTGTCTTGCCACTTGACATTTTTCCTCGTCTAAAAATACTGATAACTATCATAAATTTTCTAATTTTTCACCAAAAATTCTAAATCAATATTTTAGTCACCAAATCAATTTTCAAAACATAACATTCACTATTCACATCATAATCACTCTAAGAAAAGTCATTTATACCCTAGAATATGTCAAATGAGTACATAAACAATCATTGTAGTGTGTGCAAAACAATCAAATTCACAGGTGTGTATGCTAATATGAAATGCATTTTCTAATTTCTCATTGCTATTTCTCATTTACAAAAATATAGGGTTCTAACCCTTAGTATAGAAACGGGATGTTACAATTAATTTAGGAATTATTTGTTAAAATTAAGAGATTTATGAATTTATGTGTATTTTTGGACTAGGAAAAATGTCAAGTAGCATGCCAAATTGATTCGTGGTAGTAGAAATAAGTGACATATGGCAATAAAAATAATTGACAAGTGACATTAGGATTTATTGATAAGTGGCATGGAAAATTAAGTGACAAATGGCTTAGAGATTGAGAGACAAATGGACTAAGCAATTAAGTGATTTTTAGTATTAAAAAGAAATGGCATGTGGTAATTGTCATTACACCCACCATATAATTAACCCACGACACCCATTTGCTTAAAGATCATTTCTTTGTCTTTCACTTTTGCTAAATGCTCTCATCTTCTTCATTTTCTTTCTCTCTTATTCACTCACAATACTCTCTCCGAACCCCACGATCTTAAGTTTTTGCCACCATCTTTCACCTTATCACTACAAAAACTAGTTGTCTTCAGCTTGTTGATGAAAACCTAACCTATTCTATCTTAAAAGTTGATGATTGTGTAAGCATGGAAAGCTAGGTTTACTTAGATATTTGAAGAAGCTTGGAGTTAAATAAGTAAGTAAGATATGGTCCTTTATGGGTTGTTTTAAATAGAAGCATAAATGATGATAGTTTTAAGGATAGAATAATGGTGTTAACGTTGATATAAAGTGTGCTATAATATGGATAACAAGATGGCGATGTTCATGTTCTACTTTTGTATATATGATGAACAATAATTTATAATTTTTTATGGATGATTTGAGTTGGGATTTGAAGTATAACTGATGATGAATTCATGCTAAAGATAGGTGTTAATGAAGTGTTTTCAAATCTGAAAAGTTAGGACTATATTTATGGTGGTATAAAGTGAATGGTAATGAAGCAAATGAGTAGATTTTTGTGGGATTTAATATAATCAATATGGAAGCTAGACTATCGTGAAATGAAGTAGCTTTATAGGACATGAATTTTGAAAAATTTTCAAGTGTTAGTGATGTTTCTAAGCATATGAATTCGTATAGAATTGAGGAAGAAATATAATGAACGATCGTGGCACTCATCCCACGACCATGGCTTGTTGCACTAGCTTCTGTCACGATCGTGGCAAGGTTCCCCACGATTGTGCCTACTCTGGATTGATAATTTCTATTTTGTGTACATGTTGAACCAACTGAGAAAACACTCACTCCAAATTAATGTATTTAGAATTAAATGGGGTTTAAAATGAACCTAGTTTGATAATGTTTGAATGATTAAGGTTTGTCATTAAGGATACATACCCAAGAAAAGTCAAATTAAGCATGCATTGATCATTGTGTGTGTGTGTGTGTGTGTGTGTGTGTGTGTGTGTGTACATGATTGAATACTATTATGATTGAGCAATATAGTAATGTGTATAAATGTGTGTATTCATGATTTAGACGCTCAAGTCGAACGCCAACATCCAGACATTGCCAGTTCGTCGAGGCAATAGCTATATGGAGCTTACTGTGAGTCAACCTAGATGTTCTTACTAGGATTGATTTGTATCTACTTAATTTCAATTATTGAACTGTTATTTTGGTGAATGTGATAATTCAAGACATTAATGGTTCGAGGAGTTTGGTAATTGATATTGTATTCGAAGTGTTTCATAATTGAATGTGAATCTAAAAGAAATCAGTGTACTCAACAAAAATGTTAAATGTCGGACTTAGATCTGATGAATATGTGAAAGTGACTGTACATGATGAATAAAAGTGATTGATTGTATATAATGTGAATTGATGCATCGCATTATATTGAAATGTGTGATCAGATAAAGGAGTTGTAACCGTAGTGACCAATGAAAAAGAACTTAAAGCTCATAAATGCACATAAAGAGCCACAGGCTCAGTATATAAAATGAGTACGGTATCCACAATAGATACGGGATAGTTACGAATGAGCCTGATATCTATAACGGATACGGGACAGTTAAAAAAGTGCTCGGTCACAACAAAGTAACAATGAAAGTGAGTCACATGTCTATTTGCATGTTTATATGTGTTATATGAATGATTGAAATGAATTAATTGTACTGTTCTGAAATGAAAATGTGAAATCATGTATACCAATTGTATTTGTTGAAGCATGATGAAATGTGAAGTGATATGGAATGTTTGATGATATGCTTTGTCTGTGAAAAGAAAATGTGAATAGTCCTTGTAATTAATAAGAGTAAGCACATCGAAGATGGTTCACTCACTGAATTCGCAAAACTCAACAAAATTGCAACGTTGATTTTCAGGGTCAAGGGATATCCAGTTAGACAAATTGGAGCATAGCCACTGCAATTGAACATTAGTTAGTGATCAGGATCATTTATACCATCATAACTCTTCAATTCTTTTTGTATCAAGAATTGTATTTATCAATTATTGAACAATGTATGTGTGAATTGTAAATTGGTTTGCTAAAAATGTGTTTGATGCTTGAAAATTTTGTAATGTTTAATTAATCATCTTAACGTGCCATCCTTGTAGAGTATGTTTTCGAATGGGAAATTCTAATAGGACATGCATCAATGATTCTCATATTTCATTCATAACAACAAGCAAAACATGCAATGGTTTTCTAAATCCATAAAATATGTAGGAGGCATCTAGTTTTCTAAACGACAAGTTTTTAAGACAAAACGGTTAGCATGTTATGGTTTTTCTTAAAAAGATAAACTAATATTCATAAGTTAAAACATGTCTAGGAGGCTAAAATTTTAATTTTTATAAAATGTAAAACAAATGGTGATCAGTTTTAATTTTTAAAAAATGTAAACAAACCTAATACATTAAAATAAAATGTAACTCTTAAGAGGTGCCTGGTTGATGGGTTTGGAAGGAGTTATTGGGTAAGAAATGAAAAGTAAATAGCTGGTTATTGATTATCATTATAGGGGTAATAGTTTGATATCCCACTTTTGGGGCCATACCCTCCATTTAGTGGAGGAATGAAACTCATTCCTTAGTAGTAGCTCTTTTTACAAAATATTTTTAATACTATTTAATTAATTAAAATAATGTTATTAATTAATTAATTACATTATAATTAATTAAAATATAATTGATTAATTAAATTAAAATTAATCAAAATATAATTCATTCACTAACTAAAATGTTGTAATTAATTAATTAATTAATTAAAATATAATTAATTGAAATAATATAATTAATTAATTATATTGCAATTAACTATATTGTAATTAATTAATTAATTACAATATAATTAATTAAAAAATTCAGTCATTAATTAAAATATTATAACTAATTAATTAATTAATTATAATTAATTTTAATAAAATTAATTAAAACATTATTATTAATTAAATACATTATAATTAATTAAAATATAATTAATTAAAATATCGTAATTAATTAGTTAAATAAAATATAATTAATTATTATATAAATAACTAATTCATTCATTAATTAAAATATTGTAATTAATAAATTAATTAAAATATAATAATTACAATATTATTAACTAATATAATTAATTAATTACAATATAATTAATTAATTAGTTACAATATAATTTATTCATTAATTAAAATATTGTAATTAATTAATTACAATATAATTAATTAAAATATAGATAAATGATTAATTAAAATATAAATAATTTTTTATTTCTCAATTTTTTTACAAACCGACCACTGTCAATAATAAAGGTAATCATTCCTTCCGCTTAACCAACTATCATAATAATAATAATAATATTCATTTTCATTATTCACTATATTTATTATGATTTCTATTACTATTTTTCCGTACAAACCAACCATCCCCAAGATCAATTAGGCAATTTAATCAAGTCAAATAATTAAAGGTGACTCTAATACCATTATTGGGAAATTGGCAAGATTCAATTACCCTTGTAGCAAAATAAATGCAAAAAATTCATTTGATTTTCAAAAACCAAGATCACTTAAATTTTATAACATGATTAACCAATAAAATATAATAAAATATAAATCTTAGTTTGTATCTTATTATGAAACTTGATCATTTTTTTGTCGTTTTCTTCGAGCTGTTTTTAAATTGACCATCTCAATCACCATAGCCATATAAGTGTTTGATCTCCAGTAACATCCATAAAATATATTAAGAGAACTCTGCAACTATTTTAGAAATGATTAGACAATAAGTGTTAGCTCCTTGAACCCTAAACTTATTTATAACAAGTCTTATACATTTTAGTAATTAATTAAAATTAAATTCTAATTTTAATTAGAATTAGAATTAATTCTAATTAAATATCTATTACACTCAAATAAAATACAATATCTCATATTAATCTTTATTTATTAAATATCTCATATTTATAAATTTTCTTAAACTTTATATTCAAGTCTGACTTAAATAAAAGACCTTTCTCTCTCCAACTCGTTCTTTATGTGTGGTTGATTCGGTCTCCAAATATGTTTGTAATAGATAAATTATAATCATAAATCATATTTAGGGTTAGATAATTAAACTCCTTTAATTTATCTTAAATTCTCTAATTAAATAATTTATGTTTATAAGTCAATATTAATACCTAGCAACACATCATAACTATCTAAATATGTAAGAATGTTAAAGTAGTTTTAAGTAACCTTTTCATGCATAATTTTTTTTCACATAATGAAATATTTTCATTATACAATGTTCCGATTAGACATAGAGTATGAAATTAATATCCACTCTATTTGAGTTTAATCATATTAGATCTCCATCATTAGTAATCGATCATATTCATGATATTTGCAAACTATTATAAAATATTATTCCACATTGACTAAGAATTTCTCGAATCAATACTAATCGAGAACAACTAAATATTCTCCAAAATTACTTTAGGGCTATAAATCTTATATAAATCACTTAACTATCTCTATATAGTTCATTATCTATCCAATAACTACCAACTAAATTACCCTTAACTAGAATATGTCATAGATAGTTTCAAAATATAAGAATTCTTATATGAGATCCTTTAGAGATCTCAAAGTCAAAAGATCCCTTATATAATTATCATAATAAAAATTTTCATAGACACAAGTAATGTTCTAAACTAAATTCTCATATGACGATAGTTTTGTTAACTTGTTCTCTAAAAATTATCCACATATTTGTTTAAATATTTTCATACTTTATTTTATAAGATTGGCTACTTTTTTTATAAGAAAAAACATAATGTGTGCTAGTTTTTTATGTTTTATTAGTGTTTAGTCTTAATAAAATAATAACTAGAAACAATTTATGGATAATATATAACTGCAATATGATTCTCATCGTAATTTTATTTGCAATATATATTTATCTCACGGACTTTATCATATACATATAAATATGTATAAAATAGAGAATAACTATAAATAATTGTATCAACAAATAAAAATCAACTAATTGATGGAAAGACATAAATCAACACTTTATTTAATAACCCCACCATTTTTTCCTCCTCCTTTATAAAAAGTTCACATATTTTTCTGGGTAAGCAAAAATAACATATGTAATTCTTGTATGCAAGCATAAAATAAAGATATATCATATATAATATTTAGGTATAAATGTTGAAAATGCCCTTGACAACTTATTAACTTCAATAACCTTAGAACTTTCTCGTATAGCAATTATTACAATGTTTTATTCAATACAATCTATTTCGACACCTGATGAGTGTAAAATAGAAAATTAATACCTAGACAAATTTAGCCCAATACATTAACCTAATGAATATACAAATGAGTGTAAATGCCTAGTGTTGGTTTATGCCCTATAACCAATTGCTTTTGTTGTAATTTAGTAACAAATTATTTAAAGGCATTATTTATTTTGTACATATTTAGATGTATATGACAAAGTCTATGGAATAATTGTACATTGCAAATCAAATTATAATGAGATTATAATTATGAGATTCATATTGCATTTATATATTATTCCTAAATATCCCTAGTCATTGTTTTATTAAGATTGGACATTAATAGAATGTAAAAAGACTAGCATACGTTGTTTTTTCTTATGAAGGAAGTAGTCGATCTCATAGGTTAAAGTATAGAGATACCTAAACAAATGTATGGGTACTTTTTAGAGAACAAGTTCACTGAACAAACCCGATATGAGAAATCCATTTAGAACATTACTTGTATGTCTATGGAATTCTCATTGTGATGATTGTATAAGGGATCCTTTGACTTGAGGTCATCAAAGTTATCTTATATAGGGATTGCTATGTTTTGATACTACTTATGATTTATTTAATTATGGGTTGTTTAATCGGCAGTCATTGGACGTAACGTGAATTATATGAAGGTAGTTGAATGATTAAGATAGGATTCATCGCCCTAAAGTAATTAGGGAGAATGTTTCGTTGTTCTCGATTAGTATTGATTCAGAAAATCCTTGGTTAAGGTGGAATGACATTTTGTAAATAATTTACAAATATCATTAATTGAATCGATAGTTAATGGCGGTGAACTAATATGATTGAACTCAAAATATAGTAGACATTAATTCCATACTCTATGTCTAATTGAAACATTGGTTAACGAAAGGATTGAATTATATGAAAAATTATGCACGGAAAGATTAGTCAGAACTACTTTGACATTCCTAAATATTTGGGTAGTTATGATGCGTTGCTAGACTCCAATCTTGATCTATATTATAAATTGTTTAATTGGAGAATTAAAGATAAATTAAAAGGAGTTTTAATTTATCTAATTCTAATTATGAATTAG
>JANZXR010000009.1:11833105-11856819 GCA_027575705.1 Erythroxylum echinodendron
AATTAAATACCAATTATGCCCATATAAGATTCAATATCTCATATTGATCCTTATTTATTAAATATCTCATATTTAATTATAAAGTTTCTCAAACTTTACAACCAAGCCTAACTTGATTAAATTAACTTTGCTCTCTTCAACCCATTCTATATGTGAGATAATTTAATTTCAATTAAATTTTGAAATTAAATTACTAAAACATCCAAAGTTTATTATAAAATAGGCTTGAATTCTATGGAGCTAGTACTTCATGCTTAACCCTCTGTGTAAGAGTTACAGAGTTCTCTAAACTTATTCTGTGGATATCGTTAGAGGCCGAACACTTGTGCGGCTATGGTGGTTAAGACGGATCAGTTTCGAGAACGGTTCGAGGGATACGACAAGATTAAAATTAAGCTTCGGAACAAGGTATGAATTAAGTTTCTACTTTATTATGATTTGTATTAATCATTTTATAGAATTAAAAAGATCTTGGTTTTTGAGAAATCAATAATTGCGAAAAATTTTCGTAATTATTCTGCTGTGGTTGGAATCAGATCTCGACCCAGTTTCCTAACACCTAGAGGATTGATGCCCAAAAAACTTATGTGAATTCTTCCTTCTAAACTTGTAATCTATTTTGGAAGCCAAGAAAGCGATATGGAATAAATGCTTAAACTAAGTCAAAAATGCACATCAGTTTGAAGGAGAAGCGAGTTTAATTTACCAGATGTCTATTTGATTATTCAATCTAAAATTTAAGATTATTTTTTGTATAATGCATGTGTTTGATAAACTTAGTATTAAGATTAATTACACTACATTTTACATTAACTATATTAACGATAGAATAAATTAGGTTTATATTTTTAATAAATTAAAAGTTTCTATAATATTATAAGTTTAAGTAAAATTTTTATTTAAAACATATGTTATAAAAAAATAAGGGAGTAAGAAGAGGCTTTTGTTTACTCGTGACCGTATATTAGAAAGCTATTATTAATAAACGCACATGCATAAAGACTAGCCCTTTGCTTTCCTTGTGGCATGTTTGGTTGAGTGGAATGGCCATCATATCATAAATGTATTCCTGATGAATAATTATTCTTTTATTTGATTAGAAAATAATATTCAAAATAATTATTCTTAGATTTTTTTTGGGGTGAAAAGAGGGGCTTAGCCCAAAGCACTAAAAAGAAAGTCACAAATGATAGAGTCGGGATATGGTAGCCTCAATAGTGTCTCCGAACAGAAAATACCCAAGACCCACCGGGCATTCATCTAGCCTATGGCATCCCACCGAAAAATTCAGCGCATAGTTAGCCAGCCAATCTGCACATGAATTTCCTTCTCGATACACATATCGCACTTCCACTATCCACTCCCGTGTCAATAGCCGCTTAATATTACCCACCAGTACCTCATTCCCTATGGCTTGAGAATAGTCCAGACTCAGAAAATGGACCGTGACGTGAGAGTCAAGTTCAAGAACTAACTATCTTACTCCGTGTCGTCACGCAATTTCTAATCTGACTTGACCGCCCATAACTCAGCTGCTAACGAAGTAGCATATCCCACGTTGTTCATAAATCCTACTACCCATTTTCTCTGATCATCCCGAATAACACCCCCTGTTGTTGCTAATTCCAGGTTACCTTTTGTCACCCCATCAGTGTTTAACTTATACCTCCCAAGGGTCGGGCTTACATTTTGAAGAATAGTTAAAAATACCTCTTCTTGTTTTTATCTATTATGCAAAACATAGAATACATAACCACAATATTTTTTCTTATTATCATTATTATCATTATTATTATTATTATTGTTAATAATAATAAAAATTATTATTATTATTAATTTTCTTAATATTAATATTTTATTTTATTTTATTTTATCTTTTTGTAAATTATTTTTTATTATTCTAAATTTATATTTTTAAGTTAAACGTTGGCATATATCGTTGTTAGAAATTTTTCGTAATAAATTAAACTAATTAAAACTCATTCTATCTATTCTTCGACTATTCTATTCTTCAAAACAAATATTCTTATTTATCTTTCGAAGGTCATGCACTCTTGTACCTGAGCTTGAAAGTCTAAACGTTTAATGTATGACCTGGAGAGGTAAGTACAAGCAACTTAGGGAGAGAGACCAATACCGTCTAGGGGTTTAACAAGAAGGTGATGCATGCCAACTGCGAGCTATTACTCTCACTAGTCCCACTGTCGTGAATTCATAGACCAAATGGTTTCTCTTTCCACTTGGTTTCGATACGTTGCCCACAAGCTGGAGTACTCTCTTTCCCTCGGTTGGAAGGTAAGGTTTATCTCTTTCTGTGTCTGCCCTTCTATCTCGTGTTTTTTTGCATACTTTCCCATGTGTGTTCCTCGTATAGTTGACGCCTTTTGATATTTCGTTTTGGATTTCCTGTTTCAATGGAGGACACCTGATAATGAATGAGTTGATGTCTTGTAAGCGCTTATGCCGGTTGTGTTGGCTCTAAGTCTGCAATTGTGCATTTTGTTGGTTCTTTTTTTCTTCTGGTTGTTGACCTAATCTAATGAGGTGCGCACTACAGAAAATTGTCGCAAAGATTGATTCTTTAATGGGTTATTATGGGTATTAATGCGGTGTTGAGATGATTTGCTAGGCTACAATAATTGGGATTGTTTTAATCGTTTTCATATTTCCGTTTATCTGTAAGCAGTTTGCTTGTTCTGTTGGGACTATACTTTGCACTTCTCATTTGATCTCTACTTCTATTCGAGGAACAGTCAGATAATCAAAATTTGCTTGGCTTTTACTCTACCACTAGTTGGTATTTGTGTCTGATCAAGTGTGGTACATTGGGAATAATGCCTTGATTTATGTTGCTTTGATGGATCAACTAGTACTTTATTGTAGACGTTGAAATATTACCTTTGAGCTTTTAGTTTGGATATATGTATGTGATAGCTGTTAGATACATCAAAAACTATCATATTAAAGAATTCATGATCTTTCACTTATGATTATAATATAGTAGTTTTTTAGTGCTAGAAATTTAGATTAGGCAAGGATGTCTTAAAGTTCCAAATTATTGAGACCAAATTGCAATTCTGTTCCTTGTTCCTCAAAGTTGTCAGTGGATGTTCAATGGCTGGAGTTTTGCTGGTCAATTTGTGCTTCTTGAGTTCTCTTCGAAAAAAATCTTATACTGTGGTTATTGTGAAGTGCCTGACTCAATTTTCACATGGTGCAGAGTTATAAGAGAGGTCAAATAAGTGATAGAGAAGTCTCAGATGCTGTCTGGAAACATCTATTCCAGGGAAAATTGACATATTTGCACTGGAATAAAGGACATGAAATGGCTCCCACAATAGGAGAGCAAGGGGGAACTCTTCTGGTTCGAAAATTACCTGCTGCTGATCCAACGTAAGGAAACTCATCCTCTATGAAAGGGAATCTTGTCAGTGTTTAGAAAAATTTAAATCCATATTTACTTATGCATACTGGAGATGCATGCTATTAACCAATAATCCACCTCACAGTTGAAATCTTATATCTTGCACCCCAACAGATTCGTCTAAGTCTTGCGTGAGTGCCTAATCCAGGGCCAGCAGTTATGAGATTCTGTTGCTTTTGTTTGTTGGCTGTCTATGTCCTTTGAGCTTGTAGCCTTATTCCATATTACAGGGGGGTATTAGGCAGCAGAAATTATACTCTTCCTTTTTAGTTTACATAAGCAGGTTTATGCCTAGCTTTTACCATAAAGCTGGATAAGCTGTCATTGTATCACATAACTAGGAAGCAGCTTTTAGACTAATTCAAGTTTTGCGGTTGCCAGTTTCGTAGTTAATGTGTATCACTACCATATTAAGTTCTCTATTTATTGTTTAACTGCCTTGGGGAATGCAATAGCTGTTGACACCTGAATGAAGTGATAAATGCAAAAAGGAAAATGATATGTACTGTTTGAATCTTTGCTTTTCTCCTTCTTTTCTAGAAGATTGTGTCAAAATTATGATCTTAGTATTTTATTCTTCATTGGCAGGCGTGTTTTTGTTGGAGATGTTGTAGTTCTGAAGGATCCTTCAAAATCAGATAACTATCTTGTAAGAAGATTAGCTGCTGTTGAAGGTTATGAAATGGCATCTACTGATGAGAAGGATGAGCCTTTTATTCTAGAAGAAGATCAGTGCTGGGTGTTGGCTGATAATGAGAAGTTAAAGGCCAAGGTATAAGCTCTTTTGCAATTATGAAATTTATCAATGAAAGTAGACATGTTTCTGTTGTGTTCAGTTCATTGCCCACTTTTTCCATTTGGAAAAAAGAGTTTCAGTACTATAGTGGAACTAGATTTATATTCATTTTTTAATTTAGGGTCGTAGAAAAGAAATCAACTAGTTCCTAAAACTGGCAGAAATTAGAAAATCTGGGCTGTTGGGTTTTTGTTAGGCTGCTTGAAATTCAGATTTCAGTTCTGAAATTTTGGTAAAAGTTGTTGAAACTTCAGATTTGAATTGCTAGAAACTTAGGTTGGAATTGTTTGAATTTTATTGTAGGAAACAAACAATGGATAGTTCTAGGAATCACTCATAGGGTAGGAAGCTAGGAATCATTCTTAAGTTTTAAGAATCACTTTTAGAAGAAAGCATCATGTTGGAGTATTGGTTTTAACGATAGGATCCTATGGAATAGAAGCCAAACCTTCCTTATTCCTTTATGATTGGATACCATGATTGTAGGCATTTAGTTACAGATCTATAGTTGATTATTTTCATATGCACCCATATGTTCTTGTACATATTCATATATCTATCATCACAATGGATATGGAAAAAATTCGTAGAAAACCTATCTTTATTGTGTATTTGTTTCTTCTTGTCTTTGTTTCATGGTTCTAGAGTTGGTCTTCCCATCGACCCAAAAAAAAAAATTTCCTTTTATTGACATTAGAAATGAAGTTGTGTTCATTTGTACGCTTGTTCTATTGTTCTTATTCGTCTATTGTTCGTGTCCATTCGTCATTCCAATAAGAGACAAAGTCACGTTAAAGCACTTATGCTATGATGTTTTCTTCTCTATTTGATGTCTTTTATGTCAAAGAAGAAAGAAGAAAAAAAGTAAGAGTCAAACATGACCTTAGTAGGAGTCAAACATGACCTTAAACATGGGCATATACTAACATTTGTTCCTTTCAACTAGCCAGTTAGACATATAAATGCACCAATTCGTGTTTCCCTTGGGACAAACTAACAAACTAGACACGATCTTGCACACGAGCGTGTGCTAACCTGTGTTCCTCTCAGGAAAACTAGCAAGAAAAACATGGTGTCACATATAGACGTGTTCCATCATGTGTTCCTTTGGGGAAAACTAGCAAGACAAACTCTCCTAAGCTAAGAACGACAATTTGAATATTTGGCATCAACCATTGCGGTAGCAATGACATAATGAGATATTATCTTGCCCTCTTTATTATAACAGAAGGATGCTCTTAATGAATGGATTGTTGACATTGGTGCTTCAGATTATTTGACGAGCCTTATACTATGTTCTCAAATTATAAAAATATGTTGATAATTTGTCTTTGTAGCAAATGGCAATACATTTATGGTGGCTGGGATTAGATATGTTTGCCATTGAATTCATTTGACAGTTTTTGCTTCATGTTCGTAGTTAAAAATATGATATTCTTTCTATTATTAAATTGCACAGTAATCTTTCTTTTTGATCAATGTATATTTCAAGATCCTTATTTGGGGAGGATAATTGGCAATGCTGAGGAGCGATACGATCTCACTATCTTACTAGTTCTTCTCCCACACCAAAAACACCCAAAGTCCTTTTTTATCTACTTTGTCTAAGTTTGATGTGATGTTATGGCATGAACGTTTCATCCATCTTAGTTTTCCTTGTGTGAAGCATTTATACCTAAAATTATTTATTAATAAGAAAGTCTCTTCTTTTTATTGTGAATCATTCATTCTTGCGAAGCAACCAATTCATCATTATCTAATTTATCCTTACAAATCTTCAAAGGGTTTAAAATCTATAGTAGTGATGGCTCTTGTATAGTCTAAAGTAGTGATGCAAAAGAGCTTAAAATCTATAGAAGAAATAAAAGAAGAAAAATTAGTCAATGGTGGGATGAAGGATGAGAATTGAGTTGACAACAAAGGCAGAAATTTAGATTATGTTGAGATTCCTTACTAGATAGGAAGTAGTAGTAGGATAAATATATTATTCTAGTTTTAGATATGTTATCCTAGTTCTTTAGGACTTATTTATAGAATTTTTACTGGAATAGGACTTAAATTTGTTAGAAAATTTGGCCTACTAGAAGAAGAGTTGTAAGAACTTCTCTATAAATGTGTGTATACTCAGCCCTTCAATGATAAGAGAACCTGAATTTTTTCTATAAACTTGATTTTTCAACTGAAAGGTGTGATGCTTTCTTCTAAGAGTTATTCTTGGACCCTATGAGTGATTCCTAGTTTTCTACTCTCCATTGTTTGTATTCCTCGTTAAATTCCAGCAAACCTAACCTAAAATTCCAGCCATATTAAACCCTAAAATCCTAGCCTCAAATTTCCAGCAATAATCCCTAAAATCCCATCTATACCTAATGAAAAATTTAGCATTTCAAGCTAAAATTCAGACCTGAAACTTGATATTTCAACAGCCTAATATCAGCCATATTTCCTAATTTTGTGATTTTTAGCTACTAGTTAATACTTCTTCTATTTGTCCTACATCAAGTAGTCTCCCAAGGCTTGGTTTTACTCAATTCAGCATAAATATGACAATTTGGCTGCAAGCAAGGCCAAGCAGTTCATTTCGTGTTTATTAAATTGTCTGAAGATGGGAAGAGGTCAATTTTGATTGTATACGTTGATGAAATGGTTCTCAACGGAAATATATCCTAGATATTTTGAAGGAAACTAGTAAACTTGGTTGTCGACCTACTAGCGTGCAATTGGAAACATAATATCTTTGCAGATGATCCTAAAACTGTCAAGGAAAGTTATCAATGTCTAATTGGGAAGCTAATCTACCTATCACTTACCACACCTAACATTGTTTATAGTGTAAGTTTAGTTAGTTAGTTCATGCATGCTCCCACAAAAAGACATTGTGCCTAACTATCTTAAAGGAACTCTAGAAAATGGCATTTTGTTTTGGAAGAATGAGATTCAGGAGATTGAAGGTTTTGTGGATGTTGATTAGGTTGGTTTAGTTGAAGATGCTAAGTCCACCATAGGGTAACATTATTATATGGCATAGCAAGAAACAAACTATTGTGGCTAGAAGTAGTGCAAAGCCAGAGTATAGGACGTTTATACAAGGGATATGAGAACATATTTGGCTTCATAGGCTATTATCATATTTGAACATTTTGAAAAGAAAAAAAAAATTTCTATCAAAAATTCTGTCAAGACTGAGAATGAGGATGGGAAGATTTGTTTATGCTATGTGCCAACCAGTTCACAAGAAGTTGATGTCCTCACAAAAGCACTTCTTAGAGCAAGTTTTGAGTCAAATATATGCAAGCTAGGAATGATCAATAGATGTTCACTAGCTTGAGGGGGAGTGTTGAAGATTATTTCCTTCCTTATTTAATACCTTGATTTTAGGCATTTAGTTGCAGATCTATAGTTGATTATTTCCACACATACTTGTATATATTCATATATCTATCAATATAATGGATATGATAAAACTGCTAAAACCTATCTCTACTGTGTATTTGTTTCACCTTGTATTTTGTTTCACATCATACCCTTTATTTGAAGACTCAAAAGTTGTAGAGAAAATTCAAGTTCTACTTTTGTTAAAGGCCTATGTACACACACATATATTAAAGTTCTTGAAACCGTTATCCTAGTAGTAAAAGGATTCCTAACTAAAATTCCCCAAAAAAAAAAGTAGAATCTTGTTTTAACAAGGATTCTTTGTTCTTGGAAAAAAAGTCCTACACAAACTAAGACAATATAGTTATTATTAATCCTTATGGAGTAAAGAAAACCTAGCATAAAGTAAATTGTCAAAATTGTCCTTGCTAGCCTTGCTTTTACATCAAACTCTACCTTCATTCCACCAAATTAAAGTTTATGGTTGAGTAATTTCCCTTCTTATTTCGTTATAGACCCTATGTTCTTTTGCATCAATTTTCTAATAGTTCACAAACTCTTACTGGAGTTGCTTTTTTTTTTTCTCCAGTCATAGGCTCATAATAATATCATGGCCATTGCGTAACCCCACAACTAAATTTGTTGCTTGCCTAATGCAACAAAGGAAATTTGAATGGAATGTTGCTCCACTTCTGATGTGACTAGATTTCTATTTTTGAAATAACCCTTCTAAGAAACTTATCAATAATGATGGCCCTTCTGAGGTTCTAAGTTTTACTTGTATTGGGAATTTTCTTTTTTCTTACTAGTTGGAGATGGAACAAGTAGGACATTTCTTCTTATTAATAATCAAGTTTTAGGTTTTAAGTATTTTTCTACCTTAATTAGGAACATATGATACAACTAACAACATTTACTATAAAAAAATTTTTTTATTGCTTTTGCGCTATCTTTCAGGTTACAATTTGTATCTCTTTTCTTTTTTGTGATCTTTTGGACGTTCGAGCTAAAATTCTTTCTTTTTGGACGTTCGAGCTAAAATTCTTTCCTTTTGGATCTGTCTCCTTATGTTTTTAGCTTTACTAATGGTTCATCGTCACAAGATTCTGTATATTTTATTGTTTTTGCCAACTTGTAACAATGTGAAGAACTCACTCTCTTTCTTCCCCTTCTCTTATGTGAATTGCTATCAAAGAGCTATCATAGTCATTATGGTAAATGGTAAAATTTTCCTAGCCAAAGAAAAGTGTAAAGTTGCTTATATTTTTCATTTTTCTTTTCACTATGATAAAATTTGTTTCTACAAATATTGTGTTTGGAAGATCCTCTAATTGAGTGCCTGAAATTGTGTAGATGTGCATCTTATGTCTACAGTGGTTTATGTCTTCTTGATTACATTCATGTTCATCTTGGATGTTGGTCATAAAAACATTGTTTTATGCATCCCTTGCTTTAGTTCCATTTAACATTATTACTTGGGGAGGAAAAGCTAGGAGAAAAGGCTTATCTATTATGAACAATGTATGGCATTTGTACATAGCGTGTACACCTATAAAAGGAAAAGAACACCTTTCCTATATTTATCATATTGAAAACATAGGAATCCCACTAATTAGGGAATCCCAGTAACGGGGAAATGTACAATTAATCCCACTAATGAGGGAATATAGAATCTTCACACTAATTAGGCACACCTAAGCGGCTGACCAACATACCCTTTTTCACTCTTCCCCTCAAAATTGGTGAATATGGATTTGTCATTCCCAGCTTGCCAAGGATACTCTGCAATACTTTGGTACTCAACTCTTTCGTAAGCAAATCTACAAGTTGTCATCCAGTTGGAATATAAGTTGTACAAATTAACCCACTTTCTAGTTTTTTCTTTAATAAAGTGCTTATCAATTTAAATATTTTTTTCCCTATCATGTTGTATTGAATTACATGCAATATTTATCACTAATTTATTATTCCAGTATAACCTCATTAGACCACTTCACCTTTTCCTCAACTCATCAAGGATTATCTTTAACTATAATAGCTCAAAAATCCTTAGTGCCATAAATCTAAATTCTGCCTCTTCATTTGATCTTGCCATAACATTCTGCTTCTTACTTCTCTATGTTACCAAGTTGCCACCCTAAAATGGACAATATATAGAAGTAGACCTTCTATCAATTGGTGAACCTGCATAATTTACTGTAACATCTGCTTCAAAGACTAACTCGTTATCTCTTTTGAAATGAATTCCTTTCTTTGGACTTCTTTTTAGATAGCCTAGAATTCTATAATTAGCCTGTAGATGAACTCCTTAGGGATGCATAAATTGGCTTGTTACACTAACTGAATATGCTATATTTAGCCTTGTCTGTGATAGATAAATTGGTTTTCCAACTACATGTTGCTGCATCTCTTGATCAACAGAAGAATTTTCTTTAGCTTCACCAAGTTTATAGTTGGGATCTATAGTTGTTGGTGTTAGTTTACAAGCTAGCCTTTTTGTTTCTTATAAGAGACCAATTACATATTTTTGTTGTAAAATGAAGATCCCCTATTTGAAATGAACTACTTCAATCCCCAAAAAATATTTTGAACTACCTAGCTTCTTTCTTTCAAACCCTCGAATTAAACATTCCTTCAAAGATAGTCTCTCCTTTTAATCATTTTCGATCACAATTATATCATCATCATAACCTAACAATGTTGAAACAAAATAACATCCCTTTATGATGATGATAAAAGTGACAAAGATAGATTACTATTACTCATAGATGATTGGTTTAGGTTTCCAATTAGTATAGCCCGTCCTTTTTCTTAACAACTCCAATCCTCTGTTTTGATCCTTGGTCCTGAAATCCATAAAAGGGATGAATTTCTTTTTAAGTATATGATTGAACCAGCTACTTTTAATGACAATCCTTCTTTGCAAATTAGTTTAGTTAAACTAGATGGAACAAATAATCTGGCTTGGTCGTAGTCATGCTTGCTGTTTATTCAGGCTAAGGGATTGCAAGGCTATATCGATAATGGAAAAATAAAACCAAATGAAATTGATGATGGACATAGCAAATAGGATCTAGAAAACTCTCTCATGTATGTCATGGTTGATCAATTCAATGCAACCATAATTTGCATGTGGTTATCTTCTCCTAGATACAGCTATGAAAAGTTGGGATGCAACTACACAAACTTACTCCCAATTAGCCCAGATATATGAGTTGTAGAAAAAAGTTCACGTAACAAAACAAGATGAGATGATTAGTGCTCAATATTTTTCTTAACTTAGTGGCTTGTGGCAAGAACTTGACCATTATTAAGATTTTTAAGCATCTTGTAAAACTGATACAACAAAGTTCCATAAATTAATTGAAAAGTAACGTGTGTATGTCTTCCTAACATGATTGAATAATGTGTTTGATCATATTAGAATACAAGTTCTTGGGCATGATCCTTTTCCCTCCTTGTGGCAAGCTTATAGCTATGTGCAATAGGAAGAGAGTATATGCAATGCTATGTTGCCATGAACAATCAGTTATGATGGTCAACTCATCTACCATCAATACAAAAGTTGATGTAGTTAGGGGTTGATTCTATGAGGGGAGTAGAACAAGATTGTTAGCATTCCTCCTAGTGATAGTGTTCAGCACGTAGTGAAGCAACCTAACCTTATTCAAACAGATATGCATAAGGGTAAGATGGGGAATGGGACAATTGCCACATAGGCAGGTTGTTAGTAGTTAGTTATGGAGGGAGATTGTAGAGGACATCATATAGATGACTATAGGAGAAAGAGGGAAACATTGTTGAGAGTATACTGAATTGTATAGGCCTGGAGGAGGTGATCCACTGCTGTAACCCTATTCTATACGTAAATAATACAATTTCTACATTCTCCCCTATTATTGATGCTTTCATTGAGAGACCAAGTTGGGTAGAGATTGTGTGCAAACTAGGATGGAAGCTAGAGTTTCTACAGTGGAGGCGTCTCTTAGGAGACAAGAATCATCCCTCTCAGCCAAGAGGTTAAGTCACACGACACCACCTTAAAGGATCTAAGAACTCAACTTAGTTCCTTGATGACTAGCGTAGAAACATTGGCCAAATCACAGAACCTCTTGCAGTCAGAGTTGAGGGATGGCTTTCAAACTCTGATGGAAAAGAATTCACAGAAGCAGCACATGGGGAGTGAAGAAGAGGCTCCGCCGGTGTTTACCCACCACACATCCTCCTCTGCAGATGGCGGTAGGCATGCGCAACATACGTCGCACATTGCCGGTGGTGAAAGAGCTGCGAGTGGCCAACAGGGAACTGGTACCCGCTGACAAGGGAACCACGGTTCCTCGGCTTCTACAGAACGGGCATGGGAAGAATATAGGAATGTAGTACGTCGGGTTGACTTACCAGCATTCCACAGTGAAGACCCATTTGCATGGGTCATGCCAGTTGAATCATATTTTATGATTCATGAGATTCCCCTTGAGCTGCACCTGCCGATGGTCCAGATCTGCATGGAGGGGACGACGTATTACTGGTTTATGACTTTACGGGAGTTCGACCCCTGCATGATGTGGGAAAGGTTCAAACGTTCCTTGTTTGAACGTTATGGGGAAAGGGACGAGGGTGATCTGATTGAGAAATTGAAGTCAATGGCTCCGCATGGGTCATTGGACGTGTATATCGACGAGTTTGAGAGGGTGGTGTCGCGAATAGCTTACTTTCCTAAAGAGTGGTATATGAGTTGTTTTTTGGGAGGGCGACGTGAAGAGATTAAGAACCGGGTTCGAACTGATGAACCTCCAACTCGAGCTCGGCTCATCTCTATCGCTCGAAAGGTGGAGAGAGAATTAGTCGGGGAAGGGATCATATGACCCGGAGAAGCGAAGGCTAAGCCCGAAATTTTTCACGCTAATATTGGGTCTCGGTTGGGCACTTATAATGCCCAGCGTCCAGATTAGCCTAACCATACAGCTGGAAGTTTGAAGAGTGACGCAAGGGAGTCACCTAATAAAAACCGACATACCATGACAGATGGTAATCGTCCAGGAGTTTCTAAATGGAGGGGGACAAGAAATCTATCTTACGAGCAACTTATGGAAAGAAGGGCCAAGGGTTTGTGTTTTAAGTGTGGACAAACTTATGGTCCACTCCATCGATGTCCAGATAAGGAATACAAGTTAATTGTGTGGGAGGGTGACAAAGAAGACAGTGGGGCGAATATTAATGAAACAACGGTGGTCGATGGGGAGCTGGTGTGTAATTCGATGGAGTTCAGGGAAATAGGGAAGGACCAAACCTCATCCACGAAGTCCATGGTCTTGTTAGGTAAGCTTAATGAAATGCGTATTGTTATTTTGGTTGATAGTGGAACTAGCCATAATTTTGTGTCCAACTGGTTGGTTCAAACTATGGGCATTTCCATTATTCCTACTAAGACATTAGGAGTAATGTTGGGAGATGGACATCGATCCTTCTCACAAGGAATTTGCTAGGAGATTAAGTTGGAGCTGAATGGAGAAAGGTTTAGTGTGAATGCATATGTCTTTGACACTGGTGGACCCGATATAATCCTAGGGGTGGCTTGGCCGGAAACATTAGGTGAGGTAAGGATTGATTGGAAGAAGATGTACATGTCATTTACCCGGAGAAGTGCAAAGATTACCTTGCAAGGAATTAACATGCTAGCCTCCTCTCCTCATGCTTTACAACAAATGTTAAAGAATCGGGACGTGGAAGTAGAGGGGATGTTGTGGTCCATGGGAATCAGTGGTCTTTATCTGAAGAGATGGGAACCTTAGATGCAGTAAAACAAGAAGAGTTGCAAGCTGTCCTATTCAGCTTTGAATCAGTTTTTCAAGAGTCCAGAGAGCTGCCACCTAGAAGGGATCATGACCATCCTATTGAGCATGACGTCCCTCATGGATTAGAGATGGATTCTACAGAATTGTCTACACCAGAAGCAGTTCTGGCCTCCCGCATGTCTAAGTCCAAGGGCAGCAACATCCTACAGTGGCTTGCTCGTTGGAAAAACAAACCCGCAGGGGGAATTACTTGGGAGGATGCAGATTTTTCCTTCTATTTACCTTGAGGACAATGTGCGTATTCATCAGGAGGGAATTGTTAGCATTCCTCCTAGTGATAGTGTTCAGCCCATAGTGAAGCAGCCTAAGCCTATTCAAACATATATGCTTAGGGGTAAGATGGGGAATGGGACAATTGCCACATAGGCAGGTTGTTAGTAGTTAGTTATGTAGAGAGATTGTAGAGGACATCATATAGATGACTATAGGAGAAAGAGGGAAACATTATTGAGAGTATATTGAATTGTATAGGCCTGGGAACTCTTCCCAGGAGGTGATCTACTGCTGTAACCCTATTCTATACGTAAATAATACAATTTCTACGTTCTCCGCTATCAAAGATAATAAAAACTGTGATTGTTGTTGAAATTGAGACACACCAAGGACTCATGCTTGAAACTTTATGGTCGTCCAACAAGTGGTCGAGGGGTAAAAGGTTTGGGAGTGCACAGCCTTAAGCTCACATGTTTGAAACTCTTGATACTGAACTACTAAGAGAAACCAATCCTTCTAGTGGACTTTCTAATTCTTATGGCCAAGCTTGAATCTCCTTCCACTCCGTCCTCTTATCTTGCACACTAAGCTTTTAATATTAGGCATATTGTTCAAAATATCTATGATATTTTTAACTCGTGGATTTTAGATTTTGGAGCATTATATCATATGGCTAGTGCTTGAAAAAAAATTCTTCACCTATTATTCTTTTTCAAATCGTGATAAAGTCTCTATAGCTGGCAGCTCTTTATATCTTATTGTCAGGAAAGGTTCTATAAGCTATGCTCCTTCCATCAACTTACCATTTGCTTTACATATTTCTTTTTTTTCACATAATCTTCTGTCTGTTAGTGCTCTTACAAGAGATTTGAATTGTAAAATTGAATTTGTACCTTCTCATTCTATCATATGGGAGTTAAGCACCAAGAAAATGATTGGCTATGGTTGACTGCACAATGGCCTATATCGACTAGTTGAGGACTGAGCTCATGCTTGATTAGGTGAATGTACATCAACTCAGCACCAAATTATTTAGTGGCATAGGTGATTGGATCATCCTTCTTTTTAAAAGCTCTATCCTCTTTTATTTAATCAGTGTAATGTGGAGACCTTAGTTTGTGATGCTTGTGAACCTGCTAAGCATTCTAGAACTTCATATCCTTCAATAAATAATGAATGTTTAGTCCCTTTTGAGATGATTCATTTTGATGTGTGTGGCGCAGCCAAATGGTTTCTCATCTGATTATAAATGGTTTGTGATGTTTATTAATTGTTATAATAGGATGACTTGCGTGTATTTAATGCTTGCAAAAAATGATCTCTTACTTCCAGTCCTTCCATAGGATGACTAGTATACAAGTTAGTGCTAAGGTGAAAATTTTATGCGCTGATAATGGTACTGATGGAGAAAACCTTTCTTATCTATTTAGATAATCATGGGTTTGTACAACAAACTAGTTGCGTTAATATTGCTGCTCAAAATGGTGTTTCTAAATGAAAAAACAAATATCTTTTAGAAATTGTTAAGGCTCTTATGTTCACTACGAATCTTCCTAAGACTTATTGTGGTGATTACCACTGCCTATCTTATCAATATGCCCTTGAGGAACTTGAATTTCATATGTTTGATAGAACTTATTTGATGTAATAACTCTTAGATTATCCCTCCAAAATTCTATGGGTGTGTTTGTATTGTGCATAAAAACACTAGGAGAGAATTTGATCCTAGAGCCTTGAGATGTGTTTTTGTTGGACACTCTACTAAAAAGGGATATAAATGCTATCATCCAACCACTAGAAAGTCTTATGATCATGTGGAAGTGGTTTCCCCTGTTCAACCTATTCTTGAGTTGCCTATTCTTGAGCATGGAACGATGATAAGATTTCTAATTCCATTAGAGGACCAAAAAACTAATAAGACTTTTGATTTTGTTAGAAGACCAAAAACTAATCTGGTAACAAGTAGATTGGACTAGGCTTGGAAATTGGGCCTGAGCCCAGCTTAGAAAGTCAACTGGTAAGGCTCGGGTTGACCAAAATTGGGCCCGAGGCTTGATGAACAATGAGAAAATGACGTCGTTTTGAAATATTTATTTTAAAAATAAGTCGAGTTACCTTTGGCTTGGTCGGGCTCGTGCTCGGGCCAAATAGCTTCATGTCCTGTAGGGCCTGGGGCTCCCAGGCCCGCCCTAGCCCATTTCCATCCCTAGATTGGACATACCTAATTTGTTGATGTATGCATGTAAGAAAAAGGAGGAGGATGGCATAAATAATACTCTTTACAGCCATTCATTTGGTCATCCAACCTGGATCAACTCCTGTGGCATCAAATCATTTACCTCTTCCTGCTCCTAAATTATTCGTTGAAATTCCATCCCATCATCCATATGATAAATTTGTTACCTATGATGTACTGCCCCCTTACTATAGAGCTTTCTTGTCTTCATTGCATTTTATCTCTTTACCACAGGGGTGGAAGGAATTTTTTTAATGATGCCATGGTGGAAGAGATGAAAGCCTTGGTAAAGAATAAAACTTGGGAATTTGTCAATCTTCCATTAGGCAAGAAGCCAGTAGGATGTAAGTCGATATTCACGGTAAAGCATAGGGTAGATGGCTTTATTGAGAGGCTAAAGACTCAATTGGTGGCAAAAGGTTTGACCCAAAACTAAGAGATTGATTTCCAAGAAACATTTGCACCTGTTGCCAAGATGAATTCAATAAGAGTCCTCTTATATTATTCAGCTAATCTTGGATGGGACCTTAAACATTTTGATGTTAAAATTTTTTTCGTATTTGGTGATTTGGAAGAGGAAGTCTATATGGAGATTTCACCGGGTTTTCTAATAAAAAAACTTAAGGGAAGTATGTTATTTAAAGAAAGCTTTTATACAGTTTGAAACAGTCACCTTGAGCATGGTTTGATCGATTCAATAAGTAATGATTGCTTTTGGATACAAACAAAGTAATGCAGGTCACACTTTGTTCATCAAGCATCTATAAGATTATTTTTATCGTATATGTTGATGATATAGTGGTGACATGTAACAATCAAGAAGAAATGACTAGATTGAAGAAATATTTGGCAAATGAGTTTGATATTAAAGGTTTGGGCAAACTAAGATATTTTCTTAAGATAGAGTGATACAATTAGAAAGTCTCAAAGAACACATTTCAAAAATCCCAAGTATGTGGACCAAGTACGTGGAGTATTGGTAGCAAGTTTCTTGAGACGTGAAGACTTTGCAGCAGATGACTTGGTCTACAACTTGCCTAAAATAAGTCAAGTAGTTGTTAATAAATTAAATCTCTATTCAAGCAAATGGTTGAGGCTTTGTTGATCGGTATGAATGTAGAACTTTCGTCCTAGTAAGTATGGTCTCCACATTCCGATAGCATAAGTCGACCAAGATAGCTTGTTGCTACCCTAAGCTCGACTCGTGAATGCTATACCTTGTTGTGATAAGTTCGCTCCCATTCCTTCACTTGAAGCATCAATTTCAACAATGAAGGGCTTATCAAAATTGGGCATGGCTAGTGTTGGTGTAGTGGTCATGGTGCACTTTAGTTGCTAGAAGACTATGGCTGCTTCATTTTTTCAAAAGAATTGCCCTTTCTTTAACAGGTTGGTGAGGGGTCGTGCTATTACACCATAATTTTGCACAAATTTTTTATAATAGCCAGTGAGGCTCAAAATACCTCATAATTGAGCAATATTAGTTGGTGAAGGTTAGTTAAGCAGAACTTCGACTTTTGCATGATCAACTTTAATGCCATTTGGCGTAACAACATGTCCTAGGTGATGGAGAATTGAATAGCAACGTGTGCTATTAAGTTTGTGATGGCAAATTGAATTCTACTTCGGGCAAGAATTGAACCATAAGTGAAGTTCGAATATTTCTTTTCTGCCCATCTTATTGCTTTTCAAGGAATTAAATACAAGAAAGTAATATCTAATTTCCTAAATAAGAGTAAAGGCAACAGCTAATAGTAAGAAATCAGCAACAGAGATTTAATTTATTAACAACTACTTGACTTATTTTAGGCAAGTTGTAGACCAATTCATCTGCTTCAAAGTCTCCACGTCTCAAGACACTTGCTGCCAATACTCCACGTACTTGGTCCACATACTTGGGATTTTTTAAACGTGTCCTTTTAGACTTTCTAATTGTACCGTAGAGGTTGCACAATCAGAAAAGGGCATATTTATCTCCCAAAGAAAATATGTTCTTGACTTACTAAAAGAAACGGAAATATTAGGCTGTAAACCTCCTGATACTCCAATTGAAGCCAATCATTGATTAAAGGAAAATATTGGAGAACAGGTTGACATTGATCGACATCAAAGATTGATTTATCCATACACTACCTAACATTGCCTATGCAGTGAGTATAGTAAGTCAATTTACACATAGCCCTTAGACTACACATCTTGATGCTGTTTTTCAGATTTTGAGGCATCTCAAATTTAGTCTTTGTAAAGGATTACTCTTCTCAAATGGCCATTTAAGAATAGAAGCATACACTGATGTTGATTGGACGGCATCTCCTAATAATAGAAGATCTACTTCTGGTTATTATACCTTCATTGGTGGGAATTTGGTCACTTGGAGAAGCAAAAACTACGATGTCGTTGCTAGATCGAGTGCTGAAGAAGAATATAGAACTATGGCTATGTGAACTTCAATGCCTTAAAAAGTTAATGCAAGATATACATCTTCTTGAAAAGAAGTCTGTGCTGCTACAATGTGACAATAAGGCATCTATTTGCATTTCATAATCCAGTCCAACATGATCATAAAGAACTTATTAAGATTGATCTATTCTTTATAAAAGAAAAATTGGATGATCAAAACTTTAGAATCAGCTATACAAATTCAGAGAGTCAATTAGCATACGTATTTAGTAGGGCTTATGTAATAGATTATTTCATTCCTTAGTATGCAAGATGGCATGGGATATTCATATCCCATCTTGAGGGGTAGTTATTGATAGTTGTGATTTTAGGTTTGGTTTTTAGGATTTAATTATGTGCATTCCTGTAACTAGGTATTTGCTATTATTTTCTATTTAGCTAGGGATATTTATGTAATTATTTTTATCTCAAACTATAAGTGATTAACAGGGGTTTTATTCAGATTTTTCCCAGTTTTGAAAAGTTTACATAGGAACAGGAAGGACATTTTCTAATATGATTGGTGGAAAATTTGTATGTCTCTTATGCCAACAACTATGATAAGAGACCCATCAATAATAATAACTTTTCTATTACTTGGACAAAGAGTGTAAACTATAAACTGATTGGTGAGTGAGTCATGTAGTTCGTGGTGCCTGAATCTATTACCCATAACGACAAAAGGCTTTCTGCTAGACATTAAGTCTTGGGTGAGTTGGTCATGTAGTTCGCGGCGCCTTAATCTCATAATCATAGTCATCATCACCGTCATCATCATCACATCCAGTTGAATCTCACACAATGCGGGGTTTGAGGAGGTATGATAGTACGTAACCTTACCCCTACAAAGTAGAGAGACTATTTCCAATAGACCCACAGACAAATGTGACATGAAGAGTTTAAAAAAAATCAAGTATGTGATGCAAGTTTAGAAGACAAAATAATAATAATAAGAAGAATAATAATACTAATAATAATAATATTAATAATAATAATAAGGCAAATAGGAATATAAATATTAAGAAAATAATAAGAATTCTAATACTAATAATAATAATAATAATAATAAGCACAATAAAAATAATAATAAGAAAAGAAGAAAAGTCTGATCAGCTGATCAGACTAGCTAAATAGTAATAAGACAAATAGATTCTCGGCGCCTGAATCTATGACCCATAAATGACGAGGATTTCTGCAAGTCATTAAATCCAATTGAACAGGAAGGATTACCTGACAAAGCTAATGAACTCGAGAACTCGCATGTGATGTTGTACTTAGCTGACCCATCAACCTTCTAAGCTTATCGATACCTTCCCTGCTGAATTGGCCCAGTTCTTGTAGCTTTTTTTTATTATGTTTAGTGATGTCAGAGCTAATGAACTCGCATGTGATGTTTTATTTAGCTGACGCAGTAGCCTTCTAAGCTTGTCAATGTCTTCACTGCTGAATTGCCCCAGTTCCTATAGCTTTTCTTGATTATTTTGATTGATGTCGGCCGAATTAGAAGACTAGTTTCCCTTGTTGCCCCACTCTCAGCTTGGTGGTTTACCATGCAATTTCAAGCAACTTTCGTTCATGTGTCTTGATTTCTTACAGTTTGTACTTCAAAGGCTGTCTTTGAGGTCTCTAATAATCCGATTCCGGCAGCTGACTCTATAATAGATTGGTATATTATGTGACTGATTTCCCTCCTTGTCTTGTTGTTCTGGCTTTTATCTTTATTTCATGTACTTGAGCAACATCCTTAACCTTAGAGTAAATTTGTCGAATTGTCTCCAAATCGCTTTTACTGTTGGGAGAAACATGCAGGTATCACTAATTTCAGGTGTCTCGGAACTTTGTAGCCATGACATAATAAGAGAGTCCTCTTCATCCCAAACTTCGAAACCTGATTCTTCTTGTTCGGGACAAGTTCCCAATAGGTTACTTCCTTTACCTTTTTACTCAGTTTTTCTTTACCTTTTGAGGATGGTTTGTACTAGTTGAGGCCACTTTAGATAATTCTTACCATTCAGTTGGCATGTAACTGATATGTTTGGAAGCTCACCTTTTGATTGAACTTCTTTAGAATTTTGGGTGGCTTTTTGGATAGAATTAATTTCTGTGATTTCAGACATGGCTTTTGTGATTGGAGTTTGAATCGGGTGAGGTTTGTGATTAGAGTTGAAAGAAAAAGAAATCGCAGTGATGAAAAGGAGTATGGTTTGGTTGGGAAAGTGCACCATTGAAGGTTGCACTATGATTGGAGATTGCAACAATGAAGACTGCTAGCAATTGCAATGAAGGCAGCGGCACAATTTTCCTCAAGAAACCTAAGGCTCTAATACCAGGAGGAAAAGTTGGGAGAAAATGCTCATATTATACGAACAATGTATAGATTATTTATACATTTACATTTTTCACGCCTAATTACCAACTAAAACATAGGAATCCCACTAATTAGGGAATACTAATAATTGGGGAAACTACAATTAATTCCACAATTGAGGAATATACACTCTTCACACTAATTAGGCACAATTAAGTGTGAACAAAAAAGCCCTTTTCTTTTTTCCGCTTTCTAGAGCATTTAGTGATCTCAGGTTCGCTAGTTCAAGATGTAGGCTGCTTTTATATACTGTTGGTGATATATCTCAGAGAGCATGTGTTTCTATGGAATTTTTGGCAAAATCTGATTATCTTTCACCATATATTTTCTGGAGGGAACTCAGGAAGCTAATGATAGTCGAACATTTGGGCCAGTTGCCATGTCAGACATAGTTGGTCGAGTTTTATATTGCCTCCGAACTGCTGTAGACCATGGCCCTGTGCTGAATAGGTAAGTTGCTAGTCCCCAATGTTAAAATATGTTAAGCTCGGTAATGCCTATTATGGGTTTGAAGTACTATATTCCATGTACCAGTCATCTAAGCATGCAAAAGGATGCACCAGTGTTAGAAGTGGAGCTAGACGTGGAGGAGATGGCAAAAAATCACAAGGCATAGATTCTGCCACAAAAGCTTCAAGAAATGGTTTTTGTAAGAGCTCACTTATTTCTAGTTTCTAGTCCATAAATATATATAAAAAATTCATTTGTCTTTAAACTTATTCGTAATGGGAGGATAAATTATTTTTGCCAGGGTGCTGCAATCAAGCTATACGGTCTTCCTTTGCCCTGAAAAGAACAAACTGGCTCTTGTGCAACCTGGAGTTTTTAACTTACGATTGCATTAGAACAATTGTGTAATTTGTGATTCCAGACCAGGAAAAGAGGTAATGGGAATTGAATGCTGGCTATATCTGCCACTGCAGTTGCTGTTGCTGTAGCTCTTTACTTACCTCGCCACATATGAAGACTTGATCGACCCTACCTTTGTGGTTTTAAGATTGATAATATGTCCGTTGGGACATATTGGTTTTCGAAATAAAGTTTTGGCTATGCATAGCTTGCCGTACAATGCCCCATACTATGTGATGAGGACGGAGTTATTGCTGTCAATGCTTTCTTTTTACACAAGGTATTGTGGGAATATTTCTGGTTACACTTTTCTTGGACCTCTCTAATGTGAAATCTTACGTTGCCAACCTGGAAATACTCAAATATGACTGCCAGTTCTAATACTGCATTAAGCAATTTTATCCGCCATCTTTCGTCGGAATTTATCCTATCATATGAAGGACCGCAAATCAAAGCATCATATGCAAGACTTTTGAAACACAACTAATTTCCCGAAAGCTGATTTATATTTCTTTCTAACATACTATCGGATCTTAAACTCTTAAAAGCATTAAAATTATAAGCAAAAAAAAATCTTTTTGAACTTTAAGGTTTGTGCTAAAATATATATTAATTTTTATATCAAATTTTAATATTTGAGTATTTGAAAAATAATTATAATATTTTAAACGTTCAACCTCTTAATCTTGTTATATTTTGTCAAATTTTTGATAAAATTTTATCATTATTTTTTATGGACTAGCATAATAAACATATTTTTGTACAAACCTCAATTAATTTGATTAATTTGATGTCAAGATAATTGGGCTTGTTAATTCTCTATTTAACGCATCATTGGGCCTGCATTCGTGGGTTTGCTATGATGGGTAAGCTTGGCCTATGTTTTGTAATGCACAGGAAGCCCTATTGCTAGTCCACTTTAAATACAGTCGCCTCATTGAGAACTGTATGTGCTTTTGCTGATTAGGGTTTGAAATAGCAGTAGTAAATCCTCTGCGTTTCTATCACATCGTTTCACAAAAAACAAACAATGGATTCAAGTGTTCCACAATTTTCAGGTATTTATCCATACTATTATTGAATATAGTATGTTGCAATCTTAGGGTTAATTAATTGTGTTGACTAATCATGAAATTAATCTGTAATTTCGTGTTAAAATTTCTTTAAATTGATATCAGAACCTATTAACCCTAATTGTGACTGCTACTTTTGAGTAATTTTCGAGATTCGATGATAATTTATTTGTTAGAGTTTTGATTTTGTCAAGTTATTTTATGTGAAAGCTTTTGTTACCATTGATTTGTTTTGATTTAGTACTAAATCGTGTGAGAAGTATATTGAATTTTCTGTTTGTTCTTTAAAAAACCAGAACTCGAGCCAAACCGAACCGTCCCTTACAAAAACCATTCTTCTTCTATTTTGTCGATCCTTTTCAGTATCTTTTTTCATGAAATTGATTGAGGGCTTTGATAGATCATAAAATTCTGAATCTAAGGGCACTAAATTTGTTAAAAACGGATCAAAAATTGAGAAAGATATCAAGTTTTATCCAAACCAGGTAGCGAACAGGGTCGGGCGACCTAGATACCAGTCAGCCGGGCGAGGAAGACGCAGCCCGACCCGGCTGACCGTTACCCATGCGCAGTGGGGGCACGTGGAGGCCCGTGCGGTTGTCTCCGGTGGTGTTTTTTTCCCCAAATTTTTTTTGTTTGCTCCACTTGCCCAGTTCTATTTTATGGTATTTTTCCTGAAATTTTTTGAATGCTAGATTTTTTATTTTTATTTTTCCCGAATTTTAAAATTAATAAAAATATAATGTACTCTCTGAAATTTTTTTGAAAATTTTTATACTTATTCCTAGTATTATTTGGGCTTGTGGTGTCTTGTGTACTCTCAGTGTTATATAGTTATACATCAAAATTAATTTTGGATGTAATTTATGCATATAATATTATATTATATGATTACTATGATTAATTTTGTAATTATAGTGCTAACTGAATATATGGGAACAATCTTGGGGAATGTCATTGGACTATTGTTATTCACTTTGTGTAATTGTGAGCTCGCCTATCGTGAGATCAATTATTACAAATTGCTGTTGTGATGTTGTTATTGGGCATACATTAGATACTATGTTAATGATGCACTTACCCTAT
>JANZXR010000009.1:11856919-11870425 GCA_027575705.1 Erythroxylum echinodendron
TCAGCTTTGCAATCATTCAATAAATTTCAGTCTTATAATGTTATATGCATGAGACTCAAATTCTTTCTTATTGTTGTAATTGAGTGCCTATCACATACTTATACAAATATTGGCCCACAGGGCTCAGTCAGAACAGAATCACGGAGCATAGCTCTACATGCAGAACATATATCACGGAACAAAGCTCTACGTGGAAGCGCTTCAAACTGACTACTCAAGTCACAACGCCTTTATCTGATCATGAATTTTAGGAAGTGCATAAAATACTGAATATGTCATATATCACAATCTTATTCAAATGCTCAGAAAAAGTTTTTCACAGTCATCGGACTTAAGTCCAGCATTCAAATTTTGTTGAGAATCAAATGTCATTTAAAAATTCATATCAAATCAGAAAACTTCCAATACATGCCCAACTATTAAACTCCTCGGACCTCAGGTCCGACATCCAGAAACAACTCACAAATAGTTCAATAATATTGGAATTCTAACAAATCCAATTAAATTCAAGTCAAATCAACCTTAGGATATCATCTAGGTTGACTCACTGTACGCTCTAAGAAGCTATTGCCTGGATAGTCTGGCAATGTTTGACTGGCGTCTGATGTGCTCCTCTATAACACATTCACAAATATCACATTGTTGCACAAATGTAAAAGTGTTCTTTTATGCACATCGATGTATAGAATGTATGCACAATGCATGTTAAATGACAATTCCAGGGTATCATATTGATTCTAATCATCAAAATATTCAAATATCAAGCCCTCATTAATATCATTTGTATTTATAATTTGGACCATTATAAAACAATGTGAAATTAATATCATAACCTAATTGACCACTTCAGATTTTCTAACCATATGATTTCAGGTCAACTTTGCATAATTAATCTGATAGGGTAAATGACAAAATTAGGCAAAACTTCCTTCTGAAAAGTTGTTCTACAGTGTATTAAGCTTCTAGTGACTCTAAGATCATCCAATTTGATTCAGTATTCAATGAGTTATGCAAAAAATACCACAGACTGTGCACATGTGAACTTTTGGCTAGTGTATGATCATACCCTCTAATTGTACAACTCATATCTTTCGGCTCAGATCTCAGATATTCAAAACTTACAAACTTTATACCAATTTAAAGCTAAGAGAATAAAACTACAACTTTGGTGAAGACAACTCAGCCTAATTCGGCCCACATCAATACAGTTTATTCAATAACAATAGGGCCTGATTTCTGTCCCTGGTAGTGCTACTGCCTAATCCAAGACTTACTTTCAGGCTCAAGTTCAAAACCCTTAAGGACAGAATTAAAATTCAGTTTCTTCTTAAAATTTGTATCCAAATGTCTCTAGTTCAATTTAAATTAAGAATAATTTCATTTGTAAATCTACATATCAAAATATAGCTAAAATACTGAAGCATGTTTAGTAAAAACATTTCAGTTATCAAATTCCAGCACACCTCAGCTTTTTCATCGTAACACACCCTTTCGGGATAATTTTGCATGATCATTATGACAAGGAAAATGGTGCATTTCAGTAACACTTTCTTATACAAAGTTGTTCCACTATGTTTTTAGTTTCTAATAACACCAAAATCGTACAATTTGATTGAGTATACTAAAAGTCATACCTAAAACAGTTAAAACTGTTTTTAAACTACAATAGAACTCCTAACTCTACTTCCAGCCAAATTTTGAAATGTTTAGAGATAGAATTAACATTTGACTTCTTCAGGAAAGTTGTATAAATATGTCTCTAATTTATTCTGAATCAAGAATCAATGTATTTGGAAATGTACAGTTCAAGATATAATCAAAATACCAAAGTCTATTCAATGAAAAATCTCCAGTTCAGAACATTCCAGCATACATCTTCACCAATATCTCATGCATTTCAATCAAATTCACACATCATTCTCAAACCATTTAACACCAAAAACACTAATCTTTTACTTACTTGTTCAGTTATAATTCCAGCTCAAAAATCACTCCAAATCAGTACTCCAAACATGCAGAATCATCATACATTCAAGATGGAATTAAATGACTTTCAGCTACGATGAAACAACAACAATCAACTGGTTCTTTAGTTATTTTGTGATAGGTAACAGCATGTATTTAGTGTGGTAATTTAGCATAGATTCAAGCAAGACACGAGAAGGGGAGGACAGCAGCAAGTTTCGGATGAGAAGAGAAGAGAATGAGCTTGCCTAAAACAACATGCAGAAATATTACACCTAAAGTGCTAGATGTCACCATATTATTTCAACATGTGTCCTTAGACATGTAAACTACTTATCCCTTCCATAAGCCACCAAATGTCACCATTTAATTAGTTCATATGTCTCCTAATTATTGGTCCATATTTCATACATTAATTTGTCCAATTGTCATTTACTTACTAGTCCACTTGTCACATATTTAACTATGTTAAATGTCTCTCAATTTTAGGCTTAATCATCCAAAATTTTCATGTATCAATTTATCCTACCACTTAATATTTTTCCTACATTTTTCCTAGTCCAAATGTACCTCATTTTCACCAAAAATTATAAAATAATGCTAATGGTCTCTAAATAAATTTTGAACGCAAATAACTCACAATTCAAATTTTAATCACATTTAAAATCAATTATACCCGGAAAATGTCAATGAATGTATGTACAATTATTTGTATATGTGCGAAATCAATAATATCGTGTGTGTGTGTGTGTCACATTATGCATAAGCGTGAATTATGCTTCCTATTTTCTCATTAATCTCTAATAAACACCATTTTAATCTTAATTCAAGTGACAGGATGTTACAAACGTCCTCCTTTGATGATAGGAATGTTTTAATGAACTATATAATGTTGAATCTTCTGAAGTTAATACTGAAGGATTTTAAGGGGGATTGGGGAGAAATTAGATCGAATCTAAGTAAGCCTGTATATAACTAGGACCTCATATCTCAACCTAAAACCTTAAAGCAATAGGTTATGAGTCTTATCTTTATATATAACTCACTTCATCCTTACATCTCTTTTTAATGTTGGATTACTCCACTTATGAATTTCCCTCTTCCCCTCGCAAGTGGATCGATTCATGTCGGACTAGCTCTCTCTCAACCTATAGCTTTTATGAAGCCATTTAAGTCACTCTATGAATCACCCATGTCTAACCCAAATCGATGAATCTATATTCATTGGACTTCACTAACCTAGCTTTGATATCAATGAAGGATCTTGAGGGGGTCAGGGGAGAAACTGGACCTGATCTACGTGAACTCGTATACAATCGGGATCTCATATCTTAACCTAAAACCTTAAGGCAATGGGTTATGAGGCCTGTCTTTGTATACTTTATTCTTATATCTCTTTCTCATGTTGGATTACTCCACTTGTGAATTTCTAACAAATACCGTTTGTGAAAGCTTAGTGCGGAATATGCAAAGAAGAGAGGGGCAATTACAGTACATACCAGTTTATAGAAGTTAAGGATCTTCAAAGATACTAAAGTTGAGGTTCTCTTCTTCATAATTAAAAAAAAATGGTTGGTTACCACAGTTCTTTAGCATTAAGAGCATTACTATCCTTTTTGCTCACCACATTTGTCTCGTCCCTTTGTACTATTTTCATATAGTTACTTAAATTATGCAATTAAATGGAAATGTAGACATCATACACTTTAATAGTTAATTTAAGAAATATGAAATGCTCTAATATCATAATGAAAATAATATAATATTTAGATTATTAAACTATGCTACTTATATATCCATTATGATGAATTATTAACATACTTGGTACAATTACTATATTTTATTATCATTTAGGTTTTACTACACTTGTTTAAGTTAATGTACATATCTAGTCAACTTTAATGGTTCATATTTATTATCAATTGATGGGAAAAACTAATTTGAACCAAATTATATTTGACAAAAAATGTAAAGTAAACTCTGATATATGTTTTCAAAATAAAAGTTGAACTATAACATTTCAAAGCGTAATATGTAAAACTTTCAATGTTATAGATTTTAAAAGCGTAACATTTTATAAAATTTTTAAAATAAACATCAGTTCAGATGGAAAGTTATCGAGGCACAAATTTTTATATTTTTAATATAACAAGTGGGTCTCATTGGAGCCATGTGACATCCATGCAGCACAATAGGACTTATGTGTTACATTATGTTAAATAATTTTTATTTTTATTTTATTTTAAATTCACAATAAAATTAATTAAACTAACTTAATTATAATTAACCTAATTAACTAATTAATTTAATTAGAATTTGATTAGAATTTTAATGACATTCCTAAAACATTGGAATTACCCTCATTCTTAGTTTTTTTTAGCTCCCTGGCCATCACTGAGTCATCCCTAGCTAGAAAAGAGTTCATGAAAATGATAGAGTGGCTTAGGTTAAGGTTGGAACAATTCAGGAATGAGTGAGCTTCAAATTGTATGAAGCTTGATCGAGTTTGGGCTCAAAATATAAGAGACAAGATAAATCAAACTTTAAGTCGAGCTCAAATCGTGTCAAGAAAAGTTAAGTCAGGTTAATCTAATCAATTTAGAGCCAGGTCGGCTAGCCAGTGTCGGGCTTTGCTTGGTCGACCTATTTCCATCCTTATTTGAGCATAACTTTCTCTCCAATATCAACTTTCAAAATGACCTTACCACTGGCCAAAAGAAGTAAGGGAGATTACAGAAACCCAAGATTATACGTATCCAATTAAACTCTAAAGGAATCGATGATTAGAGCATGAGCGAGCAGCCTTTTGTTAAAGCAAAGAAAAGACCGAGATGTTTGAAAACCTCCATAAGAGAGTTTGTTATAGGAGAAAAAGTAGTTAACTAGTTACGAAGTTAACTAGCTACGAAGAGCAAATTTATAGCTAGAGAGCTTCGAGAAACTACTTGTGTTTGGGTCCAGTCCAACTCTGTCTCAACTTAGTAATGTGTAAGCTTTTTGGACCTTCTTAGACAAATCTTGGAAATTTAATTATGGTTGACTGGAATAAAAAAATTGAGAAATGAGCTTATTTAGATGTTGTGAGTCCCACCATACCACGTGGATAACACATGGCACCAATGGGATCTACATGTCGGATTAAAAATATAAAATTTGTACCACTTCAAAGTTAGCTTGACACATAATATATGAAAATGTTAACTTTGCACAATTTTTTTGTTTATTTTAAACTTTTTGTAAAATTAGTGTTCATTAAAATATTATGCTTTAACTTGTATTTTAATAAAACTTTTATAGTTTAATTTGCAATTTTTTGTCAATTATATTTAACTAAGATATTTATATTTATTAGAATCACACTATAATGTAAAATGTCATAATCCCCACTTTCTTCTTAGATAGGTGTTTACACGAGGAAAACTAGCAGTGTGCTTTGGAACTTCGCAAAAACTTGTAACATACCATTATCTTAAACAATTTAACAGTTATTTGGCTTGCAATAAGAGAGTTAAATAGACTTGGCATAGGTCAGGTTGAGTTTGAGCCTACAAAATTTATGCTTAGGTCAAAGCCCGCCTTGAAGCCTAATTAAAAACTCGATCTAATTTATGCAAAGTTTGATTATTATTTTAATTTAAAATTAAAAATGACTTTTTTTATATAAAAATGTTAAACTTCCAGTCTAAGTTAGCCAAATAGTCAAAATTTGAGCTATCCTGAAATTCAAAAATTAAAAAAAAAAAAGAGTTAAAGCCTAATTAAGCGCTCGGTTTGATTTGTGCCAAGTTCGATTATTATTTTAATTTAACATTAAAAATGATATTTTTATATAAAAAAGTTAGACTTTCAATCATGTTGGACTAAATAGTCAAAATTTGAACTATTTGAAACTCAAAAATTTTAAAAGAAAATAGGGTTTAAGCTTGACCCAAAGCATAATCAACTTGTCCGTTAACCCCAAGTAGGGGCCAAGTCAAATTGGGCCAAGCTCGAGCCAACCATTTGTAGAGAGTATAAGCCCTCCAAGGTCCAAACATTTATTCGGAAATGTTGCTGTTACTTAGGTGACAGGTACACAATGTCATAATGATTTATTATTGGATGAAAATAGATTATGTTTCTGTGCCTGTCTATAGCTTTTTCCTTCTTCACTTTTGTTTGTATATGTGTGTGTTAATATACGAATAAATAGACACCTCCTCTTCTTGATTTCCATTCATTGGATTTGGAGGTTCATCTATTTTCAAATCCTTCTAAGGTCAATTTCCAAGCCTTCCTTGCTAAGTTTCTGCCCCACATCTCTCCTTTCTTCCTCTGTGGAAAACTCTCTTCCCTTTTCAATTTCCTTTTAAGAACCATGTTCCTTTGATCTCTCTGTCTTTTCTGGGCTTAGAAAGTTCCTAGTGTTAATCCCCTAACATAATTTCTTTGTGTGTTTGAATTTGGAATTGGTTATGGGCCAGAATCTTGTGAGCCAAAGTCAATCCAGAGACGAGTTGCTTTATCAACTAGTTACTTCTGGAGATGTTGATTCCATTAAAGCACTTTGCAGGGAAGGTGCTAATCTTGAGGTAAATTATCATAACAGCACCTCATGTTTATTCCGACTCGGAGTATTTAATTATATTTCTGTGCCTTATTAATGAAAAGCACCCGAAAAGCTGTAACTTTTCACCAGGAACATGAAACAAATATAGAAAAAAAAGTGTTTACTTTTAAATGTGGATAATTCATTGTTAAATGGTGTTCTTATTTGGTTTTCGGTTGCAGTGGATTGACCAAGAAGGAAAGACCCCTCTTATTGTTGCTTGTATGGATTCTGGATTATTCAATGTTGCCAGAGCTTTGATTGAATTGGGAGCCAACGTTAACGCCTATCGTCCTGGTCAATTTCATTCCGATTATGTTTTATGATGTCTTTTGCAGGTGCTAGTTGGTGGTTTAATAACTAAATTTGATGGATACTGACAGGGCGTCATGCTGGCACTCCATTGCATCACGCAGCAAAAAGAGGCCTGCACGAGACTGTTAATTTACTCCTTTCAAGTGGAGGTATCGGCTATTATCTTTGACTTTTACGAGGAATAATATCTTATGGAGAGTGGCACATTGCCAATGCTTTAGTATTTATACTGTTGGTGACGGATTTCATTTGCATTGATCTCACAGCAAATGCCTTGGTTAGGAATGATGATTGTCATACCGCTCTTGATGTTGCTAGAATAAAGGGTTATACCAACGTCGTCCGTGCCATCGAGGTAAGCCAACTAGTCATGGGAATTGTTATTTGTCAAAATTATTCGATATGATTTTAGTGATGGATGTTAATGTATCTTTTATTTACCTTTTATGTTGGAGTTTATCAGAATCACATTAGCTACTTCTCTGGCTGGCTGCGGGAATTTTTTGGTCCAGGTTTTCTAGAAGCATTAGCTCACAAATTTTTATCAAGAAAAGTGTATGTATAATTTTAAATAAATCTTATTTCTTAAAGGTTATTTCTTTCCATATAGTTACTTCAGTTCCCTTTGTATGCCGATCACTGTCTTATTATGGCATGTATGCCAATTAGATAGTTGAATGAACTCCGACTCTGTGTTGGTGACTTGAATTTTTGTGTCTTCGCCATAGAAAGCACTATATGGGCTGACAATAACTTGTTGACTTGCAGTTGGGCTGTCGTTACCCCTTGTGGTTCCAGTAATCCTTCGAAGCCACCAAGGTTGCAACTTGCCATTTATCCAACCCTTCAGGTTTGTCAAATTTGGAAGTTTTGCTTCAAGCTTATGATCTACTTACACAACCAGTCAATTTAGTGTTTGTATTCGAGCATTCTCCTGTATAATGTTGTGTCCAGGTTAGTGATATGGCACGTTAACTTCCATTTTCAAACACCTTTGATGGCAATTTTCCTGCCAAGATGTTTTCAGCCCAGCCTGAGTTACTTGAGTTCATTTCTTACTTCTTAAAAGCATTCTCAGGTCGTGGCACAACTATTCATTGATCTATTTAGATCTCTAATTGCCAGAAAAACATTAATGTACTCTAATTCCATTGGTCCTGATGATTGTCAACTTCTGGATCTAGGCTATCTCAAGTAATTGTAAACAGTGGCATGTTAAGGTATAGAAGATTTATCCTTCGGTAAAATCTGCTTAAAAGTTGCATAAACATGATATGGAACTATTAGTGATGCTTCATAACAGTGCATGTGATGTCAATCTGGTCTGAACTGGATAAAATCTGAATTTGTGTAACAGGGTTTCATGGATCTCTGTAGTTCTTGTTGACTTTCTGTTGCACCATTTTTTTTCAAGATGGACATCAACTTGCTAGCCTTAGCCTTGATGCTGCTGTATTTAGGTTTTCATTCCTCGTCTATGTTTAATTAACTACTCTATTTAGTTTTGGTGTAAAAGAAAGACATGGGTCAATGGAAACATTCATTATTGTTAACCGTTTGATCCAGTCCAACAATAGTCTGTTGTCTATATTTGCCACCATTAACTTGTATTATCACTTAAAAGATAGTTTTGGTGAATGAACAGGAATCGCAGCCTCGCACAATCATTTCTCTTTGGAAGGCCAAAATTGAGGAACCCAAATTTCATCAGCCAGATTCTGGACTCATTATATTTGATCAACCTACAGGTTAATTTTCATCACAGTTCTCTTCTTGCCTTCTGAAATCACCAATCTATATACTGAATTGATTCAATTTTATGGTTCTCTGTTCTATTCTCTATCTTATATTTCCTTTTGTAGTTGATAGTTTGTCCGTGTAATTTCTTCTTAGAAAACAAGGATAGTAACTGTATTGTTTGGCAAATTTAAGTGTAAAGAGTCAAATGATAACTGGGAGAGATGGATTGGAAATGGGATACCCATATACTGTCCTTTCAGCTAATCTGAATGTAGTAAATATTTAGAGTAACAAATGAATGCCTGCATTTTAGTTTTATTTTGTACTTAAGCCATGACCGCAAGGAAATGTCAGTAATCAGGTGTTTGAGACATGCCCTTCTCCTGGGTGGGAGATATCATTGGATCAAGGAACTGATTATTTGAGGATGGCAGTGACGTTCGTTCTGCCCATACTCTGCAATGCTGGAACCAAGATGTTTAGCATCTTCAACTTCATCATGCATCTGAGGATCTTTGTAGCATCGGATAATTTGCTGAATGAATACTTGTACATAAAGTTAGACCTTTTAGTGTCACTAGTATAATGGATATGACGATTGACGTTTTAATGTGGCATAACCTCTTTATTTATTGTTTACTTCTCTTGAGGATGACCAAATGTATGTTTCTGAATGCGTTTGGTGCTTTTACCAGAAACCAGGTATAAATTTGCGTCTGAAAAGGAAGGTGACATGCAACAACTCCACTGGTTATATGATGCATGCAGAGGGATTTCTCAGGTATCCATCTTTACTGATACCCCTTGTACATTGAATGAGCTGTGAAGTACTTGACGATCCTATTTGAGCAAGTGTCTTCCTTGGTACTTATCTAGCTCAAGGAGGTAAATCAAACACAATATGATCATTAAAATCCACAACTGCAATGAGTAAGACGGTAAAAACCTGAATTTGACTGAACTGCCTGTGATGTGGTAATGTTTGTGATGAAAGTTCAAATTGATATTGGCTCTCGAAATCTGATAATTTCAGATTCTTCGTCAGCCAGTGAATCAGAACAGTCCAACTGAGGTTCCAGGAAATGAAAATCTAACTTCTATGGAAGCTGTGGAATTGGCAATGGCCTTAAATGCTTCCATTCAGTCTGCCAGAGAGGATAGACCGGATACTCAGTCGGAAGGTGCAGCGCGTGGGGACAGCTTGCGTGGATGGGATCCAGCTAATAGATCTACACCTTCAGCAGCGAGCAGCAGTGGATGGATAAATGAGGCGACAAATTCAGAGTACAATGGATGGGGTGTTACCACAGAAAGTAGGGCTCAAACTCGTGGACAAACCCACACTAATACTTCCCCTGTTGTTCGACCAAATGACGAAAATAGTGAATTGGTTTTACCAGCTCCATCAGCTCCTCCGGTTCCAGCTGAGGCTTTGGAAGAAGGTCCAGTGCACTACCCTTCAATTGATAGTAGTCCAGTGTACTACCCATCAATTGATAGTAGTCCACTGAACTTCTCTGTTCCTGCTATAGAGCGTGTGGCGTCTGAAAAGAGCGATATGAAGGATGGTGAAGGATCTTCGTCATGTATAGTATGTTGGGAAGCTCCAATAGAAGGTGCATGTGTACCTTGCGGGCACATGGTTGGTTGCATGACATGTTTGAGCGAGATCAAAACCCAGAAAGGTGTATGCCCTGTCTGTCGAACTAAGTTAAACCAGGTTTTAAGGCTCTATACTGTCTGAAAATCTGTCCCAAGTGAATGGATGTGAGCTTGTTCGGTGGGATGTTAATATGGGGTAGGAAGAAGGAAGTGTGAGTGCAACTAAGCTAATCCTCGTTTGCAGTCAAGTGCAGCAGAAGAAGCCCCCTTGTTGATTGCAAGCAATTCATGCCTTTTCTTCACCATGTCAATTGGCGAGTGCAACTGCTTTGAGGTAGACAAAGCGGCAGAGAATTACAAAATCAACTCGTTGGTCGTTCCAAAGTGTCACAATGTCGTCATGATTGGCCATCCAGCCTTTTTCTAGTAATGGTTGGTGGATGGCAAGATTCTTACTCAAAAGACAGGAAGTCATCAAAACTTCTTCAGTGAACTAGCTTTGCACTATTTGGTACAGTCTAGACAGCCATGTTAGGCGAGGAATGAACGTTTAAGCAATGATTTGGTCTCCAGGTTACTGTTGTTGGTTGTCATTTGAAAGTCGTTCATCTAACTTGATGACATGCACATAATCCGCGTCACTTAATGATTAGGAAAGTGAAAGGAGAGCCAATCACATCCACAATTTCTTAAATTATCTTACTTTCGTTGTCTTTTGCATGACGTAATGAATTTAGTGGCTGTTAGGTGACCACATCAACGCCTGTGGACTCTCCCTCTTAGATTATAACTAAACTGGATTAGTTGACAGTTTTCAACGTAAATGTATATATACAACAATCGCCGTAAAGACTTAACGAGCTTTAGTTTAGAAAGTGAGATGACTACAGCGTTCTACTGTGGAGGATAGAGTAGGAGGCAGCGAAATTTGTGTGCCCACACAAAGGCCAAGGTCACATGTATTTCCAGCTTTTATATTAAAGTTGTGCATGGCAACCTTTTCCTTTTAGCTTTAGGTGGCAGGCTGGCAGCAACTGACCCATAACATCGGTACGCATCGATGCAGCAAAACCCTTTGCTTCTTAACGCTAGCACATGACATGCCTCAGAGATTTATGGAATCCTAAAGATGGTAGACTAGCCGCAGAGAGATAACCCAATTTTCCTATCCTCTGTTCAATAAACCTATTTTAATCATATTATGTTGATTTTTATCCACACATTTATACAGGACTTACATAAATGTGATTAAAAATTAGTAACACAGTCTTGGAACAGGTTAAAGGTGACATGTAATCCGTGCCTAATTTCTCAATCTCAGACTTTGAGATTACTCCTCATTACAAGTTAAGATAAACTGTAGTTCTGTTGAAATAGGCTGTAGTTCCTTCATATAGAATGTTGAGATGTAAAAGAAAAAGAAAAGGACAATTAAGGGAGTCAAGAAAGGAAGACAAAATTTATCCGATGTATTCTTAAAGGGGTATCCTGCCAACATAACATCAACTTTTTTTTTTTAATGCTGTCTTTATATAAGAATTTGAGCTCATAAATAAATAGTTTTTAAGGTAAAAGACATAAAAAGTCTCTTGTCGTTTAAGTAATTTTAAAGAAAATTTTAATTTCTAATTTTTAAAATTTTTTGTGAATTCAAATTTCTAAAAAAAATCTTGTTTTTTAAATTTTAAAATACACACAATACGAATATTACAAGAAACTAATTAAATGCTATTGATATGATAATTTAAGTTAATTTTTATATTTGACATGAATTAATTAAATTTAAATTTATTTTATAGTTTTCAATAAATATAATAAATTATTCATTTAATTTGAATTTAATTGTTTCAGTCACATTTGATTGGTTCCACGTAATTTCTGTATTTTACTGTTATTTTTAATGAATTTAAAAACAGCTTTTAATTAAAAATTATAAAAAATTTGAAAATTTTAAGAATAAATTTTTTTAAAACTTAATTAAATTATTGGGACTTAATGTCCTTTTCTCATCCACATAAATATACAGATTCAAAAAAATATATGGATAAAGTCGCATGAAACAAAATTGGTAAAAACTAATAGTTACAAAGGATTTGATCTCCCTTTATCTATAGTTTTAACATCTTCAACAAATCGAAGTGCAGTGATTATGATGTTTTACCAAGTTAATTCCTCGATATGGGCAACTGACCCTTCATTGTATCAGACTAGGTATCATTCCTTTGGGGCATGCAACCTGGCGTGTACGCGAAGATCATAGTTGAAAACTACGAAGTACTTGATTAAATTTGACTTTAAAAGCCTTTGTTTAGTTGGTGCATCTGACTTTATGCATTATTATACGACCTCGGGATGCAAAGACATTCACATAAGCAGATTCTACACCAAAAGTAAGCAATCAGAATGGTCTAGTTGACTAGCAATGGAAGGTCAGTTCACGTCTTTGGATTCACCCGGCTTTGATGGGCTGTTCTTGGATTCATAGCTTAACGTTAATTTGTAACATTGTGGCTAAGATTACAGTAATTATGTTTTGTTTTTTCCCCTAATATGTCCGTCTCAAGTGATTCATGTAGGTAGAACCCTCAAACAGGCTTCACTTCAAGTCATTTGATACATAGCCACGTAGAAGTAGCAGTAGCCAGTAGGTCGTCAGAAACGGTTCAATTCTATTCATTCATATCAGTTTCAGATCCTAATGTCCCCACTTGGAGTTGGCGTCCTCCACGTCTTTCAGGACATTGGTCGAGTGACATTTTCTACTGTTGCCTATAATTTAAAAAGAATTAAAACTAATAACTGTGGATTTTCCGTTCAAAAAGATTATACAGAACTAATTTTAATTATGGTCTTTCCATTCCATATTCCTCGTTAACTAGACTCCTAGTCTGGACGCATGATATGAATCTACATAATACTAGGGAGTTTTGACTCTATTTACCTGCAAGTCACCTGGGACGAAATTGGTTTACAACTTTTCCTTGATCATCATAATTAGCTCGTCCTCTGGGGAATCATCAATTACTGGCTGCATTGGAGCAAAGATTCTGACACGAATCAAGACCACTGGCTTGACTGAGGATCAAGAGTCCTCCGATCCACGAATGTTTGCTGAAATGTGATGAGCAGCTGGTACTGGCATGGTTTCATTTTTAACAGATGGTTTGCTGATGCCAGACTGGAGAGGAATGGATGAGTTGGTATATAATACGAACCCCCTGTTAAGATTTTAGAGAATTAGTGATGAGATAGAATCCCTGTAAATTAGGGATTGTTCATAGTTATCCCCTAATTTA
>JANZXR010000009.1:11870525-11882697 GCA_027575705.1 Erythroxylum echinodendron
ATTACTGGGGATGATGTTGAAGAGATATCGAGACTTCGGGCTAATCTCTTCAAGGATTTTGAGATGAAGGATCTGGGAAGTTTGAAGTATTTTTTAGGCATCGAGGTTATGCGGTCTAGTCAGGGTATCTATATATCTCAAAGGAAGTACATACTGGATCTGTTGGCTGAGACTGGGATGCTTGACTGTAAGCCTGCAGATACTCCTATTATGGTGAATCATGGGCTGAAGATAGTAGAGGGGGCAGAGCCATTTGATAGGAGGAGGTACCAGCATTTGGTCGGAAAGCTCATCTATTTGTCCCACACACGACCCGATGTTGCATATGCAGTTGGGGTGATTAGTCAGTTTATGCATAATCCACAGAAAGATCATATGGATGCTGCACTGAGGATACTGAGATACCTGAAGGGGTCACCGGGCACAGGAATCTTGTTTAGGAAGAATGGTCATATGAGGGTAGAAGCCTATACAGATGCAGATTGGGCTGGTAATCCGATTGATCGGCGATCTACATCAGGGTATTTCACTTTGGTTGGAGGTAACTTAGTCACCTGGAAGAGCAAGAAGCAGAAAGTGGTGGCATTATCGAGTGCAGAGGCTGAGTTCAGGGGAATCGCCCGAGGTTTAGCTGAGATACTGTGGCTGAAGAAATTGTTGACCGAATTAGGGTTTCCACCGTCACAAGCATGCCCATTGATGTGTGATAACAAAGCTGCGGTTAGGATATCAGAGAATCCAGTTCAGCATGATCGAACAAAGCATGTTGAGGTTGATAGGCATTTTATTAAAGAGAAACTTGAGAGTGGAATTGTCTCGCTTCCGTTTGTTCGATCTGAGGATCAGTTAGCTGACATTCTTACGAAGGCAGTGACAGGCAGAATATTTCATGATGCTTTGAGCAAGTTAGGTGTAGGAGATCCTACGACCAAACTTGAGGGGGAGTGTTAAGATTTTAGAGAATTAGTGATGAGATAGAATCCCTGTAAATTAGGGATTGTTCATAGTTATCCCCTAATTTATAGGGAATACAATTGTGTAATCTGTCTATATATTCCTGCTATTGTATATTATTTAAACTAACGACTGAAATCAAAAACTACTTCTGATTCTCTGATTAAACACCCCCTAGGAGTCTGGGGGCGTCAATGTCTGCTTCCATGAGACATTCAAACTACCTCAATAAAATTAGTGATCAAGATTTACAAACTGATAAGGACTTTATGAACTGTCTATAAATATATAAAATCTTGAGTTCATCGTTTCAGAAAGGAGGAAAAGGTATCTCTGATTGTATCAGAAAGTATAGATTTTCTTATTTGAGTCAGCTTGTCATTATTATTATTATTTATGGTACGGTAGCGGATTATATAAGGGCCAAGTTCATCTAAACCCTTGAAAGATTCTGTCTTGCTTTCTGTTACAAATGGAGTTAATGAGAAATTTATGGATGAAGTTGAGAGCTAACATAAAAGCAATGATTTGGACCATTCTCCCACTTTCTTTTCTGCTTCCTTGAGGCGAATGAATTGATTTCCTCTAGTTGGTTCATGCGCACTTTGCATTTTGCTCTCGGATTGTTAGTGTTCATTTTCAGGAATTTAAAGCATTTTGGAAATGATGACAGCTTCCACATTTTGGACAATGACCAGAAGACCCAAGCAAGACAGTGGACATGATATTGAAGATGAAATGAGCTAATAAGAGAGTGTTATAAGGTAATAATTGGGAAGGAAAGGAGAGATGTATGGTCAAATTGTTTACCAAAAGAGGTGTTGATACATATTCTGTCCTCTTTTAAACATATGAATATGACATGAACGTTGGGTACGTGAGTGCTTTGATTTTCAGATTAAAGTTGGTATATCCTACGAGACTTCTTTAATCACCAATGATTAACAAAAACAGAAAGCTTTAGAGAGGCGATAACAAGAAGCTGAGGGGTAGATTAGTCATTTGGTGGACAGGGATATTACAAAGGAATCATGGTACTTGTCTGTCGTCTGCCTGTCTTTGGACGCCGTGAATAACAAATTTTTATATAAAAACTAATTATAATATAACCATAATGGAAATGGAATGAATAGCATGCCATTTGCTTTAAATAACAATCTCATCATCCTTCTCCTGGGCAGGCCTCCTCCTCCCCCTCCTCTCCTCAACAGTTCATCATATGATTCGTAAATTAATCTCTCTTTCCCCACCAAAGCCAACAAATCTGCAACCAACCATGAAGGGACCCACCATTTTTACCCCCCTTATTTTTATTTTTCTTTTAATATGTTATTATTTGTAGCCTAGTTCTTGTAAGCTGTTCTGTTCTACTCTCTCTCTCTTGCAACTTTGTAATGAAAGCGGGGGGCTATAGTGTGATGGTTTCAAGGTTCAATCTTTAAACATTTCTGTAGGAGTTGCATGCCAATGTTCACCAAGATCTATTCTTTCCTCAATTCACTGACTTCGCCATCATATTCTTCTGGAGGTATTGCTTTTTTTTTACATCGAAAGGTTGCAACTTTTGTTTTCTTCATTGTTGTCCTTCTCTACTAATTCCTTGGTTTGGATCAGGTATTGAAGAGTAGAGATGGCGTTTTCAGGACTTGCTTGCTTATAGCTCTGGAACGTTTTCTGGGATACCATGTGAATTTGTTTTGAGGGTGCGTGGCCATTTTTTGAAGTTTATGATTCCGTGAGATCAAAATCTTGTGAAGGATAATTTTTTTCTTTAAATGACTCAAGTTATAGAGCTGCTTTCACTTGGTGAATTCATGTGTCATCTTGGTTACCGCCGGAAACTAAAAGAGACAACTCAGTTTTTGTTTTCCTTTTGTTGAGACGACCTGGTTTAGATCTCTTGTTCTTTTGGTTTCCCAGGAAACAGTGAAGTTATTCTGATTGGTCATGCAGTGTTCTTGGATTCTGAGAAATGGAACTTACATCATATTCTTGTCTAGATGTTGAAGTCTGTGTTGTCGTTTTTCTTCAGTATTCAGTTTCTATTAGCAACGAAATAAGCACTGGAATGGATTTTATCAAGTGCCCTAATTCTGCACATGGAATTCATGGTTACATGTCGTTCTTTCTTTGTTTTCCACAAATGAGGATGCTAATAGCAGAATAACTTAAATGGATTATATAGTAGATAAGGTACAGTTATTGGACATATTAGAAGAGTACTTTTTGGTGAGAAAAGTTGCGAACATAGAGAAAATTAACATGGGATAACCATATATCAGTCGCATAAAATTTAAGGATGCTCTTAGTTTTGCCAAAGTTATTCTATTCTATTTGAATTGAATATACGCTGATTTATGTCCAAAATTCGTAGGAATTGCTCTGGGTCTCATCATAAAATGCTTGCCAATTAATTTTCACTACTTCAAAAAATATCAATTTACTGTTATCACTGAGTTTCCTGGAAGCTCTCTACAGATTATGCCACATTGTTACATTCAGCTAATTGTAGATGATAAATGAAATGGAATGCCATCCTAAATAATTAGTTTTGTTTAGGAAACAGCTTTCCTGTGTCTTAATGCCATTTATTGACCTTGTTGGGTAGATTGAGTGTATCCATGTGCTACAAGGTTCAACATCTAAAAGAAAAGTGGTATAAAACCAATTAAGTCTTCCATAGTTTTTATTGGTCTTATTAGGAGGGCTGAAATATTTTGTTGTGTGTTTTATCATCACAGATGTGCTACTCATTGGGGAGACCTTAATGACTTTGTTGCTATGATTGTTGTTATCTTTGATTAATCAGATTACACTCCCTAGTTCATGGGAGTAGTACTCAAATACGAGTGTAGCCTTGCGGTACAGCTTTAACCTTTACCAGATTTTCTATTCGATGGAAATAGTTTTTATCTTCCCCTCTAAATTCCCTCTTGTTGCTTTATGAGGATAGGCAAGAACTTGTCCTTTAGGGCTACAAGCATATCAAGGTTGTGAGATTGTGGTCAAGTGGAAAGTTCATTCTTGCAGTTGCAAATTCTGATTTCTGAGATGCTGCAAGTGACACCAATATAATTTTTTCATGGATTCTATGCACTTATTCCTGTTATGTGTCTTAGCAGAACCTGTTCAAATGGACACATCTACAAGATGTCTTATAAACAGCATATGCCGCTTCATTCATCTAGTTTCCTGCCAGTCAAGGAAACCTATGGCAATTCAAAAGTATTATATGAGCATGGTACTGGTTTTAAAGCATCTGAAACCACTGCTTGATGAGGTTGCCGATCACAATGAATCATCCGAGGAAGTCATATGTGAGGAGTGTGAAAATTTTGATGCAATTGTTAACGAGGCACAAGAATTTTTGGAGAATTGGTGTCCTAGAATGAGCAAAATTTCCGGTGTGAGTACTTCTTGTGCTAATAGAGTTGAAAGATACATGATTTGGTCTCCTTAAATAATGCCGTTTAGTTTCTTACCCGAAAATGTTTTCTAGTCTTTGTGAAATGTTTAATATATTTGATATTTTGATCATCTAATTTCTTTTAGGCTTAAAGCAGCAAAACTCAACTTGTGGCTGTAAAGAAAGCAGCAATCTTTATCGGTGGATTAGATAGTCAGTGTGTCAGACTAGTAATTTGCAAAATTCTGCTTGCAGGTTTGCCAGAGTGAAGCCTTGTTTACGAAAATGAAAAGTTCTTCGCTAGAACTCTGCCACATATTGGCTAGATTCTTGCGGCCTTCTACATCTACTTCAACTTTAACTCCTGTCCAGGTGTGTATAGCAGGACAGTTTCTCATTCTCATTGGTTTCTTTAGTACAAAACAGTTGCTATAAAGAGTCATCTTAATCAGTTGTAGTTTATATTTGTTTTCATGTCTTTTCCTGATTCTTTTGGAACAAGTGACTTGTAGTCACAATCACAAACTGAAATCACCTCTACTTATCAAATAAGCATGACAGACTAACTTTTGTTAAAATTCTTTCAGCAATGCATGGAGGAAATTAGTTGTATACAACAGGAGAAAGTAATTGAACATATAGAAGAGGCTCTTCGAAGTCAAAGAGATGATATCGTTCCTTGTACCGATCATCTTAGAAAGATTATTGATTCACTTAGTTTAACATCAAACCAGGAACTGTTGAAAGAAAGTATAGCAGTGGAAAAGGAAAGAACTAAGATTCAAGTCAATAAGGGGAAGAGAGACTTGGACCAAATAGATCAAATTGTGGATCTCATTGCTCATGTACGGAATTGCTTGCTTAAAGAGGAGCACTTTGAACCAAGGACTGGTGTTGTAATTCCTTCATACTTCCGCTGTCCACTATCACTGGAGCTCATGCTGGATCCGGTGATTGTAGCTTCAGGACAAACTTTTGATAGGGCTGCTATCCAGACTTGGCTTGATAACGGATTGACAATTTGCCCAAAGACCCGTCAAACACTTAGTCATACAAATCTCATACCCAATTACACTGTCAAGGCAATGATAGCTAATTGGTGTGATGAAAACAAAATATGGATTCCCAGTAAGTCTCAGTGCAATTCTTTCCCAACCCAATCAGATCACGATTTCCTTGCTTCGGATAGTTTCCATCGTTCCTTTCACAGTAGCAATTTGACATCAACACCATCTCTTGAAGTTAGAAATGGTTTTGAGAAGCAGAAGTCTAATGTCTCATCCAAATTAAGTGAGGGGGGATCAAATGGGCTTGAAATCAGGGAGGCTGGAGGCTTGGATCGCCCATCCCATGAATTGTCATATACTCACAGCAGGAGTGAATCAACCTCAAGTGCCATTTCCAGCATTGAGTATCCGCCACCAGCATCAAATGAGGTCTTGGAGATATCGGCTAAGCTTGAATATTTGAATGGCCTTCCGGAAGATATTGATTCTGCATATCCTGCTGTGCCTCCATTAAATAAGGAAGCTAAAGTTTCTCCCTGGTTATCAGGAAAGCAAATGACAGAAGCAAATGTAGCATGCTCCCTTCCATCTCGTGATTCAGGTTCTGATGATAAAACTACAAATTCTCATGTCCAGAAGCTGATTGAAGACCTTAAAAGCCAATCAAATGACGTTCACACTAGAGCTGCTGCAGAATTACGGCTCCTTGCAAAGCACAAAATGGAGAACCGTGTAATTATAGGCCATGGTGGTGCTATCAAACCATTAGTTTCACTTCTATACTCAGAAGTAAAGCTAACTCAGGAGCATGCTGTCACGGCGCTGTTGAACTTATCAATCAATGAAGAGATTAAGGCTATGATTGCAGAAGCTGGAGTGATTGAGCCACTCGTTCATGTTTTGAAGTCCGGAAATGATGGAGCAAAAGAGAATTCTGCTGCAACTCTGTTTAGCCTTTCTGTTTTAGAAGAATACAAGGTGAAAATTGGTCGTTCTGGTGCAGTAAAAGCCTTGGTGGATCTTCTAGGCTCTGGGACTCTCAGAGGAAAAAAGGATGCTGCAACTGCTTTGTTTAACCTTTCAATATTCCATGAAAACAGAGCTCGTATAGTTCAAGCTGGAGCTGTTAAGCATCTTGTTCAGTTATTGGAACCCATCAGTCAGATGGTTGACAAGGCAGTTGCTCTTCTTGCAAACCTGTCCACAATTGGGGAAGGATGTCTGGCAATTGCAAGGGCAGGAGGCATCCCATTACTGGTTGAAGTTGTTGAATCGGGTTCACAGAGAGGAAAGGAAAATGCTGCATCCATATTGTTGCAAATGTGCCTTAATAGCCCCAAGTTTTGTACCCTTGTGTTGCAAGAAGGGGCTGTTCCGCCCCTTGTTGCATTGTCGCAGTCAGGCTCGCCAAGAGCAAAGGAAAAGGTATGCTGCTAAACTCTTTACTTCATTTCTGTATTATACCTTACTTTTGATTTGTCAAATACCAACAACATAAAATGGAAGCTGCTTCTGGCCTGTGCCGGTGACGAGGTAAAAAACATGGGAAGTTAATGAAGTTTTTTTCAATTGGGTGGTAAGAATTCATCGTCCTCAATGTACACTAAAAAATCATTTCCCCTTTTTTTTAATATCTGGATTGACCGAATAAATCATATCCTTGGACATTATTCATTTGAAACTTAACCCCAGTGTATTCCTTAAGCAAATTTTTGGTAGAAAGAAAGATGGAAACAGCTTCACAGGCCTCAAAAACCTCATGTATTTTTTTCATTTGGGAAAATGGCAAGAATGTTCATGCTTTTATATATACAAGATTGACATTGCCATTTCATTCTTTTCGGTCTTTTGAATGAGCAAGGTGATGTATGGTTTTGCAACTTTAATTCAGGCACAGCAGCTTCTTAGCCACTTCCGGAATCAGAGAGAAGGGTCCAGGGGGAAGAGAAAACCATAAAATCAAGTTCAGTTAGATTCTCTGCTTTTCGTTGTCTTCGTCAGCTCCCTGTGAAGTTCTTTTCGGGAGCACTTTTTTCGCCATACTAGTTTGGTTGCGAGTCATATTTATTTATTTGGATTCTAGCCCTCCTTTTGAGAGTCTGCGGTAGGTAAGGAAGGAATGTCAGTGTGTCGGCTACGATCTAGTATCCTCAGGAATAATAGATTATTCGGATGCAGTCACTGGAGTCTTGTTATTGATTGACCTTCGCATGTATATATCTTGTGTATATTGTTACTAACTGCGGCTCTCTGCTATAGAATAAAACATATTTCATTGATGACGTTCAAAAGCATTCCTTGTGTTCCGTGTTTGGAGGTCATCTCATTGCATTTCATGTTTAAAACTGGTCTACAAGACTTGGAGATGGTTTGTTGAAGATGCAAATGTGCTTGCCCATACGGTGTTTTCTGGTGCAGTTTCGTCAGAGTAAACTGTACTAGATCGCCAGTGATCTCGGAGCAAAGTAAAAGTTTTTACCACTTAGCTATTCGTCCCAACTCAAGCCTACCGTCTTGATGTTTGACTTCAAAATAGAAACAGCATATTCTGGGAAAAAGCTGACTCTTTTTGTTCCCGAGTGTGCCAGCTCTTTTCCTAAATGTGCCTTTTCTGGAAAGTGAACATTGCCATTTCTTGCACCACTGAAAGTGATCCATGTTACTGCCAACCATGTTCTTCTTTACCTTCTCCAGGCAATCGTGATTAACCACAAAGGATTTCCATTTTGATCATAAGCAGGTAATCTTGTTGTAAAGCTGTTTAAAGCAGTAACAGGCTATCATGTAAGACGGCCAATCAAATTACAGAAAGGCTATCCATATAAACTATACATCATGTGTCTTTCCTGGGCTCATGGGAAGAAATCCTATAATCGTCTAATCAAACATACATCAACATCGGAGCATGCCCTAATGCATACAGCGAACAAAAAATGGTTGCTTCGTCAATACTACTCATTAATGGCAAAAGGAGACAAGTCACATCGCATGAAAAGTTTATACGTGCGTGTGAGTTCTGAACATTACTTACTTACCTGGACGATTATTGAGGCATAGTCACTGGTGGTTTTCAGGAATGATATCCATGTCACAAAATGAGCAACAAGAAATTCGAAAAAAAAAAAAAAAGGAGAGAACCAGCATTCTTATCTTCAAAGCAATGCTTGATAGGTCCACTCATGTCACAAGATGGTACCAAGCTCCTTCTTACAGGTTCTTACTTTATGGGTACGGTAATACTTCTAATCAAACCAGACGTCAAAGCTTTTTACTATTCCTAATGGATGACCTCTCACCTGACTCTAGGTGTTTACTTTTCTCCATTATCAATATTCTTGGTGCTATGTATAGTTTTGAAATAGTCAAGCTTTGAGGTAATCGTCTGGTGGGGAGGAGAGCACTTGATGAAATTCTTTGTCAACAATTTGCTTACAATTACTTCAAACGCCAAAACTCGATCAATTCGTCATACCAGACAAGAAACTGCTGACTGTGCATAATGCTTAAAAACCCATATTTCCTCTCGTCTTGTACAATTTTAGTAACGCCTTTCAGTCACTTCACCAATACAAGTAGTTGCCATTATTGAAGTGCAGAAGATGCAAATTTTAAGACGTCGGCCCCTACCAATTCCATATTGTCAGGACATCCAATTTTGGGTCCCTCCCTTCTCTTTTATGTTTATATCTTGGAAAAATAATGTCTTAAAGAATGAGATTCACTCATTCTCTTCCTTTCCTTCACATTATATTGTATTTTGACTTTTTTTGCTATCTTTTTTCTTTTCTTAAATTACCCCATATGATATGATAATGAACGTCAGACAGGTTTGCTCCAAAGAGAAACATAAACTGGTTGAAATAAAGAAGGGTGAAAATTTTTCAGGATCAATAAGGGAATTCGTTACAAACTGTCAAATTCCATAACTAAAAAGAAGAAGAAGAAGAAAGAAGAAGAAGAGGAAACGTCTAGCCTGAATAAGGTGAGGGCAGCTAACTTATACATGGGCTTTGGGACAGGAATGGAGGCAGGCACTGGGCCTGGATAACAAACTGCTTCCAACAAGGCAGCGGTTCTGCAATTACTAAGTTTTTCTTTTCTTTAAGGCAAACATATGATAGAAATAGAAAGCGATTGCAGATATTTGAATGGAATTTCTCGAACCAGTGCTGAGTGACCCTGTCAAGCTAATAATTCATGCAACTTAGTGGTCTATTTTGCCCCATCTGTCATGTCATAACCGATTTTTGATTTTATTTTCAGTTAAAACAAATATTCAAAGTCCTTTTCTTTTGCATTGGAATCCTAAGTCGAAGAAATGCCTGGAGTTATGTTGTCAAATAATATCCTTGTCGCCTAAGGAACAAAACTAAATTTCTCGGGTAAAAAATGAATTAAAAATTTAAAAATCCATTCCTACTTCCTTTCATAAATTATATAACTAGTTAAAATTAAATATGTCCTTACATTAAGAAGATTCCTTTCAAAAAATTAGGTAAAAGTGATTGAATTAGGAAGAGGATGGATGATTCTGTGATTTGCAGGCATAATGTAGCCAAATGCATTAGTTCATGCCGAAAATGTTTAAGGTTACAATTCATTACAAATTCTAATAAACAAATTTTGGACAGCCTAGAGATTTTTTTTTTTTTAAGAGCCTAGAGAAAATTTTGCATGAACACTTTGTTGGTAATGTAATGACTTTGGGACAATTTTTATCTCTCTTTCTTATTGACCTTGTCCCACATTGCTAGTTTATACTTGCTCACTTGGGCTAATATACTATTATGTTTAGTGGAATGTGTTGGCTAGTGTCCTCACTAAATTCATGGTGAGAGGAATGAGGGTATCTTTCTAAGTGTGTCTTCCGTCTGACTCAACTCGTGCACGTGACGAGTATATTTTGGGTCTCTTTTAATTCTCTCCTCATTTTGCTACTTCAGTTACGGATTATGTGTTGAGTGGAGGGGTTTATCTTCTCCACGACATAGTCCTCTATACTTATCAGATATTCAAAAACACTTCAACTTCCTTTTCTCTCAATTATTCTGGTTCTGAGCCAAAAAAATCATGAGTTCCAACTCTCTTCTCCTGAGACATGAGAGAGAAGTGTCACCGTGTAAACCTTGGAAGCGACGTTCAAGTAGTCGATTGCAGCATATTTGGGGGCGAAATGGCTTTTAAGTTGGTGGTCCTTGTCCACGACATGGTTTCTTCCTACGCTCTTTCTTTCATCTCGATTTCAACCCTATATTTGATTACTTTGTGGTGATCCTTTCATAACAAGTTAGAAGCGATTTCCTACCACTATAACAATACAAATGGCTACCACCAATCAACTGAAACTCCTTCCCGATATCAACAACCTCAAATCCCTTGACGATAAGAACTAGAAGAGGTGGTCCAACAGGATGTTGATCTATTTCTAGCAACTCGAAATTGACTATGTTCTATTCAATGATCTACCTAAGATCGTTGATGTCGAGTTCACTCTTGTAACTCCAGTGACTGGAGTTTCGATCATCGATATCACCTCTACCTCGAATATGAAAGACAAGGGTAAGGCGGGTGATCATGAGGCTGGCTAGAAATATGATAAGGATAATAAGATGAAGAAGGGCATGCTGCTGAGTCGAATGACTGATTCAGTATTTGATTTATTCTATACCCAAAAGTCTGCCAAGATTATTTGGAAAGTGTTGGAGAAGAAATACGGCGCTGATGATGCAGGAAAGAATAAGTACATGGTGGGAGAGTGGCTGAATTTCAAGATGGACGAGAAAAGGCCAATCATGGATCAAGTCCATGAGTACGAGAATCTGGTTATTGACATCCTGGATGAGGTGATGAAGATGTGCAAGATTTTTCAAGCAAACATGCTCATCGAGAAGCTTCCTAAGGAGAGGAGTGATTATTGAAGCCATATCAAACGTAAAAAGCGTAACTTGACACTGCAGGAGCTGATCTCGCACATGAAGATCGAAGAGGCTAATCACATCAAAGATAAGGGTTCTTCATCTGTTAATGAACTTTTTGTTAAGGCTAATATTGTCGAATGTTTTGGTGGTTCCAAAGATGATAGGTTTAAAGTTGTTGGGAAGAACAACAAAGGTAAGCAACCAAACAACAAAGGAAAGTTCCAAAAACATAGGAAAATATGAAAGAAGAGGAACTTAAATACTATCGCCTGTTATACTTATGGCAAGCCTAGACACAAGTCTTTTCAGTGTGACCAAAGGGCTGACAAAAAGCTCAAGACATAAGCAAACATCGTTGAAACCCAAGACGTAATTGTTGCTATAGTGACTTGAGTGCAATCTGGTTCACAACCCGAACCTGTGGATTGTGGATTGCGGTGTTACCAATCATTTTTATGTTAACCGTGATCTATTTATTAACTTTGAAAGTACTACAGGTCAAGAGAAGGTCTACATGGGAAATGATAGTGCCTCAGAGGTTCTTGATAAAAGGATGGTAAAGATTAAACTAACTTCTGGAAAAGTTTTACAAATTCAGAATGTTATCCCTTCCCTTTGTAAGAACTTGATTTCTGCTTTGTGTCTCGATAAAGTTAGCATAGAACATTAAGAACCTAAGGGTTATTCTTAGTCATAATGACGAGGTTGTGGGGAAGAGTTATGCGTAGGGTAACTTGTATACATTAAAGACTGAAGCCATTGATGATTCTGGTGCTTATAAAACTTCTACTTCTGCTTATATTGTTGAGTCTTATGATATTTGGTATGATAGATTAGGACATGTGAATTCTGGTTCTTTGAAACACATGCAAGATATGAACCTTATT
>JANZXR010000009.1:11882797-11892952 GCA_027575705.1 Erythroxylum echinodendron
TTACAAAAGTAAATCCTAATTTCACCAAAATTCTTAAATCTCATAATTCTACTAACCAATAATATTTTCAATGTAGACATATTCAAAATTCTCAAAAATTCACAATTCAGTCCGATTATTCCCGGAATTATTCATGAATGCACTTACAATTATTTTCATGTGCAAGACCTTTACTGATCACGTATATTTGTATGCCATATTATGCATAAGTATGAAAAATACATTTCTACGCTCTCATTTAACACTCCTATTTACTATTCTAACCTCTCATAGGTAACGGGATGTTACAGATATAGTTGCACGAAGAGAAGTGAATATGAAATATACATCTACATGAGATATGATCGCAGAACCAATGATAAAGCCGATTTCCAGAGATGTATTCATTGGGTATGTAAAGTCACTAGGACTACGTAGATGTTGACATACACTGATAAACATTTCTCTATCTATGTTCACTTATAATAATGTCATATTTTGGATATAATGTATGATGAAGATTATACATTGTGTATTATTTGTTTCATGAATATATATATGTTTTGCATAAATATATTTTGGAATGAATCACAAGTATATGAGACAGATTAGAGATTGACCCTCTCACATGGGAAATCATCTCTAGTGAGCTAAAGATGAGACATGTTTAAAGTTTATTATCTAGGTGATAATTGAGAGCGAGAAACTTAAACCATAAATGTCACAAGGAAATTGGTTCAAAGTGATTTAATGATCACTATATCTATCTTACATTGCCAGATGTGAATTCTGAATAGGTTTTGAGTAGATAAGTGAACTCAAGTTAAACATTAAGTATGTTTGAACTATCATCTGTACAGTATTTCTTGAATGAAAGATGTTCTAGTTAAACGAAGTGGGTAAATATCATAGCACATGACTTATACCGTGTGTGCAAAACTGACTACAAAAGGGATTAATGTAAGTCTCCAGATCTCATCTAACATTGTGTGAGACCCTTGAGGTTGAGAAGAACCTCGTCATATACCTTATGACTCTTGTATCGTTCTCAAGAATTGAATTTAAGGTTTGCTACTTTAGGTTATTTCCAAAATATCATGCCAGATGTGATCCTATGGAATAATTCTGAGAAAGCAAATTAAATTTAATTTAAAAGAGAATTAAGAACAGAGGAAGGTCATTTATTTACACCATTAACTAACATGAAAAGTATTAATAAATGGCCATTGTCTCTTTAGTAGAGAACTTGAATACATTCATGACATAAGAAACTAAATGAGATCAAAGAAAAGTGCAAATACGAGATATGACCTAGGGTATAACATACAATGTCTACCCAAGGATACATAAGTCTTAAGATTAATTTGTTAATCGAGATGTCATATAACAGATATATGGTAATGAGATCTCGTCGTATGCTGGTTACACCGGTTATTAAACAAGTATGAGCACTACAGAGTATTTTTTAAATAGATTAAAACCCATTATGTATGAGTGGGAGATAATGAATCAGTTTACACCCATGAGGGGTATTGGAGTCATTGTTCTTTAAATGAATACCAATGGTAGTTATGTTGTTTGAATGTTAAAAACCAAAGAACGAAAAGATGAGACTAACTTTTGGTGTGTCTTTTCTGTTCTTGTGTTGTTTAATACAAGAAAGAAGCGAAAAAACATTTTCTGCAGTATTAGGCTTTAACGGGTGGAAATTCAACACAATCCAAATATGTGATTTTGTTTTGTATGCATATGCAAAGATCTTGTTTTAATAATCTATGTGGTTATGTTCTTGCTTATTTATTCTAACAGAACATAGCACATCTTTAGTTGGAAAAGCAGAGTAATCATAGCGCAAGAGGGAACCATCAAGCAACACTAAGCGTTTAAGCAACTGTAAGTCATGTTGATGGACGTGATCGCTTATATAAATCGAAATGCCAGAGATGGACCATTACTTCGCATAGAACTCCACAAGAGAGTGATGGGTTTGGAATATGTCCCTGTCTGGGTGCTAAAAGATGGTAATCCACATGCTGTTGTACGCACAATGTACTATATGAACCTTGTAACCACATCACACTGCTAGGGTCTGCTCCAAGATCTTTAGATGCCCAAAAGTCATCCCCTGTCTCCAACAAAAACACAATTAATGCCTGGAATTCAACTCTAGTGCACAAGGTTTTCACTGAATCATAAAAGACTGGTAAATTTTTAAGCAGACACATTAAATATGTATGTACCAACACATGCATGTGATATAGCCTCGTTCTAAGGAACATGAAGTGGTTGTTGGTAATGCAATGGCTTTGGGACCTAGTTTTTATCTCTCTTTCTCTTATTGAACTAGTCCCACATTGCTAGTTTATACTTACTCACTTAGATATATATACTACTATGTTTACAGGAATGTCTGAGCTAGTGTCCTTATTGGTTTTATAGTGAGAGAAATGAGAATATCTCCACATGCACAACATTTGTTCGATAAATTCAGTACGCGTGTGATATATTTAGGCCTTATCTTATCTTTAGCATCTCTTTCAATTTTCTCTCATCTTCTTTCTTTGTGTTCCAAAAGTTACACCAGATGTCCATCTTTGTCTGTCATTGTCTCCGTCTTTGTCCATCTTTGTCTTCCAAAGCTTAGCTCAGGACCCCACCACTCTTCATATTTGGTTTGGCATTACTACTGCACATGACTTCGAGAGTCATGATGATATTATGGAGGAACGTCTATAATCAGGGCGAAATCGCTTATAAGTTAGTGGTCCTTGTCCACGACACTATTTTCTTCCTATGCTCATTCGTTCATCTCACTTTTGGCCTTATATTTGATTACTTTGCAGTGATCCTTTCATAACAATTTAGAAGTGATTTCTTACCATCATAAAGATGTGAATGGCTACAACTAATCAACTGAAACTCCTTCCCGATATCAACAACCTCAAACCCCTTGACGATACGAACTACAAGAGGTGGTCCAACAGGATGCTGATCTATTTTGAGCAACTCGAAATTAACCATGTTCTGTTCAATGATCCACCCAAGATCATTCATTCCGAGTTCACTCTTGTAACTCCAATGACTGAAGTTTCAATCATTTATATCACCCTTGCCTCGAGTACAAAATACAAAGGTAAGGAGGGTGATTAGGAGGCTGTCCAGAAATATGATAAGGATAGTAAGATGGTGAAGGGCATGTTGCTGAGTCGAATAAATGATTCAGTATTTGATTTATTATATACCCAAAAGTATGTCGAGATTATTTGGGAAGCATTAGAGAAGAAATACGAGGCTGATGATGCGGGAAAGAAGAAGTACGTGGTAGGAGAGTGGTTGAATTTCAATATGAAAGAGAAAAGGCCAATTATGGATCAAGTCCATGAGTACAAGAATCTGGTTGCTGACATCCTAGCTGAGGGGATGAAGATGTGCAATATTTTGCAAGCAAACGTGCTCATCGAGAAGTTGCCTGAGAAGTGGAGTGATTATTGAAACCATCTCAAACACAAGAAGCGTGACTTGAAACTACAGGAGCTGATCTCACACTTGAAGATCGAAGAGGCTAATTGCCTCAAAGATAAAGGTTCTTCATCTGTTAATGAACTTTCTATTAAGGTTAACATTATTGAATCTTCTGGTGGTTCTAAAGATGACAGGTCTAAAGTTGCTAGGAAGAACAACAAAGGCAAAAGCAACCAAACAACAAAGGAAAGTTCCAGAAACACGGGAAAATCCATAAGAAGAGGAACTCGAATGCTGTCACTTGCTATACTTGTGGCAAGCCTGGACACAAATCTTTTCAGTGTGACCAAAAGGCTAACAAGAAGCTCAAGATGCAAGCAAACGTCACTGAAACCCAAGACGTAATTATTGTTGTAGTGATGGAGTGCAATCTGGTTCATAACCCGAACTTGTGGTTTGTGGATTGTGGTGCTACCAAACATTTTTGAGATAACTGTGATCCGTTTACTAACTTTGAAAGAGCTATAGGTCAAGAGAAGGTCTATATGGGAAATGCAGTATCTCTAAGGATCTTGATAAGGGGATGGTAAAGCTTAAGCTAACTTCTGGAAAAATTTTACAGCTTTAGAATGTTTACTATGTTCCCTCCCTTCAACTTAATTTATGCTTTATGTCTCGATAAAGCTGGCATAAAAAGTCGCATTAAGAACCTAAAGGTTATTCTTAGTCGTAATGATGAGTTTTTGGTGAAGGGTTATTTGCAGGGTAACTTGTATATATTAGAGGCTGAAGCCATTGTTGATTCTGGTGCTTATAAAACTTCTACTTCTGCTTATATTATTGAGTCTTATGATATTTGGCATGGCAGATTAGGACATGTGAATTCTGGTTCTTTGAAATGCATGTAAGCTATGAATGTTATTCCTAATTTTTCTATGAATGGTGACAAGAAGTGTGAAATCTATGTTGAGGCAAAATTTGCTAAGAAATCGTTTATACTAAGAGACAAACCAAATTGCTCGAGCTTATACACACAGACTTAGCAGACTTTAAGAACACAGAAAGTAGCGGTGGTAAGCATTATTACATCACCTATATTGATGATCATTCGAGGTATTTCAAGTTGTATTTACTAAGACCAAAAGATGAAGCTAAAAAGATGTTCTTAATATATAGGGCAGAAGTAAAAAACCAATTGGACCGCAAAATTAAACGAGTTAGGTCAGATCATAGTGGAGAGTATGGTACTACTTCCCTAAAAGAAGTATGTGAGAAAGAGGGAATAATTAATAAACTATCTGCTCCTCAAACCCCTGAATAAAATGGGATAACTGAACAAAGACACGATGAGTGCAATGCTTATTAGTTTTGGGTTACCTACTGAAATGTGGGAGGAGGCATCACTTAGTGCGAACTATATCCTTAATAGAGTATCTGATAAGAAATTACAAAAGACCTCTTATCATTTATGGAAAGGATATACACCGAACTTAAAATATTTGAGTGTATGGGGGTTTTTAGCTACAGTAGGTTTGCCTTCTTTTCAGTGTGAGAAAGTCGGATCTAAGACTAAAGATTTTGTCTCTGTTGGTTATGCTGAAAACAGTGTTGCTTATAGATTCATACGTTTGAAAGATTGTACTTTATTTAAATCTAGAAATGCTGAGTTCTTTGAAAATGTGTTTCTATTAAAGAAATGTGATACATCCCAAGATATGCATCCTTTTGCATCCACTTCTACATGTGCATCTTCTTCATATATGTCTTTTCCTACTCCTAATATGTTGCATGATGATGTGAATTCATAACCAAGGAGAAGTAAAAGATGTAGAACATAAACTAGTTTTGGTCCTGATTTTACTACTACCTTCCTTGTTGAACTCTATAAGAAAGATAGGTTGGATGAAATTGATGAGTTAGTTGTTTGTCTTCATATTACTAAGAATGAAATTAAGACCTATGATGAAGCTGTGAAATCTATAGATGCTAGTTTTTGGAAAGATGCCATAAAGAGTGAGCTAGATTCCATTAAGTCTAACCATACTTGGGAATTAGTATACTTACCCAAATAGGCTAAGGCTGGGTGTAAATGGATCTTTAAAAGGAAACTCAGAACTAATGGTACTATTGAAAGGTTTAAGGTTAGACATGTGATTAAGGGTTATACCCAAAATCATGGTATAAACTTCTTTTATACTTATTCTCTTGTTACTAAAATTGCCACTATACGTACATTATTTACGTTAGCTTCTATCCATCAGCTGATTGTGCATCAAATGGATGTGAAAATTGTTTTCTTGAATGGTGATTTGAATGAGGAAATCTATATGGAACAACCTCCTAGCTGTGTAGTTCCTGGACAAGAGAATAAGGTATGTAAGCTTAAGAAATCCTTGTATGGCCTTAAACAAGCACCTATTCAATGGTATTTGAAATTTCATGAAACCATACTTAGTTTTGGTTTTAAAGCTAATGGATCTGATGCATGTGTGTATTTAAAGATATTTGGATCTGATTATGTGATAATATGTCTTTATATTAATGACATGTTAATATTTGGTATATGTATTGGTGTTGTGAATAAAACTAAACAGTTCTTATCCTCTCAGTTTGAAATGAAAGATATAGGTGAGGTTGATGTGATTTTGGGTGTAAAAGTCACTAAAACTAGTGATAGTTTTATCTTATCTCAACCTCGCTATAGGAGGAAAATCCTATAAAAATTCAATTGTTATGATGTTGTGCCAGTAAGAACCCCTTATGATCCTAGTATACACTTATGTAAGAATTTGAGTAAAAGTGTGTCTCAAACTGAATATGCTAAAATTATTAGGAGTTTAATATTCTTGATAAACTATACTCGACCTGATATTGCTTGTGCTGTTGGTAAAGTTAGTTAGTACACCCATAACCCCAGTGGTGAGCATTGGAATGCTCTTAAACGGTTGATGAGATATCTTAGAGGTACAATGGACTGGGGTTTGCACTTTTTGGGATATCATGCTGTGTTAGAGGGATATAGTGATGCCAATTGGGTGACTGATAACAATGAGGTGAGCTCTTCTAGTGGATATTTATTCACACTAAGAGGAGCTGCTATATCTTGGAAATTTGCTAAGCAAACTATGATAACACGATCCACTATAGAGTCTGAGATTATTGCAATAGACTTAGTGGGTGAGGAGGCCGAGTGGTTGAGGTCTTGACTATCCGATATACCTTTGATGGGGAAACCCACTCCTGCAGTTTATCTACATTGTGATTCTCAGGCTATTATTAGTGTTGCTAAAAACACTGCTTACAATGGTAAGAAGAGGCATATATACGTTAGGCATAAAGCTATAAGAAAGTTGATTACCAATGGAGTAATTTCTATGGATAATTTTCGATCTGAGAGGAACTTGGCTGATCTGTTGACTAAAGGACTAAGTAGAAAACTAGTCTTAGATTCGTCGAGTGGAATAGGACTTATGCCCTATTAGGTGAGTAACTCATGGTGGATACCCATTTGTAGGTTAAACAAAGCCATGAAATACTCACATTTGTACACATCTTTCCCATTCCTATGACCTGTGTACATTGAGGTTGAGCTATGTGCTCTTAATGTATCCTTAGCCCAAATTGATGCGTGGTCCTTATGAAATGGACTTGATGGTTCCACCACTTGATGACTATAAGGATGAGCTTGTGAGCTCTTAATGGTTCCATAGCCCTTGAGGGTGGTCTATGTGGAGACAGACTTGATGGAATCACCTACGTGAGTGTGAAGGATTGACCTAAAAGACATGGTAGTCTTTTTAGAGCACTCATGAGTAGCCCGAGGTTACTATTGGCCGATATATTGTTATGTTGATCGTAGAACTCATTTTGTTATGAGGTAAGATGCGTGTCTTTGGGTCAAGAGCCTATAGGTTCAAGACTTGCTCACGTACTAGGTGAGAGGAGTGCCTAAATTCACTATGTGTTTGTTCAATCGAGACATTAGCACTTAAATTTCAAACCTAGCTATAAGCTCAAAACTATGTTTTATTTCACCATTGCATTAGTGGGGGATTGTTGGTAATGCAATGGCTTTGGGACTTAGTTTTTATCTCTCTTTCTTATTAAACTTGTCCCACATTGTTAGTTTATACTTGTTCACTTGGATCTATATACTATTATGTTTATTGGAATGTATGAGCCAGTGTCTTTACTAGTTTTATGGTGAGAGAAATGAGGGTATCTCCATATGTGTAACATCTGTTCGGCTAGCTCGTAACGTGTGACGTGGTATATTTGGGCCTCATGCATTTGTGTTTTTTTTGTCAATGAAAGTGTATAATGCATGTTTTTTATTCTTGATCTTATTTGTAACGTCTCTTTTAAATTTTTCCTAATTTAGTGCTTCCGTTACGGATTATGTGTTGAGTGGAGGGGTTTATCTTATTCACAATATGATCCTCTTTCACAAACCCCCTTCAACTTCCTTTTTTCTCTCAATTATTCTGGTTCTGAGCAAAACAATCAAGAGTTTCAACTCTCTTCTCTTGAGCGCACAAGAGAGAAGCGTCATCGAGTAAACCTTGGGGAGCGACGTCCAAGCAATTGATTGCACCATAATCAGGGGTGAAACCGCTTCTAAGTCAGTGGTCCTTGTCCACAACACGATTTTCTTTCTACGCTCATTCGTTCAACTCACTTTCGGCTTTATATTTGATTACTTTGCTGTGATCCTTTCATAACAGTGGTTTCCCTCTTCCATGATAGCGATAACTCCGTTTCCTTTGAAGTGCTTTCTGAAGGAATCAGCAGGCAGTGCCTTGTAATAATCTTTTCCAAGTTCAACTTGTCCTTCACATTCCTCTGATATTAGCTCTAGCATGTGCAATCACCTCAAAATGTTCAATCGATGCATGTGACCGTTGGAAAAGATAAAGAAAGAGGGACGATTATGTGCTTGGAAATCCACTTACATCAATCACATCAATCTTAACACCATCAACCCCAACTGATTCAAGATAAAGAGTGAAGTCCTTCGTAGAGCTTTTAGGCCAGCTCTGGTGGGACAAACCCAATTCCATGTTTCTTCAAGCTGTTAGTTCCATTGTCATCCACTGAAGTGAGCAAGCCCTTTGACCACTTGGGGTACACTATTTTAGCCTAGAGCATGCCACAAGCATCGGCTCTGATCCCACCCCAATTCCCCATAAATGCATGCCAAACATAAACCTCGTCCATGGTGCTAAACACCTCTTTAAGGTCCCTAATAAACGCCCCCATGCCTTTGGACTATGGTATTCCTTGAACTTGTAATTTGCTTCAAACGTTTTAATCCTAGGATTCTCCAAGGACTTTCGCTTGCCTGAACCCATACGATCCATGCCTTCTACGTCAGTATTAGGGTCTAGATCATCATGGCACACAGATTGCCAACCATAGTCAATAAGAACCCAACGCGCACGGTGGACAACCACAAGCCTCTAAGCTCCTAAGACCTTCTTTAACCTTGTCAGGGTCTAAATGATGGTTAAATGCGTTCCACGTGCACCAACCGAACTTGTCGATAATGCTTGGTGGTGTTTTATGATCTATAAAAGTGCCTAGATGGGCTTGAACCACTTTCATTGCATCTCCAGCTAGCCTGTAAGGGTCGGGACCAACATGCATGTACAAACGACCCCTGAAGCTGGAATCAGAGACAAGAGTTGACTTACTTTCCAAGCAAATTGTCAACGTTGTCATCGAACCCTCCCCCTATATGGTGAACACCTGAAGGGTCCGTCAATAAGTGGAAGCCAAAGAACATAGGGTCGTCCCTCGTCATTTTTGTCCAAAATCATCACCTGGGTCTCAATTTCCACGTCTTTTCCTCTATTTCCAGTCCAGTGAGTTGCCCATCAAGTCTTGAACCTTAATATACTCATGAATCTTATGTTCCTGAGCTTGCCGATGGCACCAACTGGTAGTTTCTTGGCTCGTCCACGTCGAACCCCACGAAGCAACCCCACGTTGTTTTTCGTCTCTGCTTTAGAGACAATCGTAGAGGCTAATGCGAAGGTAATGTTTGCAGGAACTTCTTTGAGAATTGGACGCCCATTAGCAAGAAAACTTGATCCTTGCACTGAGATTGACAATGGTGGCTCAGAATCAGTGAACCCATTTTCAAGTAAAGCAGCTTTTGTTAAGCTCGGAGTATAAAGCTTGTTAACTAAAGCTAGCTAATTCTGATGATTTTGTTGACAGTCAGAAGACTAACAAAGAAAATGAATAAGTTAAAAAGAACAACGGCTTTGATGTTTTCTAAAAACCCACAACTTTATTCAGTGCGTTGCATATTTTTTATAGAGCTGAAAATATAAAAATCTAATCAAATGATTTTCTATATCCCACTATATCTCAACTAACTATTTTAAACAAAGAATAACATAAATAAAATCTTAAAGATTTGGTCCATTGACCAATTATTCTGTAATAATCATCTAAGACACATTTTAAACACTAACTAATCAATTATCTAAGGCACGTTTCCAACACTCCTCCTTGCCTTAGTAATTGCAAAGCTTTAATGTCAAAATAATTCATCTTCTTGATGTTGCTCATTTGCTGATTTTGCCTCTTCATTTCGTGACTTGCAAATTTTCTCCATATGCCCAATTTGTCCACATTTTCTGCATTTGATATCAGGCCTCCACCAACATTTTCTTTGTGGGTGATTTGTTTTTTTGCAATGTGGGC
>JANZXR010000009.1:11932514-11959271 GCA_027575705.1 Erythroxylum echinodendron
CATTATTGTATTGTTACATGAAAGTGTTTATGTACTTATATGTTTTATATGTTTATAGTTTTAAGTTTTACAAAAGATCAAGAAAAGTTTTAAATGTGAGGATGTTAATAAAATCAAATTATACTAAGTTCATCACAAGAAAAGTTTTAAATGTGAGGATGTTAATAAAATCAAATTATACTAAGTTCTCCCAGATGTTTAAGTGTATTTTAAGTATTTTTTAGATGATTATCATGTTTATATGCTTAGAATTATGTTATTATTAGTGTTTGTTTGGTTTAAAGCACAAAATGGATTTTAATTTTATGTTTCAAGAGGTGTTTGATGTGTTTGTGAGTGCTGGAAATCAAGAATTAAAGAATGAAGAAGATGGAGGAACAATGGAGGTGTCATGATAGTGCACAATTGAGCACAATCGTGATAGAGGTTGAACCAAGTGAAATATGATCGTGACTTAAAGAGCACGATTGTGACAGGGAGTTTCCATGCGTGACTTTTTTCATATCTTTTAAGGTTTAGGGAAATTTAGAAACGAATGAAGTGGAAAAATCTTAGACTCAGCCCTAGAACTTTACTGCATTATTTAAGAATAAGAAAGACACAGAAAAGAGGTAGCAACCATTGAATCAAAGTGGAGAGACCAAGAAGAACATATGAAGATTCCAACTTTCTAGATCAAGGAGAAAATATCACTACAAGAAAAATGGGGTTTAGCGACGAAAATTACCAACAGAATGTGAAGGTTTTTCGTTGGCAAGCTAAGTTAGAGATCGAATTTACCAATGGAATAAGCTGTCAGAGAAACGGCTGTAGGTAACAATTGGCGACAGAGTACAAATTTTTCGTCGCTAATTTATCAGTGAATAGTTCTGTTCTGTTGGTATATTTAGTGACAGTAATTTCTATGCTGTTTGTAAATTTAGCGATGGAAGATTTGTTTCGGTCAGTAAATTTAGTGACATATAAGTCGTTTATGTCGATAAGCTTACCTACAGATACCAAAATCTATTGATAAATTCACGACTAACTTTAACGACAGATATTGGTGGTCCATCGGTAAATTCATTACATTTTACTAATAGGGATTGGTTGTGTATTAGTAAATTGATTTTTTAATATTTTCCCCGCATTTAATTTTATTTGATAATGTTATGGTTGATGTATAATTTATATAGTTATCAGTTATTTGTTGATAATATTTTGATTTATTTCTACATTTAATTTGTTAAAACAAAATTTTGATTGATGATATAAAGTAAAAATTATCTTAATTGATAATAAAAATTATTATCTATAAAAATCATTATTTAATTCATACGAAATGACTACAACTACGCTATGTACTCCATTGACTGTTACAACTGAGTTGCCAGTGCCTGTACTGTGCTCTGAAGCTTATAGACTTCATTGGATGCGGACCACATAATAGGGTGTTAACATTTTGACTGATATGTATATTTAAATTAAATCACTTAAACATGAAAGGAATAAGTACGTATGTTAACACATTTAAAGTGATTGGTGTTTGAGGTTAAGTTACTTTCATAAGATTTGATACCATTTTACCATTATTGTATTGTTACATGAAAGTGTTTATGTACTTTTATGTTTTATATGTTTATAGTTTTAAGTTTTACAAAAGAGCAAGCAAAGTTTTAAATGTGAGGATGTTAATAAAAGTAAAATATACTAAGTTCTCCCAGATGTTTATGCATATTTTTAAGTATTTTTTTAGATGATTATCATGTTTATATGCTTAGAATTGTGTTATTATTAGTGTTTGTTTGGTTTAAAGCATGAAATGGATCTTAATTTTATGTTTCAAGAGGTGTTTGATGTGTTTGTGAGTGTTGGAAATCAAGAAGTTAAAGAATGAAGAAGATGGAGGAACATTTGAGGTGTCATGATAGTGCACAATTGAGCACGATCGTGATAGAGATTAAACCAAGTGAAACATGATCGTGACTTAAAGAGCACGATTGTGACAGGGAGTTTCCATGAGTGACTTTTTTCATATCTTTTAGAGTTTAGGGCTATTTAGGACAGAATGAAGTGGAAAAATCTTAGACTCAACCCTAGAACTTTAATACATTATTTAAGAATAAGAAAAACACAGAGGTAGTAACCATTGAATCAAAGTGGAGAGACCAAGAAGAATATATGAAGATTCCAACTTTCTAGATCAAGGAGAAAATATCACTATAAGAAAAATTGGGTTTAGCGACGAATGTGAAGGTTTTTCGTTGGTAAGCTAAGTTAGAGACCGAATTTACCAACAGAATAAGTTGTCAGAGAAACGGCTGTAAGTAATAATTGACGACGGAGTACAAAATTTTCGTCGCTAATTTACCAGTGAATAGTTCTGTTCTATTGCTATATTTAGTGACAGTAATTTCTATACTGCTCGTAAATTTAGCGATAGAAGATTTGTTTCAGTCAGTAAATTTAGTGACAGATAAGTCGTTTACGTCAGCAAGCTTACCTACAGATACCAAAATCTATGGATAAATTCACGACTAACTTTACCGACAGATATTGGTGATCCATCGGTAAATTCATTACATTTTACTGACAAGGTTTGGTTGTGTATCAGTAAATTGATTTTTTAATATTTTCCCTGCATTTAATTTAATTTGATAATGTTATGGTTGATGTATAATTTATACATTTATCAGTTATCTGTTGATAATATTTTGATTTATTTCTACATTTAATTTGTTAAAACAAAATTTTGATTGATTATATAAAGTAAAAATTATCTTAATTGATAATAAAAATTATTATCTACAAAAATAATTATTTAATTCATATAAAATGACTACAGCTACACTATGAACTCCATCGACTGTTACAACTGAGTTATCAGTGCCTGTACTGTGCTCTGAAGCTCATGGACTTCATTGGATGCGAACCACATAATAGATGTTATTGTATTGAATGTGGAGGATTGCAAATAACATGTTTTTGCAAATGAACCTAAGGCGAAGATCCTTCAATGACAGTCCCTACCACCCACTACATGAAGATAGGTTTGACTCTCATTAACATTTTTAGACTGCTGAAACTGTCGTTGAATGCTTTCTTGTATTTGGTTCTATCAGAAAGAAATGTTTATGTTAATAAGTGATAATTATTAAGCATTAATATTAAAGCATAAATTTCACATTTATTTAGTTCTCTACATCTGGTGTTGACGAAGGTCACACCGTCATGCTTCTTAGTGTGAGTATGCAAAAAGAGTTGACAGGGTGTAGGCTTCCTGTCCATAGACTTTTCCTGTATCAGAATAAAATATTATAAGTTAACTACAATTTACAAAAATTTCAGCAGAATTTTCTCTATTTTTATGATATTTACCCTCTATTGAACAAAGAAAGTAACTCAACAACACATCCATATATGACACCAGACATTTATAATATTATCATTCTCCATAATATATATATTTTCATTCCAAAATTCACACATCAAATTAAATTGAAATACATCCATAATATATATATTCTCTCTGCATGCTCATGGTGGGTAATAGATCCTCTAGTGTGGAAGACTCTCTCCCCCCGGTCATCCACGTTTGTTGGTAGAATTACACTTTGAAATGGACATTGCCTCAAGTGATATCTAATACTACTGCCAACAACTCCATATTTCTTCAGAAATATAAGGCGGCCGTACACCGGTCTTGTGTATCACACCAACAAGGTCTCTATAACATGTATGAGCTCGTTTCTCCCATATTTTATAAATAACAGCGTCAAATTCATAATCCCAAAAAAAATCTTTCTGAAAAAAGAAAAAACATACGATAAGTACTTATAATCTACAATATTTATCTAATTAATGTATAAATTTTAATTTAAAATCCAAAAATATATTTTTTGTACCTCAAACTCCTGGTAATAAAAATCATTTGTCGCCTAAGAGATAATCTTCCATATATAACCCTCAAGATCAATCTTGTCCTTGAATTTAAATGTCATGTTTCTTGAGCACGGTCTAGACAGAATCATCCTAATATAAAAACAAATTTATATCATTTTTAAATTTAAACCTATAACCTAATTATAAACATATGATGTTTCATGTATTTTCACTTACAGATTGTCGACAATTGTGATGTAAGTTCTTCCATTAACTCCCTTAGCTCTAGGCTAGAGGCCGTCTCCTTCATCCGTATCGTTTACTTTTGATATTTCTGTCAGTATAGGGGTAATGGATGGTTTAGCAGTAGGTACGTAAGGTCATGCCTCATCTGTAAATGTAATCATTGGAGGTACAACATTTGATTCTGTTGCACTTGCAGAATGTGATGCTTCACCTTGAAAGTAACTGGCCCCAAATTGTGGTCTGAACCTTAGTCGTATCATATATTGTTTTCTCTTTGCTGGCATATTTTAACCTAAAATTCATATTTTATTTAATATTATAGAGATATAAAAAATTTCAATTCAATATATAACAATATATTATTGATTCAATAATTGATTTATTAAATATAATATTCTATTACAAGCATAAATTAATTGCTATCAGCATTTAATTGTAAATTAAAATCATCATCATCTTTTTTTTCTGAAGAATTAGAATCAAACTCAGGATCCTCTTCAGATCTATTGCCCTCCTCATCCTCTTCAGATAAAATTTCAACATATTCCTTATTTAGATCGTTCAAAGATTCATTCTCGACATATGTAATAGATGCATTTATTCCATAAACATCTTCATGAAACGCTTCACTTTCAAATCTCTGTTCTCCTTTTCCATGTGATTCAAAAATACCTTTAGGTTTAATTTTGCAAACAACTAACCAATTTGACTTATCTCATCGTAAGCTGAAAAAAGGGACACAATATACCTGGATCGTTTGCATCGCTAACATTAAAGGTTTAAATTGTCTAAATCTTCTTGGCTGGTTGATTTCAATTAAATTGTATCAGTTATGCACTTTTGTACCAAAATTAGGAGTTGGATCAAACCAGTCACATTTAAATATCACACTTCACTTTATTGGCAATACAGGGTACTCAATTTCAAGTGTCTCAATAATTTTACCATAGTGATCCATCAATTCTCCCTGTATGCAAATGCCACTATTTACTATTGCTATGCTATGACCATGATATTCTGTACAATATTTGTATCCATTAACGAAACACACTTGATACATTTTAACAGTTTGTAAAGGTCTTTTTGCAAGATCATATATGAACTTGTTCTCTATTGAATGTTTTAAGTCCTACACAAAAGAAATTATCATATTAAATAGTATAATGTCATTTGAACACTTTAATCTTATAATTCAATCATTTTAATAATTGTAAGTGAAAACTTACATATTTCTCGAACCATCGAGGAAAGTATCTTCCAACTTCTTTATTGATATCATCTGGTGTTTTCTTAGGAATTAGCTCGTGTAACCATTCCTCTTATAATTTAAAAACATTATTATGTATTTTAGTTGTGAATAATGCTAAAATTTAAAAATCAAATAGTTAATTTCAAAATCAACTTCAACTTACTGCACGAAAGGTTGAACTTCTTGACAGTTTAATAAAATGTAACCATGGTCAACCTCTATTTCTTCCTTTGTTAACATTTTTCTTGTTGAACGTCTATGTGTTCGTCTAGGATATAAGAAAATGGATAAGTTACCATCAGCATCACTTGTTCCTCCCCCATCGTCATTACAAGGAACTTTTCTTTCTCTTATGTGCATATGCGGCTTAAAATAATATGAACAAAATGTACTTGCTTTTTCTACTAAATAAGCATTATATATCAAACCTTCAACTCTAGCTTTGTTTTTTACATTTTTCTTCAAGTGAAGCAAATACCTATATTAGCAAAGAGGGTCATTATAATTCTGTTATTAAAATAAGTTATTACTTTAATTTAAATATTTACTATAATTATCTCTCAAACAGATACATCCATCGATATTAAACTAGACCAATAAGTTTAGCCTCACGTGCTAAATGCACAGGTAGATCTTCATACAATCAAAGAAGCTTGGAGGGAAAATCCCTTCTAATTTGCACAAAATTACTGAAATTTTCTTTTCTAGTTTTTCCATTTTGGCCAACTTTATTTAAGATGATGTTAAGCTTTTGAAAGACAAACTTAATTATGCTATAACTTCCTAAACCTTATTCGGTAGCAACTCTCGAAATGCAATTAGAATTAACCTTTGTATAAATAGATGGCAATCATGACTTTTCATCCCAAATAATTTTTACTTCCTTATGTCCACACTCCTTGCCAAGTTTGAAACATAACCATTAGAAAACTTTAGACTTTTCAATTGTTCACACATAATTTCCTTTTATTTTTTGTCCAAAGTGTAACATACTTTCGGACATTTTACTAGTGAGAAGATCTTTATGTAACTCATTATTTCTCTAAAAAAGTTTCAAATCAGCGCATGATTTTGCATTGTCTTTTGTTCTCCCTTCATTGTTCATTATGGTATTGAATTGTCAAAAATATTTTTTTCATTATGCATCACATCTAGATTATGACGTATCAAATTAGTTTTTCAATATGACAAATCCCCAAAATACCTATTTTATAAAAAAATCCAAAATGTCTCAAAAAATACGGAATAAATTCTAATACACACCAAATTTAAATTTCAAGATAATTAATCCATAATTCACCAAAAATTGTAAAATAATAACTATTACCACCAAATAAATTTTTAGCTCAAATAATTCATCAAAAATTTCAAAATATCCTAAATATACCAAAATTGCCAAATCACAATTAATACACTCTAATTTAATCCACAATTTCCACTTATAAATCAAATTTACCCGAAAATGTCAATGAATGCATGTACAATCATATTAATGTGCAAAATAAATGGGTATGTCACAATTAACTTATGCATGATGTGCATTTTCCTAATTTCACAATACTTTCTCATAAAATACTACTCTAGCCTTAACATGGGTATCGGGATATTACAATAGGCCAAGATGAGAGCTGAAAGATGATGGGAGCTAAGTTTGATGAAATTGCAAAGAATTATATGTCTTCTATCCATAATTTGGAAGCTTAAGTGGGCCAATTAGCTAATGTATTGTCTATAATGAGTGTGAGGAGTCTCTTGAGCAATACAAAATCCAATCCAAGGAAGCAAGGCCGTTACACTTAAAAGTGGAAAGGATTTGGAAGATGCAATCGAGAAGAATGTCGAGCCCCCACAAGATGTAAACTAAGAGAAGGTGGACAAAGAGGAAGATAAGAAGGAGGAAGTTCCATATGTCCCTCCCACTCTATATGCGTCAAAGATCCCATTTTAAAAAAGGATGAAGAAGAATAAAATGAATGTGTAATTTGCAAAATTTGTAGAGTAATTGAAGAAATTGTAAGTTAACTTGTCTTTTATGAAAGTTGTAGAGAACATTCGCAAATACACAAAGTTTCTCAAAGATATACTATCAAACAAGAGGATCTGACAGGAAAATCAAATGGTCTCCTTAATGAAAAGTTGTAACTCCATAATTACTAGCCATATGTCTTCAAAATTGAAGGATCTAAGGAGTTTTATTATACCCTGTATAATTGGTAATTTAGAATTTGCTGCATGTTTATATGACTTAAGTGCAAGTATCATCTTATACCTTTGTCAACTTTCAGGAAATTGGGGCTAGGAAATATGAAGCCAACTTCCATGCTCATCTAGTTGGCGGATTAATCAATAAGGAAACCTTTTGTTATTATGGAGGACATGATTGTTAAGATGGATATTCATTTTTTCGGTGGATTTTGTAGTGTTTGATTTTGAATAGGATCGAAATTGTCCACTAATTCTTGGTAGACTATTTATAAATATAGGAAGAGCATTAGTAGATGCCTATGAAGGGAAATTAATTCGTCATATTGGTGATGAACATGTTGAGTTTAAAATCTTCAAGAATTCAAAAGAGAGCAACTCTTGTATGAAGATTGATATAGTAGATAAGTATATAAAAGAGCAAGAGGAGAGCCATAGAGAGGAAGATAGTCTTGAAGAGTTAGAGGATGAAGGAGAATTAGAGAAGGAACAGTTAGGTGATAAATTAAAGCAAGAGATCTTAGTGAGAATAGAAGCACCCATAGCCCCCTCTATAGATTTTTTACAAAGACACAGGCACAGCCACACACATGTCTTAGGCTATGTTTTCTTTGCTTTTTTAGCTCATTAAACATGAATTCTCATCCACCTGTGTATATTGTTAGGTATTCAAGTTTGAACTTTTGGAAAAAAAATACATGGGCTAACACATAGGCATGTGTCGAGATGTGATTTACCTGAGATTAAAGTTTCTTCTTGACTTTCCTTGTAAAGCCCCATAATTCTTGATCAAAATCATCACTAAAGAAATGTCTTCCTAATTACTTAAAAGCATAGCATAAAATGATTAAATTAAGGTAATTTAGACATAAAAACATAACAAAACAACTAGTAAAATATGGATATGCTTTACATACATCATCTCTTAAAACTTTTGGGAACACCAAGTTATTTAACAAAACACCTTTAAATTTCATTAATCTATAATTCATAATGCATTCCTTTTAGCATTGGGATTGGGTTTGACATATTTTATTTAACAGGGCATTCTAAATTTTAGAATGCAAATAGAGAATTTTTACTTTTGCTCATCTTCGAAAATCTATTCAAAGGTTTGTTTGGTCAAAATTGTAAGCAATTGGGTCTTAGAAATGGTGGTATCCACCATGATTGCTACCTTAGCAAGATTCTTACGGTTTTGGTAGATATGTTCAGCATAATAAGAGGAAGTTTAAACAATTTTAAGGGAAATAATGGTGTGGTTAGTAGACAAGTGAGGTTATAGAGGCTTGGTGACATGTAAAAAGACAAGTGAAGATGATAATGATGATAATGATGATGATGACATTTACTTAAATATGTTCGAATTGTCACAAGGGTCAAAGGATCAATAAGTCAAGTTTTACTCAATTACTTGAAATGCGTTTAGATAACAAACTTTTTCAAGTTGAGTATGATGTCAACTATTCCTTATGCCCACCAACTAGTCAATCACAAACATATCATTCATATTGAGTTATCGCTGCAAACCTTGAGATATTATTACAATAAGGAATGAACAAAAATTTAGAGCTATGATCTGAAATTCTCTTGATTCATTTTCCTAAGAGGAAGTACCAAAGTGTTTGACTTTTCACCCAATCAACCAAGTTCGGACACTTACTTTCCAAAAAATCTTCATTTGGTATCAAGTTGTTTTTTAAAGAAAAAAGTAAATAATAAATTGCAATAATTTTCAAAGAAATTAAAACGAAAAGGAAGTACGCCATCTTGAATAGCAGTTTAATGATGCCGGGTTACTGTTAATAGTCTCAAGCCACAAGCTAAGAAACATCATGTAATCCTACTACCTCTTTGATAGTCATAGCGATTGACACTGAAGAATATTCCATTTTGAAGACTGCGACAATACAATTATGGATTTTACTTAATATTAATCAAACTGGGTTTCTACACGTGTCTATGCCTCAGTATGCAAATGACGCAATCAAAGAGGGTTTGTCTCCAAATGCTGATGGATCATTGGGGAACTCAGTGCTGATAAGCCTTCCGACTCTACATCAGGCCTTCCGGTTCTTTTCGTCTTCTCATTAAAAAATAATTTTAAAAAATTATTTTATAAATAAGGCATATGAATTTTTTAGGTAACTTTTGTTTTTTCAAAATTTAAGAGTTGACTTTGTGAACGAAAAAGGTGTTCCAAACACCATAGTTTATGAGATTGATAATTTAATTATTACATTTATAACTTAAATGTTTAGAATTAATAAACTTAAATTTACAAACTACTAAAATAAAATATAAATTTTAATTGAATTTAGGAAAGAAGCAGTTGACTGCACAATTCAATTTTGAATCATTTTTAAAATTTCCAGGATCCGTATATAATCCTAAATTTAACTGACTTGCTTCCTGAGAAACAAAGGCAGAATAAGATTCCTAAACATAACATAATTGCTCCTAACGATTCTCAAACTCCAAAGCCTCCAAACTGGCGCAATTTGAAGGCCTCTTATGTCTACATGTCGATAGCAATGCCACTCGACCCCAATTTGCACGCTCATTAAAAACTATTTTTGGCATCACATCATTTACACTAGTGTGTACAGAGATTTTAAGTTATCCAACTCAGGTTATATTACCAAATAATCCAAACAATGGAAACGAAGGGTTGGGCATCGAATTAAATTTCTATCGTTAAATGGAAATAGGGATGCATTTGATCCAATAAGGCTATATAATAAAATAATTAACTATGGACATAATAATCAAAACCTCAAAGGGTAAAGTTACAATAATCATAAATCTCCCCTTGCTATTTGGCTAAATGCAAAAAAGAAACCAATAGAACAACCTTGCCCATCCACATGATGACGAAGAAAACTAAATAGGAAACCAACTGCTGACATCATAAGCCACATTTCACGCCATTTATAACAGTATTATGATAAAATTCAGCCCTCTGGCCAAGGCAAGCATTTAGCTAAAGCAAAAAGAGAAAACCTATCCATTAAGACTGTCTGCCATCACCCCTTGAGCGCCCACCCATTCTTCCGCGGCTGCGGCCATATCCTCTTCCTCCACCTCTTCCTCTTTCATATCCAGTACCTGAAGAACAATAGCACAACCACAAACATTCATGTGAAATAGTATAATAATCAAGTCACAGGTATCCCCACAAAGCAGTATGTTTCAATGTGAAATTTGGCAGCAGGGTAAACTTACCACGATAACCCCAACTTCTGCCTCTTCCACTACCTCGACCCCAGTTTGAATACACTCCATTATCTAATAGTAAACATGGAATGTACCAAGTAGGTTAATTGTCTTGAATAAATAACAAAAGTCAACAGTTAGAGAAACGTCGGAGGGCAAGGAAGTGGGGTGTTGAATGGAAATAGTGCTCGTAATCCTCCAAGGCTCAGTGTTTATAATTCTTACCTAGATAATTTCCATAGCCATATACACCCCTACCGCCCCAACTTCGACCTCTCCCTCTACCACGACCTCTTCCTTGGCCATATGAATCTAACAATAGAAGTAAAAATTGATCAAGAAACAAATGAAACTTTTCAACAGCAGATTATCTAGCCACCCCAGTCACCTTCATAAACAGCATTGTAAGGGTTGCGTGCTTGTCTTGGTTTTTGCTGGGGTTGATACTGCGGTTTTGGTTGTTCCACAAAAGATGGAGATGGAGCTTGGTATCTGGGAAACAATGATTCGAATCACATTAATAATGATAATGTCAAAGCAGTTATCATCTCAGTATGCAGCAAGCTCCAAAGGTGACTGACAGATCAATAATCTATAATTGATGGAAGAGAAGTGTGTTACAAAAATTATCAATCATTATCAAATGTTACATGACAATTACAATTCAGGAAAACAAGGAATTGACAAACAAAAAGAGAGAACACCATTACTGTCTTATGTACTGCCAAAAAACAAAAAGAAAAAACATTATGAATTAGGTTACCCAGGAGACTTCTTGTTTAGCTCTCTGAAAGACAGTGTGATAGTAATCATGGAGACTTGGCGAGTCTGCTCCACCCTGGATCAGAAGATAATGCCAACATATCAAGATAACAGAAACAAATAAAAATGTTATCAACTCTACACAATTATTCAAACTTACGGTACAAGTCCCTCTTCAATGGGTTCCCAAACATCGGTTATGCTTACTGAACTGATTGCAGTATCTTGATGCAAACGGGGATTTCTCCTCTGTATAGATTCCATAATGAGATTGTAAATCTCATCCTTATGAAAGACAGAATGCATGCAAAGGGTAATGCTGTCTGTATGTGGGTGTTACTATGTGTGTAGAAAAACAAATATATATACAGATAGAGAGAATGAGACTAGTATTAACAAATCTGTTTGAAATCCATATCAACCTTTATACTCTCTGCAATAGAAACTGTTTTGCTGATAGCCTGTCCCATTGCTTTCAAGACTATCTCTTTCACATGTTTCTCCTACATATATTACAAACATTGTCATGCAAAAAAAGAAACTTTTACATCAGTAAAATACATAGTTATGGTTCACTCAAGTCATCAAATCAAAAGAAGAAGAGGTACATAAACATTAAACAAAAAATCTTTGGGGTCAGTATCAACCAAGCACCCGTTTTAACAATCTTAATAGTAGTTTATCAACTAAACAGTAATGGTGACCATTAAGTTCAGTCTCACCTTATACAATATGTTGCAAAGAAAAGAGATTATCAATCACAACTAATGCAGACAACCAAATGCATTTAAATGCTTCATTTTTATCTCCAAATCTTCATTTAAATGCTTCATTTTTCATGTCCAAGACTATCTCTGACATTCCATTTCGTGTTCCAGCAAACCCTACACAAACTAGTTTACAAAGCTATAAAACGCAATCTACAGGTTGTTTTAATCATCAGTTTAGACATTATCGAAACCTAAAAATATATCTAACCAAACAGAAGAAAGGAAAGAGCAAGTAATTAGCCTTTAAAAAATAAACTGGCGCAAACTAAATCCTCCCAAAAAAAATCAACACAAACATATCATTGAAACAACAAATAATAAAACCACCAAAAAGAAAAAAAAGAGGTAGAGCAAGTCTCTACAGCAAACTCTATCACTTATTCAATACGAGTAGCATAAAAGCGTCTACAGACCTGAAGAAGAGATGTTGCATAGCTGATATAGTTTCTGATAGGACCAGAAGAGGTGATTCGTATCTCGTTCTCGTTTATCGGTGACTCCGGCTTCGGTTTCTCCACTCTTGTGTACCTATCCATGCCTTTGCCCAATGGATTCTTCTGGAAGCACACAGAAACCCTTTAAAACCCTAGAGCTCAGTTTAAAACTCAAAATCGGCAAGTCAGACGCGTACATGTACCAACTTACTGTACGGAATTTGGTAAACTAAACTCCATATATATTTACAAAGAAAATCAAAAGTTACCTTCATGCTTCAGTATAACGTACAAAGATTTACGGGTTAAGATGTTTTTAAGATAATTCATTAAAAGTTAATTTTTTGATAATTTTAAAAAGTTATTGATGTGTGTGATAAATAGTTTATTAATTAGCTTATTTAATTCTAATTAACTGATTCTTAAAAGTTCGATAAGAGGAATTTTGAGATTAGCTACCTAATTATAGCATTACCCTATACTTTATTCTCTACTTTTATTTTATGTGTTTTCAAGGTTGATTTTTTTTTATTATATTGAAGTTTAGAATAATATAATAAAAGAGTTAATTTAATTAAACTTTTTTAATCTTTATTTAATTTTATAATTTTAGTTTAAATTTTAAAATACCATAATATTAAATTTTTGAACATAAAGAGTCACATCAAATTAATGTTTTTAGTATATAACTACAATATATTGTATCTGTGTCATGTTATAACTATAGATATTTTAATTTATTAAATAATAAAATTCATACATATTATATGAAAAATACTAATATGATATAGCTCGCTGCATCATTCATATTAATAGAAAATTTAACGTTGGACTAAATATCTAAAATCTAAATTCTTATAAAAAATTCAACGAAATAATAAAAAATATAATATTATGCCCTTATAATTTTTTTTAAATCATACCCTCATAAGTCATTTTACATATCTACAGCTAATTTTATCAAACATCTTTAATAAACAACTGATATTATCCGTTGATCAAATCAACTAATATAATCAACTATCACTAACCGCTGATAATCAGCTAACATGTAATGCAATCCGCTGTTCTCCAAACAGGGTCTTAGTAAATAAAAAAAAGTTATTGTAAGAAAGTTATTATGATTGTTTTATATGTTAAAACTTAAAAGAGAATTAAGTTTTAAACTAGTAAAATACTAAACTAATATAAAAATTAACATAAATTCTAAAAATAAAAAATATGTATTTTTAAGATATGAATTTGAGTTCAAACACATTTTAAATATAAAATTATATTTTATTTATAAAATTTTAAACATGATTTATCTTAAAAGAATGTAGAAGAAAATTTTATCATGTTATTATACATGTGTGATATGAAATGGTAAAAGAAACTATTATTTTATTAAAAGTTGACATATATTATAAAAACTGAAGTATGTTGTAAAATTACTTTCATATGTATTTATAATAAAATATCGTTTTTATTAAATATATTTAAATATTATTTATTTATTATAATTATTTTCTATATATATTGTAAAAGATCAATTTTAAAAGTGCAAAATATTTAATTTTCAATATAATAATTGAAACATAACATAAAAATAAAAATAACATTTGAATTTGGTATAAATAAATGTTATCTTTGTATTTTCAGTGGTTGTTATAATTATTTTGTACATTTATACGTTTTGGTAAGTGTATTATATTTTTTAAATTAGGTCTTTTAAATTTATAGTATAATACTTTTAAACTTTTCATGATTAGACCCGAGATCTTGGAACAAGTTCAACATGGATCCAAAAATCTTGGCGATCGTCTCTATCTTTTATCTAATGGATGGAGAGTCCTTTTTGAAATCATTCGCCTTGTAACCAGCCTTGAGGACACGCTTCAACAGGAATTACATAAGGGTAGATTTTGCTTTGATCTAAAATTTCAATTCTTCTATGCTTTTGCGGTAACATGTTGTCTTATGCTCAAAATATGAAAGACAAAGGTGTTTCTATGACTCTATCTAGTGAATTTTGTTTCACTTAACCCCTACTTCATGGCTACATATCTTTCAGGATAAAAAATGAGAAACTTTTCTCCTATTACATGAATCTAATTTTCATTTCATCCTGAAAAAGTCATCTTTACAATTGAAGAAAAGATAAAAAAATTTCTTTTCTCCACATTATATTTATTATTAGATTATTATTAGTATTTATACTAATTAAATATTAATGAAAGTAACTAATTTTTTCAAGAGTGGTTCATCAAAAGAAATTGATGAGAAATTTAAAAGTAGAATAGTTATAACGTATAAAGAATACTTTTTAAAATATATTAAAGGTTAATTCTTCTAATTAGATTTTTAATTTTATTTGAACATAAAATTTATATTTACATATGAAGCAATGTCTCGGTAGGAATCTCGCTAAGATGCAGAGTTGAGGAGGTCCAAAAGTAAGTGATCTTACCCTATCTAATAAAAAGTTATTTTCAATAAACCCACAAAAAATAGGTTTTTGAAAATGGTTTGAAGAAAAAGTAGCTAAATAAATGCGTAAAAAATAAAATGATAATCAAAATCAAACTAAAGGTAAACATAAGTAAATAAATAAACAAACAAAAAAGAAAACAAATAAGCAGATAGGACAAAGAAGCAATTAAAAAATATGGAATAAATAAATAAAATAACTAAAGGAGAAAGTATTACAAGTAGAGCATTTAGGCTAAACAAAAAGAGACAAGAATCGAAGGAAAATGTTCAAACAACTTATAAAAAGAGAAGGATTTCTCTATGTAGTCCTCTACTTGTATCCTAGGTCACTAAAGTTTCTTATTGAGGGCTAAGTGCTCAATAAGTTCTAACAGAATCATATCATTTGTGATTATCTCCCCTTAATTCTTTTTAGGTCTTCTTCTTTTTCTCCTATAGTCTCTAAGTACAATCTTTTTGCATCTTCTTACTGGGGTATCAAGATGTCTTCTTTGAACATGTCCAAACTATCTAAGCCTTGTCTTCCCTAATTTACTATCAATATTAGCTACCCCTAACTTGTCTCTTGTCGCCACATTATCTTCTTGTAAGGTTACATATCTAACAAAACAACTTCATCTCCGCTACCATTAACTCATGATTATAAACCTATTTGATAGGCCAACAATATGTCCCATAGATTATGGTCTAACTAATTGTTAAATAGTAAAATTTATCTTTTAGCTTGAGTGGTATCTTCTTGTCATATTAAACTCCCGATGTACCCTTTCATTTAAGCCACCATGATTTGATTACAAGGAACCACGTCATTATCTATCTTGCCATTGCTTTGGATGATGGTTTTAAGGTATGTTAAACAATCTTTTTGTGATATAACTTATATACCAATCTTGATCTCCATATTAGATGTAACTCATCTAAAAAGTTACACTCTAAGTACTTAGTCATAATCTTACTCAATTTAAGGCCTTTAGACTCTAACGTGTCCTTCCAAAGTTTTAGGTTGACATTAACACCCTCTTTTGTTTCATCCACTAAAATAATATTATCAACAAACAACATATATCAAGGCACATCTTTTTGGATATTCTTGGTAAGCTCATCCCTAATTATTGCAAACAGGAAGTGACTCATCAAAGATCCTTTATATAACCAGATATTGGTATAAAAATGTTCTGTGTCTCATTCTGTCGTCTTTACTCTAGTTTTAACACCTTCATACATATCAATATGCAAATAAATAATTTACTTAATTAAAATTTATTAAAAATTTTATAAATAAATCAAGGTTTATTATAAGATAAGCTTTCAAGAAATATATAATTATTTGAAACTTAATTTTTAAAATTTCCTTATAAAAAATAAAGAATATTAAAAATTCTTAAAGTGTTATTTAACTTTGTAAAATCAAGATTTATGTAAACATAAAATTATACTATGAATTTGATATAACATCCTTATAATAATTAATAAGGAACTGTTATAAATAAAATAAAAATAAATGTGCATATTTCAAATAAAAATGTAATATTCGAGTAATAATAACATTACAAAATTAATTATATTTGTTTAAATAAAACATAAAAAATGCAAATAAGGAAAACAATTTATAATGCAAAACTTAATTTTTAGTTTTGTGTTAAAGGGCAATTAATTCTACTTTCTATCATGGTTTATGCATTTTGTTTTATTATTGTTATTATTATTTCACTAAAAATTGAAAAAAGTTGATTAATATTTATAATAAAGATGAAAAATAAAATGATTTACATACAAATGGCTAGTGTGAGAGTGTCCCACTTCTCTCTTCTTGGTTTTCATCCTTCTTGTTACTGGTACTACTTTTTTCCTCGTTTTTATCTTTCCTCCATGATCTCTAGTTTATTTCAACTTTCTCCCAACTCTTTCTTCGTTGTCTTGTTTCTTTTTCCTATTTGTTGGCTTCTCTCGTCCTCCATACCTCTCACCTTTACTTCAAGGGTACTCAGTAATTCCACTTTTCCCTTCAACAATATTTCCTTTTATGTTGGACCCCATTTCCGGAGCCCAACATTGGACATGGGATCATGAAGCTTAAGCATGGAGGGAGGCTTAGAATTTGGAAATTTGAAAGAAGAATTCTTCGGAAGCAAAGGCGGGCTTTGCCAAGGCAAATTGTGATTTCGCCACGGCGAACATATGAGAGTAAACCTCACTGACCTTTCGGGTGAATTACAACGCAGCAAACAAGTATAACTTCGTCGCAACGAAGCTGCCACAAGAAAATCAGAATTTCCTTCAGGTGAATTACGCTGCGGAGAACAAGAATAACTTTACCGCGGCGAAGTTTCCACGAGAAAATCAGAATTTTCTTCGGGTGAATTACGCCGTGACGAACTCTTGGCTTCGCCACGACGAAAACCCCTATGGTAGAACTCATAACCTAAACTACTTATCTTACCAAAATGCAAACTTAAAATCCTTCAGTCACATTCATCAATTCAACCTAAAAACAAAATAGATAAGAACATAACCAGAAACAGTTTCTCAAAATCTTAATCTCATTTCCATAAACAAATACTTTGCAAAAATAAGAAACATCATGGACAAATCCAAACATATATTTCATTAATATCAAAAGTAAGAGTTTTACAAAGGTTTAATGGCATTTCAAGCCATAATACATCATTTACTTTATAATCCAAAAATACAAAAGATACTTGAAATGCAACTAATTAAATTCCAAAAAACCTAACTCAAAATTCAAAAGTATACAGATTCGAAGCGATGCCATAACTTTTGACTTACTCGATTTCTTGCTCATCACCTGAATAGGGGGAAGGAGAATGGGGGTGAGCTTAAAGCTCTTGGATAACAGATTTATAATGGAGAAATATGCAAAAACCATTTTCAAAACTCATTGCCATTATACATTTTGGAAACCATAATAATTTCGCATGAAAATCACCAAACACTTATTTCTCAAAGTTCTCACCTTATCAAACAGTTCATGAGCAATTATAAATCATTTATGCATCGAACTTGCTAACATTTCAAAAGCACATCAGAATGGTTTGGGTAAATCCATGAGCATGACGAACCACACATTTCCACTTAATGGTCCTGTGTAATCGTAAAACTTGACGTACCATCGCAATTCCATATGGTGGTCTTACATAGATGTAAACATGAGGGAGTCCATGAAGGAGCTCCCTGCCACTTGCGGGCAAGCGGGAGAAGCCTTTTCTTGGTCAACATACACTTGACATTCTTGAATGGATTACACCAAACTCATATAACATGTAATTCATGAATCGAAAAACAGATTGCCCAAATGGCACCTTGTTGGAAACTTTATTTCATACACACGGGATATTTCGAAGAAACATTTCTAAAAACCTGATTTCATAAACTTGCTCTTTTCAAAAAGAATCACTTTCAAAATCTTTTCATAAATCATCAACACAATTCACGTAGCAAACATATAACAACTTCACAATCCAACCAAGAGCAAATAAATGCAACATCTATGATGCAATTGAAACCATTAAGCTTCCTTGATTCAAAGAAAACAATAAGTGGCTTATTTACTCCGTTATAAAAATGTACCTACCTTGAATTCCTTGCTTATAAACTTGCTTAGGGATGTCTTTGCTCTTTCTCCTCTTGCCTCTCTTGCCTCACTTGATTTCCTTAAACAATAACCAAAATTCCATTCAATTTAGTTTAGAAATCTGAAAGTCATACCTCAACAATTTAAACTCTTTCTCATGCTGAAACAAAATTCTATATCCAAATTCCATCCCAAAATTGAAATGCTTAAAGACTGAATTTAGACTCAATTCCTTCGTACAATTTGTAGCCCTATGTCTCTAGTTTATTCTAAATAAAAAATCATTTCATTTAGATAACTACATCAAAAGTTATACCTACAATACCAAACATGTTCTATGTAGGAAAATTAGAGTTCGTCGCGGAGAAACCTAGAAGTTTGCCGCGGCGAACTTGTCCAGAAACGCATTCCAAGAGTGTGTTTTGATACATTTTCAACCCTTTAACCTCCCCTCTTTCATATATCACCCATCTCAAACCTAAACCATCTATTCTACTTCATTTTCAACTTCATTTTAACCCAATATCACTCAAAACAAATTCATAAACTAAATTTGATCTTAACCCTAAAAAGAACACTTGCTTATATCATTCATCAACAACTTTCTACCTATATTCAACTTCATTTGAGTTTCATTTAACCAAACCAATGAAATTTAAAGCATAACTTACTTGTTGAAGCTCCAAAATCTTCAAGATTTTCACAAACCCTAGCTTTTCTCTTCTTTTTCTCCACTTCTCTTTCTCTCTTCTTTCACTCACATACAAGACTACCGTTACTTCTTTTCTTTTTTATATCTTTAATGAGTGTGAAATTTCCAATTTGCCCTTCCATTTATATCTAATGTCTATTTAAATTTAAGTGGTCTTCCAAGAATGCCCTTATATCACCTTACGACATTAATACTTTAATTCCATCAATCCATAAAGTAAATCCTTCCAAAATTGACATAATAATTAGACTCCAAATAAAATGGTTTATCTAACAAGACCACAAAATTTATTTAGATCATGCTTAATAAATAAAAAATTTCGGTGCCTAACATTTCCCCCCCTCTTAAAAGAATTTCGTCCTCGAAATTATTACCTGAGTCATCGGAGAGGTGTGGATGCTTCTCCTTCATGGCTTCCAGTGGCTCCCACGTGGTCTCTTCTACCGAATGGTCTCCCCACAGGACTTTTACTAGTTGAACTGTCTTGTTCCTGAGAACCTTTTCCTTGGTGTCCAAAATCTCTACTAGAATCTCCTCATAAGTCAAATCATCCCTCAACTGAACCTCAGTGGTCTGAATGATGTGGGATGGATCCGACCTGTACCTCCTCAAAATGGAAACATGAAAAACATCATATATCTAAGACAATTCTTGTGGCAACGCTAACCTATAAGCTAGCGGTCCAATCCTCTCTAGAATTTCGTAGGACCCACATATCTCGGGCTCAACTTGCCTTTCTTGCCAAACTTCATGACTCCTTTCCAAGGAGATGTTTTAAGGAATACTTTCTCACCGACTTCATATTCCATTTCCTTTCGGTGTGTATCGGTGTAGCTCTTCATTCTATCCTGAGCTGCCTTAAGCTGTTGCTTAACTAAGTTGACCTTGTCCACTGTCATTTAAAGTAACTTTGGCCCTATCACTCTCCTTTCTCCTTCTTCATCCCAGCATATCAGAGTTCTACACCTCCTTCGATATAGTGCCTCATACGGAGCCATTTGAATGCTCGAATGGTATGAATTATTGTAAGCAAATTCGACTAATGACAAATGCTCGTCCTAAACTCCTTTGAAGTCTATTACACATGCCTTGAGCATTCCCTCTAGGGTCCAAATGGTCTTCTCAGATTAACCATCTGTTTGGGGGTGAAAAGCAGTGCTAAAATTCAATTCAATTCCTAGAGCCTCTTGTAAGCTTCCACAGAATCTCAAAATAAACTGAGGATCTATGTCGGAGACTATAGAATCTAGAATCCCATGCAGTCTCACTATTTCATCAATATACTTCTTTGCTAGCATATGCACGGAATCAGTTTGTTTAATTGCCAGAAAATGGGCTGACTTTGTCAGACGATCAATAGTAACCCATATGGCATCATGCTTCCTACTAGTCTTGGGCAAATCCATCAAAAAGTCCATAGTTACCCTTTGCCACTTCCGTTTAGGAATGGACAATGGCTTTAACTTTCCTGAAGGTGCCTGGTGTTTAGCCTTGACTTGCTGAGACACTAGACACTTACTTGTATATTTTGCTACGTCCCTTTTTATACCTTTCCACCGGAAATGCTCTCTCAAATCCCTGTACATCTTGGTGCTACCTGGGTGCATAGCAAAAGGTGCATTGTGTGCCTCATCTAGTATCTCATCCTTCACCTCCTTGACATTCGGGATACAAAGCATATTTTTGACAGTCACGAGTCCACCATCCCTCACTACCACTTCGAACTTCTTACCATTCTGAATTTCTTCTTAGAGCTTGTTCAATTCTGTATCCTGTGCTTGTAACTCCTTAACCTTCTTTCTGAGTATCGGTCTTACTCTGAAATTAGCAACTATACCCTCAGATTCCTCCTGTTTCAAACTTATTATAAGCTTAGCCATTTCTTCCAATAAAGACAAATAAACTGTTTGAACATGGGCTATTGATGATTTCCTACTGAAAGCATCAGTCACTACATTTGCCCTTCCTGGATGACACTCAATCAACAAATCATAATCCTTAATTAGCTCTAACCATCTTCTTTGTCTCAAATTCAGTTCTTTCTGACTTAACAGATACTTGAGACTTTTGTGATCTGCAAAAATCTTCGTCTGAACTCCATATAGATAATGTCTTCAAATCTTCAAGGAAAAAATCACTGCTGCCAATTCTAAATCATGGGTCTTATAATTCAACTCATATGGCTTCAGTTGCCGCGAAGTATAAGCTATCACCCTGTCTCCCTACATCAACACACAACCTAAACCCTTTTTTGAAGCATCACTATACACTGTATAACCCTCATCTCCAGTAGGTAAAATCAAAACTGGAGCACTTGTTAATCTGCGCTTGAGCTCCTCAAGGCTTTTCTGACATTCTTCACTCTAGATAAATTTTTGATTCTTCCTTAATAGCTTGTTCATCAACGCAGCTATCATGGAAAATCCTTTAACAAATCTCCTATAATATCCTGCACCCAGAAAACTCCTCACTTTTGTCACTGTCTTCGGTGCCTGTCAATTCACCACTACTTCAGCCTTCCTCGGATCAACATGTACCCCATCTTTAGAAATCACATGTCCAAGGAATATCATCTCATGAATCCAAAATTCACTTTTGCTGAATTTAGCATAAAGCTCCTTCTCCCTCAATGTCTGTAATACTATTATGAGATGTTCCTCATGTTTCTCTTCACTCTTAGAATAAATCAGAATGTCATCGATAAACACTTTGACAAACTAATCCAGATACTCCTTAAAGACCCTATTTATGAGATCCATAAAAACAGCTGGAGCATTGGTCAATCCAAAAGACATGACTAAAAACTCGTAGTGTCCATACTGTGTCTTGAAAGCTGTCTTGTTTACTTCAAACTACCTGATTCTGAGCTAATGATAATCAATACGAGGCAGAGGATAATTATTCTTAACAGTCATCCTGTTGAGTCTCCGGTAATCGATATACATCCGCCATGTTCCATCCTTTTTCTTAACAAACAGAACCAACACTCCCTATGGTGATGAACTCGACCTTATATACCCTTTTTCTAATAATTCCTCCAACTATTCCTTAAGCTCTCTCAACTCAGCTGGAGCATTCTATATGGTGGTATAGAAATAGGGGCAGTTCCAGGAATCAAGTCGATGACAAACTCGATTTCTCTCATCGGTGGCAAACTAGGTAAGTCCTCTAAGAACATATCAGAAAATTCCCTTACAATCAAAAAATCCTCTAACCTCTTTTCATTCACATCAGCATCCACAACATGCTCCAAGAAGGCTTCACACCCTTTTTTCATCATCCTGTCAGTTAGCAAAGCAAAAATAATTCTTAGGGATGGTACTCTCCTGTCCCCCATGAAAATCACCTTCTCTCTGTTGCCTAAATCAAATTCCACTTCCTTAAGGCCACAATCCAACTTCAACTGATACTTCTCCATAGCATCCATTCCTAGTATAACATCTAAGCCCTTTAAGTCTAGAGGTAGGAGGTCCACTACCAGTCTAGCACTATTAATGAAGAGTTCACAACCTTTATACACTTTACTGATGATCACATTCCTCCCTAGAGGTGTACTAACAAGCAAAGGAATATTCAAAGGCACTGAATTCACAGCATGCAACATCATACTTGCAGAAACAAATGAATGCGTGAAGCCAGAATCAATCAAAACATATACTTCAGAATTAAGTAATTGAGCCATACCCGTGACAACTTCAGGTACGGCTATAGCTTCCTCCCTTGTCATGACAAACACCCCTGCCTGTGCCTGATCCCTTGGCCTTCCTAAAGGAATAGCCTTCCTTACAACTCCAGAACTACCCACCTCAGTGACCGGTCTAGTTCCCACTATTTCTGCTCTCCTTGGGGCTTGCAACTGCGACCCCTCTTGCCTTGTTACTTGGGGACAGTCCTTGACTATGTGTCTCTTCTCTCCGTAATGAAAGCATGCTCTAAGTAACTTGAAGCATTCTCCTTGGTGAAGTTTCCCATAATACTCACATTGGGGGTTTCTCTATCTACTCCTTTTCGTCCTTCCAATGCCTCCCACATTTGAGGCTTGCCCTAAAACTGCCTTTGCCTATTTGTTCTCGACAGAACTGTTACTTCCCACTTCACTCTATGAGTGGTAACTCCGTGTACTCCTCTCAGGCATTGGAGCACTTATCCCCTTCTTAGAAGACTGCTCTTTGTTCTTCCTCTTCCTACTCACTTCATTCCTTATATTCTCTAGTTTTTCAGCCTAGAGTGTAGCATCTACCAATTACTGGTAGTCACAGAAATTATGGATCAAGACTTTGTCCTTGATACCCAAATGGATCCCTCCCTTAAACTTACAACACTTATCTTCCTCATTTGCCATAATGTTAACTGCATATCTAAAAAGCTGTGTGAACTTGAGCTTATACTCACTCACACTCATGTCCCTCTGTGTGAGATTGAGAAATTCCCTAGCCTTCTCTTGAATTTAGACCCTCGAGAAGTATTTCCTCCTCAAAGCTTCCAAAAAGTCTCTCCATAACAACACTGGAGGCATATCCTGACTGTGGGGCACTGATTCCCACCAATGAAGTGCCTCTCCCTGTAGCAAGCTCACTGTATAATCTAACTTCTCCTCATCTGAGCACTTCATGTGAATTAGAACCCTCTCGGTCCTCTTCAACCAGGCTTCATCCTCTTCTGGATTTGTAGTTCCATTAAAATCTACAGCTCTATACTTGCGAAGCTTGTCATACTATCCACTTCTATCTACTGAAGCTTGCATCGAGACTTGTGACCCTTGGCCCGTGGCATATGAAAAATCCTAAGCAAAGGCTTGCAAGAATCATGGATCCATGGGGTTTGTTTTAGGCATAGGAGGAGGCGAAGGAGGCACCTCATGCTGCACACTAGGTGCCTCAGAATCTGGAGCAGAATGTTTTCTCGCATCTTGCGGGATATAGGATTCATCAGTGCTCTCTTGGCAAGAGCAAGATCGATTCAAGCTCCTCAAGTTCTCTTTTGAGGCGGCATAATTACTCCTTGAATATAAAACCATTGACAACCTTTAGTTCATGCAAAACAATTTCAGAGTATGCAAAACAGTTTAAATGATATAAAACAATTTCAAATCATGTAAAACAATTTCAAATCATGTGAAACAATTAAAAACAATGCAAGTTGTTCATTTAAAATGATGCATGTTCATTTCATGTCCTAAACTACCAATTTCATGCTTAAACCTAATCGTACACCTGGACCTAAACCTAGTCGAAAAACTGGGCCTAAACCTAGTCAGAAACCTGGACCTAAACTTAGTCGCTTTGATACCATAACATGTTGGACACCATTTTCGGAGCCTAACATCGGACATGGGATCATAAAGCTTGAGTGTGGAGGGAGGCTTGGAATTTGGAAATTTGAAAGAAGAATTCTTCGGAAGCAAAGGAAGGCTTCACCGTGACGAACTGTGATTTCGTCATGGCGAACAAATGTGAGTAAACCTCACTAACCCTTTGGGTGAATTACATTGCAGGGAAAAAGTATGACTTCACCGCGGTGAAGTCGCCATGAGAAAATCAGAATTTCCTTTGGGTGAATTACGCCACGGAGAACAAGTATAACTTCGCTGTGGTGAAGTCGCCATGAGAAAATCAGAATTTCCTTCAGGTAAATTGCGCCACGGCAAACTCTTGGCTTCACCGCGGCGAGAACCCCTGTGGCAGAACTCATAACCTAAACTACTTATCTTACTAAAATGCAAACTTAAAATCCTTCATCCACATTCATCAATTCAACCCAAAAATAAAATGGATAAGAACGTAACCAGAAATAGTTTCTTAAAATCTTAATCTCATTTCCATAAATAGATACTTTGCAAAAATAAGAAAAATCATAGACAAATCCAAAAATATATTTCATTAATATCAAAAGTAAGAGTTTTACAAAGGTTTAATGGCATTTCAAGGCATAATACATCACTTACTTTATAATCCAAAAATACAAAAGATACTTAAAATGTAGCTAAACCCTTAAATTCCAAAAAACCTAACTCAAAATTCAAAAGTATGCAGATTCAGAGTGATGCCATAACTTTTGACTTACTCGATCTCTTACTCATCAACTGAATGGGGGGAAGGAGAATGGGGATGAGGTTAAAGCTCGTGGATAATAGATTTATAATCGAGAAATAAGCAAAAACCATTTTCAAAGCTCATTGCCATTATACATTTTGGAAACCATAATAATTTCGCATGAAAATCACCAAACACTTATTTCTCAAAATTCTCACCTTATCAAACAGTTCATGAGCAATTACAAATCATGTATGCATCAAACTTGCTAACATTTCAAAAGCACATAAACACATCAGAATGGTTTGGGTAAATTTATTGTTGGGCCCCATTTCCGGAGTCCAACTCAGAGGTCATATTCGGAATACACATATCCTATCCTAACATTTCATCGAAAATATCATGATACTCTTTAATACAATTAAGACAACTGATTGTCATAAATCTCAACAACCTTATCTTCATTAACATCATAAATACAAGAGTTTTACAAAGCCATAAAGGCATTTCTAACCCTAATACATTCATATCTCAATATCTCGAAATACATAACATATTGAAACTTATTATAGTACTCAATTGTATCTAAAATTCTCATCGTTACAAAATCTAACTTAAAATATAACTTGAATCGAAGCCTTGACTCTCTTAACTTCATCTCTTAATCATCACCTGTAGGTGGGGACAGAAGGGGTTGAGCTTGACAGCTCGTGGGTAACAGTTTATAATAAAAGATAAGCAAAAAATTTGAAATCATTTTACTTGTCATTGAAAATTTTTTTTCATTGATTTCATAGAGCATACTTTTCTTAAAATTCTTGTCAAAAATTTACAATATTGCAAATCATATATGCATTCATCATGTCAGATAATTCATGAGCACTTAAGCACATCAGAATGGTTTGGGCGGATCCAAAACAGAATGTACTACACATTTCCCTTAAGGGTCCTGTGTAGCTGTGAACAGAACGTACTAGCGCAATTTCAATTTATGGTCTTGCGTAGGCGTGAACTTATGGGAGTCCATGAAGGAGCTCCATGCCACTAGCGGGCAAGCGGGAGAAGCCTTTAGACAAGTGCACTTGACTTAACTTAGGAGACCATCACAAACCCACATGACACATAATTCATGACTTGTAAACTTGTTGCCCAAAAATGGCAATTCTTGAAATTCTTGCTTTTCATAGCCATGAAGCATTTCGAAAACAT
>JANZXR010000009.1:12013923-12025012 GCA_027575705.1 Erythroxylum echinodendron
TTTTTCATGTGCACATATCACTGTTCACAAATGCATGAGCATGAGATGTATTTTCCTAATTTCTCCGATTAATCTCTATTGTACCCGTTTGTATAATTCAACCTGTTATCTGGAAACGGGATGTTACAGAAGGCTACTCTCGCTATATTTTTGGAGTCTTCAAAACACATTAGAATATTAACTCAAATCATAATGTTGGAAGCATTTTTCTGGAAATAAACTACAAACAAGCAGTAATTCTAAACTACTAGAAGGAAACTCACCTTGGGCAATTATAAGGGACACAAGCAAAGTACTTTGATTTTTTACACTATAAAAGGTATCAACTTGGAACCCTTGTTTAGGAAGTAGATCCAATCCTGCAGAAAACAAGTTAGATATGCACATTAATAAAATTTGTCTTTCATGCTATATTAATGGCATTGTGCATATGACTTGGCCTTTTTATTTCACAAAGTTGTTCTTACATAAGATAGACGCTATCAGATCCATGAATGGAAAGATCAAATTGAATAATTTGGTTTTTCCTTCTTTGAGTTTTTGATGCAGTCAGTTGGCTGTCCTTGAATGGTTAGAGAAATTGTTCAATCGAGCTTTCTATATATTCGACTAGAAAATCTTCCATCATGTACATCAATGAGACATAGTTTATGTTCAGAACCAGTGAGACAAGATTTACAACATCTTTAAAAAGAAGATGAAGGATTTAAGTAGTTCAGTATTTGCCTTAAGCAAATCATATACAACAACAACTTTGAATGCTTCAGTTCAAGTGATTTCCACATCGAAGAGAGGAGGCTCATAGAATCCATACAACATTGGCCCTGATTTAGGTTCATCTGTCATCTATGCCTGTTTATTAACCCAAAGCCATATGAGATCAGATCACGAGAGGAGAAAGAGCAACACAAAGCAAAGACAAGGAACTTAAATTACCATAATAGACTGCACAAACAAAGTTTGTATGGGGTGTGAGCAATCAATGTCAAAGATGCTACTTGCAATGGATTATCGTCAATATTATATCCACAGAGATTAAAATCAAAATTAAGTTACCATAGTAATTAAAAATTTTAACTTGGAAAAGAAAAAGGAGCCAAATAGGGATTTGGGATACTAAAGTCGAAGCCTAAGATTTAACTGATTAAAATTTAAAGAGGTTTTTGAACACTGTTTTATATGAACGTGACTATGAAAATGTTAAGAAAGAAGAATTAGGAAACAAAAAGCGCACCAAATAACCACAAGGTGAGATGAACGAGAAGGTAGGAACAAACATCTTATCCCATCTTATTAGGTACGGCAGCGGAAGCAATATTTGTTGTCAACCTGTGTAAGGCCCCAAAATATACCCTAGATGAAATGTTACATATTTATGGCAATACATGTATGATTGGCTTGTTCTTTAAAGTTGGAATTCGAAAGTAAACATGTAAGGGAATTCTAAACTCGACAGCATGTATTAATACAGGTTTGATGATAATTGAATTAGCATGAAGTATGTGTTATGATGTTGATATTGATAGCTTGTATTAATATAAGTTGTATGATAATTGAATTAGTGTGGAATATTTGTTAAGATGATGAGAAATGAATGATAGAAAAATGATGGTTATATGTTAATTATGGTTTAACTACTGAGCATACTTTCGTAGTTTAGCTATATCTTAACCTATAGACATCAAAATGGGATACTTTTAAATTCAGATGAAACTAGATACATTTATCTACAACTTTATGAATGAAACCAAATCTAATTATGCCTTTACAATTTTTGAATCCCGGTTGGAAGTTGAGTTATGGCTGTTGTCCTTGTTTTTAAATAGCTTGTGGTTTTTGGGGTATAACTCCCGATATAATTAAACAAATTACATGAAATTTATGTCATTAGAAAATTAAGACATAGGGGAATGAAAGTAATTGATAAGATCATAGTCAAATGTGGGACTTAAAGGAAGAAGAATGACCAATACGCAATTTTCCTAAAGTTAACTCAAGGATCAATAAGATTAAAACGTGTGTGTCCAATGGAATCGTAACACATGGTCCAATAGAATTATAACACATGGTCCAATAAAATTGTAACAAATGGTCTAATAGCCTTGCAACACATGTTCCAATAGAATTGTAACATATGGTCCAATGGGATTGTAACATGTGGTCTAATAGGATTGTGACATATGGACCAATGAAATTAAAACATGAGTCTAAGACTAGAAAGTTCATGAAAAGGCATACAGAGAAGGGAGTTGCACGAAAATTTGATGGCTTAACTTTATGTTTTTTCTCCTCTCCATTTAAGCTTCTTCATCCCATCATTTTTCACTTGGTTATTCAAGCAAAACTAAAGAGAAAGGGAAGGAAAAGCATTAGAAGAACTACATTGTCAATCTTAAGGTTTAGGATTTCACTTAGTTGATTTCTTTATTTGTGTATGATTGAATGGATATAAAGATTTATTTTTATGTGGAATTGTTTCTGGGATGTTTCTTTGTTGTTATTTTGGTGTTATCTTGGATAGAATTGGTTGAAGATGACAAGAGAACATTGTGTAGTGGAATTCTGTCTAGGGTTTGTTTGAGTCAGTTATATTATTTGAGTCATAACTCAGTATAAAGACCCTCAAATTGTTTGATTTTAGTTCCATATGAAACCTAAGATATATAGCTAAATATCTCTAGAGATATGCTAACTTAATTCGGGCTCTATGACCTTGGAAATTGAGATTGAAAAATGTGACCTGATGCTGCCCCTGTTTTGGAGCAGCTTATGATATTTTGCTTATATCTCATGATTTATAAGTCTAAATGGTCTGATTGTTAGTGATATAGAAACTTTATACATATAGGAACAATTGTGTAGAAGAACTTATTTCCCAAAAGCCTCATTTTCTATGTTAAAATGGCAATAGAAAGCTGACCTGGAAACTATCCTATGAACATAGCTGTCCCACAATTGTGGGAAATGGTTAGGAAGGTAAAAACAAATGTGATTTTGTGCAATTGATGACTATATAAGGTTAATTGAGTAATATTTAGTTTAATTATGCATGATTAATTGAGATGATAATGTAATGGATGTATGGTGTACAATGTTGAATTGCTTGGTGTATTCATGAAAGAATGATGTGTTTAAAGATGAATGTGTTCTTATGAATACCAATGTGTTTCAAAAGGTTTATGAGATGTGAATTGAATATGATTGTTTACAAAATTGGAACTTTGTGTCATGATATGGAATGTGTAAATACATAATGCCTTTAATGGTACATTGTTACAAATGTTCATGCTTATAAGGTATGATTAGTTGGATGTGCATCAAAAATGAGGAAAGCGGAATAAAGACATAACATCTTTTGCTTATGATTGTGAAATTTGAAATGCATTGTTTTAAAACTCTCTAGTCCTAGTCGTGGGTAAATAGGCATGCTTAGAAGGGTCTGCAGCTGCTCCTGGACACATTTAAGGTGTCAAAACTTCGGTGTCTCCTTATAGTGACACTTCAGTGTCAAGATATAAGTCTCTCCTATTCTGTGATACCAATAGGTATCTCCTGTTCTATTCCCATTACCCACTTCTGTATAAAGGCTTGGCAGGCTAACTTATTTTGTATTCTGATATACGTCCAAATCTGATGTAAGATAAATTCTGATTTGATGTAAGTTAAGTTCAGTTCTGACACAGTGAAATGCTAATATGAAATAAGCAAGATTTGCTTAGATACTTTAAAGTTTTGTTTTGTGATTCTGATTCTGATTAGATACTTATAAATGTGAAGCAAGATTATATTTTGTTCTGATATGTTATATTCTGATTTGAAGCAAATGTTATTGAACATCCAATAATTTGAACAATTAAAGATTGTCTGAGATCTGATGTGATTCATTGCATATGAATGTTAGGCGATTGTTAAAAACAATCGTCATATTATATGTTGTTAGTTATTCTCCACTAAACTATATGCTTAGCACGATAGTTTTCTCATGTAGGTTCTCATAAAAAGGTTTAAAGACTAAGACAAAGACAATCGAAATGGCCGAAGAAAGATGCGTTTTGTTTTGGTAAGATGCAAATTTGAATTTTATTTTGTGATGTATTTAATGTCTGTATTTTGATGTAAATGGTTTGTTATAACGTTAACACAATTTGGTTTTAGAATTGAGGTTTGTATATAATAAGCACCATGTATATGTGATGTTCTGAATATGATCCAATCAATAATGAAGGAAATGTCGTTCCCTGAGTTTCTGAAAATGAGTTTGGTATGTTTGGTTTATTTTGGCTCTATTGTTTGTAGCATCTATGTATCCTTCCAAGGGATATGTGGGTGTTACAAACTGCGTAAACGATAAGCTGCAACTGAACTAGCACCTGGTCTTTATTGTTGCTCTTCTTGGTTTTGATGTTGTCCTTTTCTTTCCTCATTTTTCCTGTTGACCACTGTCTTCTTCTGGTTGAATTCGGGGAGTTGAAATCGAAGAAGAAGAGGAGGTGGCATCAATGGAAATACACTGACCACGATCTGGCTCTTCCACAAGATTACCATCAGTTGCAAGAGAAGAATTGGAAGTAAAAATGTACAAGTCTGAGTCGTGGGCAAAACGCGCGTAAGCAATGATTCCCAATATTCTAGATTACGAGAGGAATGGACGAATGACCGAAAACGAGGAATCAAAGTATAAGCTATCCAATCATAGTTACTTACCAAACGTTATTTTTCATTTCATATCCATTCCTCTTTCTTCATACCCAATAAACAAGCATGTCACTAAATAGTACCAAATTTTGGTACAAAATTTTTTATTAGATAATTTTTTTGTGTCGTACAACTATAACTTGTTAGTAGGAAATTTCTTCTTTAAGTAGATGAAAAAAAATTCTTTTGGTCTTCAAAATTCTTAGCTATTAAATTATTCTTCTAATTTGAATGAAAATAAGCATATGTGTTTAAATATATCTTTAGTTGATGCTGACATAATATCTACGTGCACCTATATGTATACGTGCTTCTTTTTATATTTTGTATGTTTATATATATATATATATATATATATGTGTATGTGTGCATGTATGTATACAAATGAAGGTAAAAGTTTATACCGTCTATGTATGTATGCAAATTAAGGCAAAAGTTTAAGCCTTGGTGTCAATCCTAGAGATTCTTGATGATGGACCCATACACCACGTATAGGAAGTTGACGAATTTGGCTTCACGTGGATCAGAAAACCGTGAGTTGTTCTGATTGGATTGCTGATGTAGCTTTGTGGGACCTAAATGTTACAATCCAAACCAAATTATTATAAGTTATTGTAACACGGTTGGTGTGGTGGGTGGCACAAGGACCATTCACCTTTCAGTAGCCGTCTATTTGGAAATGAAACACATTTACAGTGTTATGGATCGTATATGTTAAAACAAATCATGATATACATAAATTTCATACTATGTTAAATGATTACCAATTCCAAACTATTACGGGACCCTTTTTTTCCTAGATCTACAAATACATATACACATAAATAGCTGTACATGATCCAACTAAGATTACGGGCATCTTAATGAAAGAAAACGTAGGCCAGTAGCTCAAGCCACGTCAATCAAGTCTCGGGCACCGGTTGTCTTCTTCTTCTTCTGTTTTTCTTTCTTCTTTTATAAACGAGTCATTTGCCTCATCTGTTTTCAGTTGTAAAAAGAAAAATAAAAAGAAAAGGAAGAGAGGTTGGATATGGTTGTATATACAGGATTGTGGCACATATAAGTACAAATGCATATATACATAAATATAAATATAGATACTTCTAAAATTATTGTCGTAATTCAGCTACATATCTTAATAAAATTATAATTTGAATATTATTAAGAGAACATTGTTATCACCTTCAGAACAAATTGGGATTTAGATTGACGAATAAACAAAAAGTTAAGAGTAATTATAAGAGTTATTGACTGAAAATTTTTATTAGAAAATGATTTAGTAATTATAGGAGTCTATTATATTTTTATTAGAGTAGAAGTGTAATTGTATCTATATATATTGCCTCCATATGAGATAAGAATACTACTGTAGTTTTTCACGCTACAACAAGATTGCCCTTTGGCTATGTTTTTTTTGCAACAATTTTAAAGTCGTAGTTAAAAAGTAAGCTTTTGGTGACGATTTTTAGAATCGTCGCCAAAAGCTCACCCTTTGACCACGTTTTCTAAAATCGTCGCTAAATCACAACCCTTTGATGACAATTCATAGACATCATCCAAAATAATTATGTAAGACCTTTGATATTTACAATCAAGAGTTCAAATCATATGTAGTCGTCTGAAATGAATATGTAAGATCTTTATTTACAAGTTATAAATATATCAACAACACTATATTATTTATTGGGCATTGTATTTTTCTTTCATAAAACAAAGTGAGAAGGAACTATATGGATAAGAGTATGATTGGATCACACTATACAAAGTCACTCATTATAAGGAAAGTCAATGGTGGATGTTAGAAGAAGCAGAAACTAATTATGTAACTATAAAAATCTGTTTAAGTTTTAAGTTTATATATTTATGTAGTACTAACTAATAATATTTGCATTGAATATTGGTTTTTTAAAATTTTTTTAATATTTGCAAAAGTTGTTACAGAAATTAGTGTCTGAGGAGAATAAGGTTAATGTAGAAGACATTTGCAATACCGTTTTTGGTACGCGTTATAATTTGATACTGCTATCGCCTGCAACCAAATTCAAAAGAAATCATTTCTGTTAATACAAATTAATGTATTAGTGGTAAGTTGATATCGTTTCCACGAGGAATTTTTAACGGTAAAGGTTAGCGAGTTTAAAACTAAAACAAAATAACGAAAAAGAGGGGTTGTTTTCAATTCACGAAATTTAAGAAATAGATAACAAAAATCTGAATTTAACAAAAGTGATTCAATCTAAAAATTTAATAGAAAAACCTTAGTTTCGGGTCACCGATGTTATCATGCCAAAATGGATCGTCAATATAACATTTCATTCATTAATAAACATTCATTGTAGGTATTTTCTGTTAAGTGTAAATGATTAGAAACATGTATCCTAAGCATTCTTAACAACCTAGATGCGACCGTAGGTTCAATTGAATAATAGCTTTAAGAATCAAGAAACAAATGAGCAAGATAATATATGTATGACATACAATTAATCAAATGAATATCTTCTTAGAATTTCTGACTCTAACATAAGGAAGGTAATCCTAATTGTTACTTGTGATTAATGAAACTGAACGTCATATTTCAATAATCTAGCTATTGAATGAATTAATCCCTAATTGCGCACCTAGAAATCAACCAATCTAATTAAAAAAAGTAATTCAGAAGATATTCAATGTTCATCAACAAAACAAACTTTATTGAAACATCTCACACATAATAACAGATAACATGGTTTCCCTAAACCAAGAAAAGAAATTTAGCTATTCATAACGAAAGTAGAAATCAAAGAAATAACAAAACACATGATCTCCATCCCTGGTTTTTCCTTAAAGAATACGAAAATTCCTAGAAGAAACGTGCAGATATCGAGAACCAACAGTGGTTGTCCACAAAAAAACAAAAGAAGAAGTTCAGAAACGTAAACTCTATCCTTAAGTTGCTGCTAAGAAGAACAAAAGAAGAATGCAGAAAAATGTCAAAACTACTCCTAAACTATGCAGCCAAAAGCTAGAAGAAAAGAATGCATAAACTAAAACTAATCCTATGGAAATTCTGCAGAAAAATCTGCAGAAAACTATCCTACACTAAAGGCTACGTGAACAGTAACAATTTTGCCTCTTTATTCCTCCCGAGCCCTTCCTTTTCTATCTTCTCTTGCAGATCTCGTCTCTCACGTGTTAAAATTGTGAATCCCTATCAATCTGATCTTAAAAGATTATGAAAATCTTAGAAGAATCATATTGAAAATTGAAAGCAGATTTGGAAATTAATTTCATCCTTGCACTTGGCCACGTTTAGTGACTGAATTGCTTTCTCATTTTTTTGATTCAATTTCATCTCTAAGGTGTTAAAAATTATCTGCAAACAATTATAAGACAATTCCATTAATTTTGAGCAATAATTTCAACACATTAAAGAGAATTAAGTACAAAATAAGTGCAAATTGATAACTTAACATGGTTATATCAAAGGTCTTGGCTTTGATCCTAAGCCAAATGTTTCCACCTTATCAAGATCCACATACGTTTAACAAGACACTTAAGGCTAAATTACAACATATTTGAAAAAAGTTAGTTAAGCATGATAAGTACCTCAAAAAAAAAAATACTTGGCTTAGATTATAATAGCAGTGAAGATGGAAGTGAATGGTATTAATTAAATCTCTTATAATTTTTTCTTTTAATTCCTATTTGTATTATAATGTAAACTTAATACTTTTTTTTTCTCCAATTATAGATGCAACGAGTGAGTGATTTGTATTATAATTTGTAAACTAGTTTTTGTATTTATTTTTTGTATATAAAAATTGTTAAAGCTGTAATTAAAATCTTATATACAAAGAAATTTAATGACATTTTATTTTTATATACAATGCTTCAAATTATCAATTATTTTTGTATAGCAAATTAACAATAAAAATGTATCGAAACGTTATATAGAATAATATGAATTAAAAATATAACAATATTCCAATATGGTATAACATTTCATTAAAACATAAATAAAAAATTTGACTATATTTTACAAAACATAGCTAAAAACAATTGGCTACATTTTAAGAAACATAGCTAAAAACTTTTTTCTACATTTTTAGAAACATAGTTAAGAACATTTGGCTATGTTTTCGAAAACGTAGCTAAAAGCATTTGGCTATATTTTTGAAAACGTAGCTAAAAAAATTTGGCTACGTTTTTGAAAATGTAGCTAAAAAATTTTTGCTACATTTTTGAAAACGTAGTTAATAATTTTTATCTACGAAAAATAAACATATTCAAACCTTTTGGCGATGATTCCTCAAAACATCGCTAATAGTTTTTTGCTATAAAAACTAAAGCGAAGGCAAAAACTATTAACGACGATTAACATAAAATGTTGCCTTTAGTTTTCAACTACGAGGATTTAACGATGTTTTAGGTGACGAAACTAAATAATCACTAATTCCTATTAGAGTTCTAGTACCTTTAGCAATGAATTTTTTTGTAAACAAAGGCCAACTTTGTAATAATGTTACCCTAAATATCATTGTTTTCATGGTATTAGAGCTGTGCTGAATTTAGTTAAACCTTGAATTGAAACCCTTAGGCTTTTAAACCTATACTCTAAAAACCAATTGGATTCTCGAGGATCTCTTGTTCCAGTAATAACGAATAACCCAAATGAGTTCGTTGTTGATGCAATGATTTATTCATCTTCCTATTGCTAGAGAAAGATAGGAGGTTTTGTCAAAAACTTTCTATGATGGATATAATGAAACCTATCTATTTGAATTGAATTAGAAATTTTGTTCAACTAGACAAGATTTTAGACCATTATCAAAATACAACAATGAACTTGTGGTTATTTTTTTAGAAAACTAATTATAAGTCAACTTCTCAATAAGGGACTGATGAAGGAGTAGTTCAATTATACTTAGCAATGGCTAAGCTTCAAGTTCATATTTTCGTAAGTGGGTTTGATTTTGAATTTCAAGTTTGGGGAGAGATCTTACGTAAAGACCTAAAACTTGATTTGGAAAGCACATACGCATATGTAAGGAGAGAGTATCACCAAAGATAGACAATGGGAGGATTGCTTAATTTTTGCTATTGACTAATTAAAACTGGAAAGGATTATCATCTGACTTAGGAAAGAATCACAAAAATCAACCCACTGTAAGGTCTAATGCTGGAACCGTACCCTGGTGAGTCACATGCTCGACGTCCTACGTGACATCTGGACGCGCGTCCCACAAGGGAGGAATTCCCCACCAGGTCAAACCTCAAAGAAAACAAACTCGTTTGACCTACCTCTAATTCTTTCACTTTGATTTAATTCATAGATTCTAAAAATAATATCCAAAAATTTTCAATTGCATAGTAAGGTAGAAAAATGTCTTAGAAAGCTAACGCTTCGAAAATCAGGTCAATCGAAGGTCGAAAGAAAAAGTTACGGCCAAAAGAGTGGAGAGAGGTCTAAAATTCAAAAGGGAAAGGAAAATAAAAAAAAAAGTTGATGCGGCGTCGCACTGTGACCGTCTCGCGGCCGTGAGAGGTGCAGCTGAATGCTCGCGCTCGCGACCACGAGCCACTCGCATTCATGAGGAACTCGCGAGCGCGCGCTCACGAGAAGCTGCGAGGTTCAGCGTGCGCTAGTGATCGCGAGCAGTCGCGAGGCCACCCCTGCTTGCTCTCGCGATCATCTCGCGATCGCGAGGCGCGCGTTGAATGTGCGCGCTCGCGAGTGGCCGCGAGTCTAGCCCCTCAAAACAACAGAAATCTTCAAAAATTCATATCTTCTTACTCAGAACTCGAAAATTTGCAAATTTGGTATCAATAAAAAGCTAAAAAGAAACTCTACAATTCCATGAAGGATTCAAAAACCAATTCCGTCTCTAAGGAAGTTAAAAACCTCTTCAAAGAATCTGCCTGTATAAATGTCCTAAACAGCACAGACTTTCTAAACATCATAGCTTTCCACTCTATGGGCAGAAAATTACATACTTCGTATCATCAGAAAGAGAAAAATAAAATCCACAATTCCATGAAGACCCTAAGAACAATTTCAAACTCTATGAGGATCAAAGATTCACTCAAAGTTTCTGCCCGGAAATTTGTAAATTTTGACAGCACCTGCACTAAACTTCAACAATCCAATTCTTTCAACTCACACATCCGAAACCAGTACATAATACATCATTGGAAAACTATGAAGATCCTCTATAACTTCCAAGAAGACTACTTAACCCAATTTGATCCATACCAGTCCAGAATTGGCCTCAAAAATAGTACACACCAAAACTATCCTTAGAGAAGATTTGCAACAAGAATGCAATTCTAAAACCCACTGGAAACAATTAATACACAATTGCTACAAAATCTGCATATCTTTCATTAACATCATCAATAAGCATTCTTACAAAGC
>JANZXR010000009.1:12028770-12047301 GCA_027575705.1 Erythroxylum echinodendron
TTAATAAAAATTTTATTAATTTTTATTTTATTATTAATTATATACAATTTATTATTAATTATATAAAAATATTATTATAAATTATTTAATAAATTTTATTTTATTCTATTCTATGTGATTTGTATTTAAAAATAATTTATTTTTATTTTTATTTTTATTTATATAGAAATATATATAAACAATTAAAGAATAATTTTTATATTATTTTCTATTTTCATTAATTAAAATTTTTATTTTATTATATACAATTTATTATTAATAATATAAAAATAATATTGTTAATTATTTAATAAAATTTATCATGTTAAATATTATTCTATTCTATCTAATATATTAATTTTATTTAATATAGTATTATGACTTGGTCACAGGTGGTATTATGAAAAATTATTGAGGGTATATTAGGTAGTTTGTGTTTATTAGTTTACGTTCCATCCTAAACCCTCAAAATCGGAGGTTTCTTATTTTTCATTGTTTAGGGTGGAATGGAACGTAACATAAAACCCTCCGTTTCCATCTCATCCCATTCAATTCCATTATAAAACTTCCTTCCAAAAGATGGAAACATGTTACGTTCCATTTTATTCCATTCTCAATCCCTCAATCAAACAGAGCCTTAAAGACTGGTTTAGGAGATTTTCAATGACAATGAAAGCTTTTAGTTATACACAAAGTAGTGAAGGTCATAACTTGTTTATAAAACACAAAGGAGGTAAAGTAACAGTTTCAATTTTGTATGTTGATGATATGGTATTGACAGGAGATGATTGTGAAGAAATAAAGCTTTTAAAGAACACTTAGGCACTGAATTTGAAATGAGCAACCTAAGATAGCTTAAATACTTCCTGGGTATCGAGGTAGTAAAGATATATCAAGGAATTTATACTTCATAAAGAAAAAATGTACTTGAACTCTTGACTGAAACTGGAATGCTTGCTTGCAAAATAGCTAAAATGCCTATAAAAATGAATCATAAGTTTGGAATTTTCCCAAATCAAATTCCAAAAAAATAGGGCACTATCAATGGTTAATTGGGAGGTTAATTTATTTGTCTCATACTAGGCCTGATATAGCATATGCAATGAGTGTTGTCAGTCAATTTATGTATCAGCAGAGTGAAGAACATAAGGATGTAGTGTATCGAATCTTGAGGTACTTGAAAGGCTCTCTAAGAAAAGGTTTGCTTTTCTCAAAGAATAGTGTTTCCAATATTGAAGGATACGCAGATACAAATTGGGAAGGTGATAAAAAAAACTAGAAAGTCTACATCTGGTTATTTTATTTTTGTGGAAGGAAATCATGTAACTTGGAAAAGCAAAAAATAAAAGGTTGTTGCAAGGTCAAGTGCAGAAGTTGTGTTTTGAGGTATAGCTAGTAGAATATGTGAATTATTATGGATTAAGCTTATTGTATCAGATTTGGGGATTGAGCATACGAAACCTATAAATCTTTATTGTGATAATAAGGCTACTTTTAAGATTGCACATAATCTTGTAAAACATGATCATACCAAACATGTTGAAGTTGGCAAATATTTCATCAAGGAAAAGTTAGATCAAAACATTATTCAGTTTCTATCTATCAAGTCTAAAGATCAATTTGTTGATGTCCTTACAAAGGTAGTTTCAAAAGGGGCGTTTCATAATGTGATTGGCAATTTGAGCTTGTAGATTTATGCTTGAACTCGAGGGGGAGTGTGGGCATGAGCTATTGTATACAAGAGTAATTATAGGAGTTATTGACTAAAAAAACATAGGAGAAATTTGTTAGAGATTTATTGAGTAATTATAAGAGTTTGCTATATTTTTCTTAAAATAAAATTCTTTCCAAAAGTGTAATTGTATCTAAATGTATTACCTCCTTATGAGAGAAGAGTACCACTACAGTTTTTTACCCTAAAATATCAATGTTTACAAAAGCAATTCATATGGAAAATAAAGAATCCAACCAGAGAAGAAAGAACAATAACTCATACTAGAACAGTGAAAATAAGACTAGGAAGAGGTAGAGGCAATCCTTAATCAAACATCCCACAATCAACTCCCATCTACTGTATACAGATACCAATAGGCAAAGTATGGAAGGTGACCTAAAGAAAGAAGGACAATCAAAGCTTTGGTTGGTTCACGACACTTGGCGACCTCAAATTTAGGTCCTTGGACCCCTGGTGGAGGTATCAGTGCATGCAATATTTTGTTTTGTCTATTTTGGCAGCCTTTAAATGCAACATTTTGTAACAATTATTTTGCCTTATTTTGGACACAACATGATTACATGTATATTATAAGGTAATAATTACTTATTTTTTCAAATATTTTACTTTAAATTTAAAAATTATTATTATCACATTAAAATATTACTTTAATTTCCAAAAAATGTTATTATCACCTTAAAATATTGAATATTTATTTGCAAATAAATTTTAAGTATTTATATTTTGAGTGTTAAAAAGAATTTATATGTTCGTATCTCTTAAAGAGCTTAAAATATGATATTAAGACACTAGTAAATACTTGAAACCTATTATAATACCATAGATGTGTTGTACACTTTTATATTGTTATAAATACAAATGCTAGTAAACATTGCTATTTTTACTAATACTTCAATCAAGAAACTATTTTGGACAAAATTATATCTATGTATAAGTGGACTCTTCCTAACTTAATTCCTATGATGGATGGATAATTTCTAGTTGGATATTGCAACATCAATTATTTAAAAAGATTATAATAAACGTATATCACATTTATCATTAGGTTTTTGGTGAAATAAAGTTTCTGTATCACTATAAATTTATAAAAATAGAGTTTCAGTAGTCTTAAACTTTTATGAAAATAGAATATCATTAACATTAGAATTCTATAGTAATAAAATTTCACTATAATTATACTTTTCGCAGGTCACCCTTGTTTATAAATAGTTTAATAAGGATTTTTTTAGTGGAGATCTTAGATTACTTTAGTGAGAACCCTTGGAGAGAACTTTTAAGAGAGGTTGTGCAAGATTATTGCCGTCTACTCTCTTCATATCATCTTAGTTATAGTAATATACGAATTCAATCTCCTTGTTTGTGGATATAAGTCACATAAATTGGCTTAACCACATAAATTCTTTTTTTACTTTTTTTATTTTTTTCCTATGTTTTGCATAACAACTGATATTAGATCCTAAATTGTCATTGGGAACCTAGGTTTTGCTCTAAGGATGTTGTTTCACAAGTTTGATTTTTAGAAATTTAATTGATTAAATAATTTCACTCTATAAATATTAAAGTGATTTTTTTTCAATATGGATAAGTAGTAGGAAGGAGAAGAAAAATTGTTAGAGAATTTTGGATCCTCAAATAAGGAAGAGATTCTGTTGATGGTGTAAAATGCAATATTGTTGAGTTCGAAAGATAATGTCCTAAGAGAGGGATTTGATAAAACAACTGCTACTTTATTGTGCAAAACAACTTGAAATTATGAATAAAAAGTTATCACATACGAATCATTTATACAAAAACAAATTTTATACCTTGAGAATGTCAGGAATTACACAGGCAAAGGATCATCTTGATACTTTTAATTAATCGTATTAAATATATAAAGAGTTAGGGTTAAAATTAAGTATGAGAATTAAGCCATAATCCTTTTTTGTTCCTTGTCCAATTCACATGAGAATTTTATTGAAACAATATTATATGGTAGAGAGACTATTTATTCCAATCAAAATTAAAGGTTAAAGGAGACTTTAAAAGTTACTATCACAATGGAAGAATAGAAATGTGAAAAGGGAAAGAAGTGAAGAAGTAAGCATTACTATAGTCCAGAAGAGATACAAAGGAAAGGATGGGAGAGGTTATAATGTTTTAACAATGAGTAATTCAAATTTTGTAAGTGATAAGTGTAAATTGCATCGTGTTTTAGGGCATAGTTTGATATGTGTTTAACTATTAATTCAATCATTTAGTAGGGGTTTAGGTTAGAATTGTGTTAGTTTGTTAATTATTTATGTTTTAAGTATTTTATAGGTTAGTACAAGTCTTTGAACTTAAATATTATGTTTTTGAGGTACCTTGATATGTTTGCTAGTGTTTTAGGGCCAACATCGAAAAACAGATAAGCTTGAAAGACATCCAAGTCAAAATAATAGCCCACAATCATGGCATGTCAAGCCATGATGCCACGATCGTGATAGAAGAATCAAATTTGGCCCCACGATTGTGGCCTACATGCCACAATCTTGACAGAATCCTATGTAATGGCCCACGATCGTGGCTTGTAGGGCCACAGTCGTGATTTGCATCGGGCAGATTTGTAAACACTTAAGAATGTTAAGTTCCAAGAGATTTTTGTGGACATTTTAGATCCTGGAAAAACCCTAGGGTTACTTAGAACATAAGAGGATATTTAAAGAACAACAAAGCAGGCAGAGAGGAGCTTTTGCATTAGCTACCTGAGAACCCTAGAGAAAAATCATCAGGAGATAAAGGAAGAGAGAAGAGGAGAAGAAGTTGACTCGACATACTTCCAGGATCAGGAGGTTTCCTGACATCACTGTCTCCTATCATCCATTTAGATTGTATTTCTTGTTTATTTTCAGTTTTATTATCGTATAGAATTAGATTGAACACTTAATGATAGGATCTAGAACGTTGAGGATGTTCTAAACTCAATTTGAAATTTTATTTTTGAATTAATGAAAATCCAATTGTTTATGTGTTTATTGGATTTGTTATGGTTTGATTCTGCGATTGCATAATTTGATAATAAACTGAGATAGTGAATAGAATGAAAATGATAAATTGGGCTAACGAGAGTTAGGTGATTCAATAGAAACAAGAGTTGAATAAGATCAAGAAATTATGCGAAGAGAGATGTTGCATAGGTTTCGGACAGTTTATTAGAGAACTTTAGAACTAATTAAGGTTTTGGCTAGGTTATGAATTGAGAGATTGCAACCTCTATAATCTGATTAGGGTTTATGATTTAGGAATAATGGATATAACTCGAGAGAGAGTAATCAACCCTAGGATAGTCTAGAACCAACAATCTGATAATTCATAATCAGTAAGGTTAGCAATAAGGATAGGTAAATTTTCTTTTCTCTCAGTTGGTAACTTCTTTCGGTTGATTCTTAGGTATGCTGCAATTGCTTAATAGTTAGTATATTCGTCTTTGATTCTTAGTTTGATTGATTCAATTAAATTCACGTATTAGTTTCATGCAATTTGAATTTCTGTTATTATTTCTGGCCTTAGATTTTAGGATTAGATTAACTCTCTTCTCATGGGATCGACACCTTTGGTACTATGATAACGAACCGTGTGCTTGTGGATTATCGAGGGTTAACAATTAAAACTTACACACAACCAAACCAATCGACTAGTAAGCCAATTGATGATAGACACTAGCATTATTTTTCATATGACTTTCAATAAGGACTGGTTATGTTCTTTTAAAGAGTGAAATAATACTGTCAACTTAGGTGATGATGTAGAGCGTGTTGTGAAAGGTAGTAGTTGAGTGTATATTAAGATGTATGATAGAATTATTAGAACATTTGATACCTGGTATGTTCCTGAACTTTTAAAGAATATGATTCCAATCAATACTCCTGATAGATAAAGGTATAAGTTTTTTTGTTTATAATAGGTAGCTAAAAGTGGTGAAAAGTGCATTAATTGTGATAACAAAAAAGTTATAACATGGAATATATGTCTTAATAGGAAAGACACTAATGAGATCGGTGGTTGTATCTCAATGTTCAAAGAAGGAAATAGTACTACAGTATAGTATATATTAAGTCATCTTGGTGAGCAAAAGATGATAAAACTTCATAATGAGAGCTGAAGGGTGTCAAATAAAGGAAGGTAGACTTTTGTAAGTTCAAGTGTTTGGTAAAATTTTAAGGCAACTTTTAAGGATATAATGATAGAAGAGATACATATGTTAAGGCAAACATATGGAAAGGATGTGTCGAGGTTAATGGTGAGTAGTACTAATTAAAGGTTACTAAAAGAGCCTATAATAGATGTTATGATTGTTGAAAATTCTAGTTCAAAAAATAGAACAATATCAAAAAGAAAGCATCAATATAGTATAGCCAAGTATAGAGCGGGAAGAATCATTAGGCAACCAAGGAGATATGGTTAGGGAGATTCGATCACGTATGCTCTGACCGTTAGTAATATGATAGAACTATCTTTACAGGGACTAGATAAATTTGGGAGAAAGATAGACGGATAGAGGTTATAGTGAAGGATGTAAGATTTCAGATGGTTAGGAAACTAATTACGTTTGGTTAAATCTTGTTGAAAAAGGTTCACACTTTAAAGGATGTAGTTAAAATGTTAATAAATTTGTTTCCCCTACAAAAGTTCAAGTATATATTAGACTTATTAAATATTTGCTCAGTTTTAGGCCCTTGGAAGCTTATACGATAAGGAGTGTTTCTTAGTAGCCATTAGATAAGTCAAGGTATGGAAATATGAGATATTCCTTGAATTATAGTGAAATAGAATTTTATTGACCTTAAATTTGGTAAAAGAGAGTTTTAATATCATTAGGCATCTATACAAAAAGTTTTAATGACCTTAAACCTTTATAGGAGTAGAATATCAGTGATATTAGGATTCTATGTTAATAAAATTTTATTATGAATAGACTTACATGTAACCCTAATCTATAAATGGTTTGATAGTAAATGGAGACTATTATAAACCAGGGTGAAACCCATTGGAGATAACCTTTAAAAGAGCTTAAGTAAGGTTCATATATTCTATTCGCTTTATCTTTCTCACAGTAATAAACAAATTTTGTCTCATTGCTTGTAGATGTAGGTTACATAGATTATTTTAATAATATAAATTCTTGTATTCTTTACTTCTTTATTTTTTCCTATATTGCTTCCATCTTATGTAACAAAATATAATTTGATAATTAGAATAGTTTTAGTAAGTTTTTCATTTACATACGTATTTAAAAAATCAGTAAATTATAATTTTAAAAGGTCATATATTTCATAACGATATTCATTAAAAAAGAATAAAGTTCATTTCAAAGAATGAAGCATTCAAGAATAAATGAAATGTTTTCTATTTTAAAAGCAAGTTTAGAGAAAGGTATAGCTAACTTTGTACATATATAAACTCATTTTCTCATGTATTGTGGACATGAATAATATTAGGAATCCTAATAACTAGTTCTATCGTTAATGGATACTTTATAATAACTAAAGGAATTCTGACCAAGAAAGAATATTATTGGTACCAAACTTTTAGTGGTATCGCTCTTACTAAAAATATTAATGGTTGTAACATTTCTTTCTATATTTGTAGGTTTTGGAGACATTACTATCTTGCACGTCTTTAAAGGAATTATAAATAATGATAGAGTTTGAATATCAATTTAGTGGGTGAAATCCAGAACATTTTATTTGAGAAAAATAAATGTGTGTTAATTTTTGTCATGAAATATAACTAAAATAATAAAACGTGATTATTATTTGATATTAATGAACAAGTAACCAAAGAGTAATATTAGTAAGTTTGACTTTAAAAATAACCTACAATAGTAAACTTATCTATTTTTTTCCATAATAAGTAACAAATACTTAGTAGGATTTATCTAACCTAAAACATATTTATGTTAGTTATCATTTTAGTGATTATTCAAATCAGAGACTTCGGACTCCCCTTTGAACCTAACATTTAGTCCCCCACCTCCTTCAACTTCTTTATCTCATTCACCTCCTTCCTCAACATTTCTAGTTTCTTCTTTCTTACCAACTTTTGAAAAATTTATGCCTTTATATTTTACCTCTCCTTGTCATAAGGTTTTTTCTTTTTCATCTACTCCTAAAGCTTCTCTTGCTCCTTCTAAGCTAGCTTCCCTCTCCAGCTGATTTATTCAACTTACTTCATCTTGATATACCTTTAACAATATTAAATCTAACATGAACAAGAAATCCTAGAACCGGGTTGAGGAAGATAGCACTGTTAACCTTAAACTTAGATATATTCCTCCTTTAAGTAATACTTAACAATCTCTACTCTTATTGAGACTTTTATAAGAAGGTGCAAGAAAATTATCCTTTGCCCTTATTGGCTTTCGCTTAAAGGGAAGTTTGACACTCATTTTTGTTCATAATTGAGCTCTAAATTCTTATAAAAATTTGTTCATATTGATAAAGTCTTAGAACTTGGTCCCTGGCATTTTAATGGCAAGCCTATCTCAGTTCAAATAATTGAGGTCAACTTTGGTGAAAGCTTTTATAAGGATAGGTAATGTTCCTATTTGGGTAAAGTTCCACAAAGTGCCTCTTGAGTATTGGTCAACAGAGGGATTAATTCATTTAGCTAGCTATAATGGATGTCCCATTCATCGCTCTAAAAGGAGTAGGACACGAAATCATTTGCATTGAAATCTTTTTGAACAAGCAACTTTTTGGTTCAATCAGAATTATAAAGCTTAGTAAATATAGTTTGCTTTTAAACTTGAAATGCAATTATCATACTAATAGAGGCTTACCAAAAAGGAAAAGGCTACAACTTAGGTCACTACTAATAATAATTTGTCACTAGGGAACACATTAAGTTCTTAAAAGCTATGCTCAAGATGGAAACATAAATGTTGATGGTTATAAAAATGTCTATGTGGTACGTAAGTGCTCCAAGATTAAGGATAGGGGTGTTTTGCCAACTTCCTTTATGATGTAGTCTCTTGCATTGGCTAACTGATTTACTTTGGAACTAGTGGTTGATCTACCTTAACAACTTGCTAATCTACTAGAAAGCATTGCATCTAGGGACAAGGTTCTAATTCTTATCTCCTTTTTACTAAATCAAAAGAATAAGTCCAATAACAGCACCCATAAGATTAGGAGGAAAAATTAAAATCTTTCTCTTTATTCTCAATAATGTTTTATGCTTAGAATCTTATAGGCCTTAACAGCCCTAAGAAGCAATAGGTGCTTCAATACCTGTTGGTACTCAATAAACCACTTTTTTTAGTCTCTTAGAGACTAAAATAAAGTCTCTCATTATAAGAAAGGATTATGGTCTTTTTTTACAAGGGTTGAAATACGATTAATAATCACTCTGACTAGTATAATGGAAAATCATTATTACTTTTAACTTAAAATGCATCAAATTGCTTTATACATCTCAAATAGATTAGTTGATTCACTGTCGTATCACTCTATTAAGAAATATACTCAGCTTAGATATCATGATGGTTTACTAAACAAATTTAAAATCTCAGGGAATAGTCTTATAAAAATATTTGTCTGAAATTCAAGAAGGGGGCACTACACCTATAGAAATCAATTTAAACTTAACTCTATGAAGGAGAAGAGCTCCTTTCAGATTTAGTAATTATCTAATCAACTTGCCAAACTTTAAGGAAGCAGTAAGGAGGGGATGGGAAAGGCATGTTGAAGGCTTTGAGTCTATAAATGCATGTCCCACTTGTGGCCCATAAAGGAGAAGTTGAAGCTCTTTAATAGAACATCTTATAGTAATACTATGTTGCTAAAGTGAAGCCTTGGTGAATCTTAATCAGGCTCAATAGCTACTGAGTTTTAATCCTGATGATGTTAACCTAAGGCAACATGAAAGATTTTCTCTTAATGTGGTGTTGATACATGGAGGCTCTTAAGGTGTATTAATCTCTATTTGGAAAAAAGCCAAGATAATTTGGATGAAAAAAGGTGATATCAACACCACATTTTTCTATAATTCCATTATAGCTAAAAAGAATTGTAATACCTTTTTTTTATGATTTCACTTAAATGTTTTCTTTCCATGAAACATTATGAGATTAAGAGTGAAGCTTTGATATATTTCAAAGAGATTCTAACATCCAAATCCCCAACAATATGTTCTCTTCATGTATTGGAAAACTGTATCACCTAAGGTGTCAATGTTGAGATTGCTAGCTCCCTAGTTAAACCATTTTCCAATTTGGAGATCAATAATGCTCCTTTTAGCTTCAGTCAGGCCCTTGGCTTGATGGCATTAATGTAAACCTTTTTATAAAAACTAAATCCCTCTCTGGTGACTCCATTGTCAATACAATTATTAAATTATTAAACAATGGTACCCTTCTCTCTGAACTCAACAATTTTAACTTATATTTGTATTATCCCCCTATCTAAACCCCTCATCTCTAGCTAATTATTGATATATCTTATACTATAATGTCATATACAAGGTTATCTCTGAACTCTTCACTGCCATACTTATGCATAACTCTAAGGTTTAATCAATCCTTATAAGGTGCCTTTATGCTAGGGAGATCCATAGGTGATATTGTCATAATAGCTTAAGATTTATTTAAGAACTATCAAATATATTACGAAATTAAAATTTATTCACTTAAGGTATATTTCAGAAAGGACTTTGACTCTATTAGTTGGAATTTCCTAAGCTATATTGGAAGTTTAGGGATTTTATTCTAAGTTTATTAAATGGATCTCCTAATGCATCACTACTTTGTCTTACTCTATACTTATTCATGGAGAACCTACTCATCAATTCAAGGCAGCTAAAGGATTCAAGAAAGGGGATCCTCCATCCTCATTTTTGTTCATTATGTACGTAGAGGATCTCACAAGGTTTATAGAGTTGAAGAGACCAAAGGAAAAGAAATTTAAGCTATATTATAAATGTAGTAAACTCCAGATCATAAGTCTCACATTTGCTGATGAGTTTTTTCTCTTTTGTGGAACAAATAGTGACTCTATTATAGTGCTCTATTCTTCTCTATAAGTCTTCAAGGATATGTCAGGCTTAAACATTAATTGCAATAAGAGTTATTTCTTCCTCCTTAAGGGATGTGAGAGCCTGATCGAGTTTATTAACTCTCTTATAGGTTTTAAATATGTGCAACCACCATCAAGCATCTAAGAGTCCCCCATCATTATAAAAAGACTCTTTATAGGGATTGTTAATTGTGATAGGAAGTGTATATAGAAGAGATTGAGTTAATAGTGCAATAAAGCTTTATCTATGGCAAGGATGTTGCAATTCATTAACTCAATACTTAAACCATTTTCATATATTGTAGACATTTCGCCTTTACCTACTGATTGATATCATTAAGTAAATTGCAAGGTGGTTAAGGAATTTTCTTTGGTCAAGTGAGAAAAACTACTCACAAGTGCGAAAGTAAGATGGTTTAAAAGTTCAAACCTAATAATTATGGGGATCGGGGATCAAATCCATAAAGGTTGTGAATAAGGTGATGTTGGTAAAGAAAATGTGGAAACTCCTAACAAACAATGAGTCTATTTGGGTGCATTGGATCCGTACATATTACTTAATAGGTGCTAGTCTATAAAATGTTCAAATTAAATTTCACACCTTCTAGGCTCTGAAGAAAATGATGGAGCTTAGGAATTAGGTTTTTAAGAATTTCAAATACATTATAAGTAGGGATTCCTAATTTTTGTTTGAAAAATAGCATAAGATTGGTTCTTTCTCGTCGTTAGATAATAGAGCCTCCTTTTGTGACTTATCATGACTGAAAGATGTCATTCATCTTACAAACTAGAATTGGCCAAATCATACAAGTAAAATATTCTTTAATGTAACAGAGAGTCTCCTAGTCCTAGTCCCTAACTAATATTAAGATGACACTAGGATTTAGAGAAGGCACAACTTTAAAGTATTCACTAATAGATCTTGTTTTGAAATATTCATCTTATATAAACAGAAAGTGAAGTGGTATAGACTGGTGTGACAATCCCCCAACATCCCTAAAACTTTCTTTATCCTATATCTGGCAAAAGTTAGAAATTTAAAAACTAAAGACAAACTTAAATGCAGTATCCTAGATAAAGCATATGCCCTATGTTATTAAGAAATGAAACCACTGAGCGTATGATCTTTAAATGTTTTTTCGTACTACAATTTAGGACAAGCTCCTTCATATGTTCAATAGGACTAGTAATTAGGACCAATGGAATAGGAGTATGAAGTTGCTTAGCATGTCTTTAAACCAACTTTTTAAAAACCGAACTGGATATTGAGCCAGTCAAATAAAAGGTGAAAGGTTTAAAGGTTCCTTTGGCATTAAACTATTATAAAAGTAGAATATAATAAATAAGAAGTAAAAATTATGAAAATAAATAAAAATATAGTATAAAATAAAATACTTTATTGAAATAAAAATACATTAATGATACATATTAATATATAATAAGATGATAATAAATCTAATAATTTAAACTAAGTTTGAATCTAATATAAAATTTTAAAAAATAATAATAGTATTTTTTATTATCATTTATTTAAAAATTTGTAAAATTTGAAATATACTTAAAGAAAGTCAACAGAAAGAACTCTAACTTTATTCTAACTTCTTTTTTAATGTCCTTTCAATATGTTTCTTTATAGTTTAAATATTTTTTAACACATTCTTAAATTATCTTAATTAAGATTACTAATATATATTAATTAACAATTCAATTTATTAATCAAATTTATGATAAAATAACAATTAGCTTTTAACAATAATAATTTAAAATTTTTAAATTAAAGAATAAAGAGATAAATAGAGAACTTAAAATTTGACAAATATAATTTGTTAGTGAGATTAAATAAATTTAGTAGTTTTTAAGTATAAAAATAGTAATTTATTTTTAACAATAATGATTAAAATTTTTAACAAAATTTAAAGGTATAAATAAAAATATATTTTATTAATAAGATGTGTGATAGAATCAAAAAGAAAAAACTTCTTTAAAAGTTTCAAAGATTTTTGAAAAATAACCGTTAACATTTCAAATTGTACACTAAGACTTCAATTTGCATTAATCATAAGTTAACAAATGTCGAAAAGAGAGAGTGTCAAGGACAATCTGTTGGCCCCACACATTTGAATGACCGGATAAATTCTTTTTTGCTTACTTATTTTTAACCCCAAATCCCTATTCTAAACCTCTATTTTTTTTATAGCCGAAGGGGTACTAGAGGTTTTCTTTTTCTTTTTCTGAAATTTCATTTATACGTTTTGAATTAATAAACAAGAGTATCTTTTATTCTTTTGAAATTTCATTTATACGTTTTGAATTAATTAACAAGAGTATCTTTTGGGTTAGAGTATATCATTTATTAATTAAAATAAATTTGTTATTCGATTTTAAATTATTGATTCATCAAATAACTCATTTAAAATGCCTATTTAATAAATTATTTTATACTCTTTAAGAATTTATTTGTTACATACCTAAACAATGACGATAGAAAGTTTTTCAATGTAAAAAGAACTTAAAGGAAATTGTAATGTATGTTAGAATCTAGATATTACTTATAAAATATTTAGATATTATTCATAATTATTAGAATAATTTAGATATTATTCACAAAATATTTAGATAATGATAAATAAATTGAATGTTTGGCCATTAGAATAAATTGAAATGTGTGGCTATAACTAGTTTGATTCACCTATGAATACTCATCCATCATCTTCTTATTTCATATATCAAGAAAACAAATTCAAACATTTAAGAATAGAGCTTACGGGCACACCAATCCGATAGGTTCTAAGTTATAAATTAATATTTTTAACTTATAGTTAGCATATGTTTGTGTTGTAACTTCTTTTTTCACTCGTAATAATATTTTATAAGTCTTTATTCTTTTAAGTTTAATTGAGATGTGATCATGTTCTATCCACCTAATCATTCTAACAAGTGATATTAAAGCCTAATTAAGGTGCATACATACGCGCGCGCGCGCGCACACACAAACATACTTATGATGTGTAATTGTAACAGTAAGTACATCCTCCATAATAAAAAAATAAGTTAGATATTATTCACCTTTTGAAATGATTACTATTTATGTATGTAATAATTGTTTACGTGAAATAATGGGAACTGTTCCTCCAAGCTTAAATTAGTTTAGGATAAAAACAAAATAACTAAATATAACATTGAGAAGCTCAATAAAAATAATTTTAGATTATGGAAAATGATAATTACCTTGTGGCCATTAGTGGAAGGCCAACGAACTTTACAAAGGGCACCAAGTAGAATAAACTGGCCATAAATACTATTGCAGATCTTCATCTCGCTTTAACTAATGAAATTTTGTTAAGCAAAGATGAGAATGAAATAATAAAAGAGATGTTTGATCATCTCATAAAACTATATAAAAAGTCAAGTTACTCCATAATTAATTTTTTTAAAAGAAAACTTTATACACTTCAAATGTTAGAATCAACTTTGGTGATTAAGCATATACATGATTTTACTATTTTATTCTCTTTTCTCACATCATTCTGTTATCAAATAGAGGTATATGAATGTGTCAAACTTCTAATTCAAAATCTACTTGATTTGTATGATCAACTCATCATCAGTTTTGCCATAACCTTCTTAGAAACTACCTACTATGATGTTGTAATTATGATTTTAGATAAAGAAAATTAGCACAAGAATAAGGAAAACAAATAGTTTGGTCCATAATAAATCTAATCCTTAATAGTGATAAGCGTGAGATCAAACAAATATAATCTATGACGCATGATAGAAGAATCTAATATTTTTAGGATGACTAGATAGTCTTTGGTACAAAATAGAAATTGTTAACAAGATTTTAAAGACAACTTGTTGCACACTTATACTTATAAAGGGAGAGAAGAGTGCAAATTAGTACAAGTCAAAAGAAGAGGTATTGTAAGAAATAGAAGTAATGGTCACTTCAAATAGTTTAAGTGAAATATCTTCGATATAAAAAACTTAGACATATATTTAAACAAGAGATGGAGATTTTTTTTAGGAAAATCTACTCCCTAGGTTCACAAAGGTAACATTATGTCAAATTCAAGAAGTAAACTAATGTGTGGGTGATTATTAAAGAATAAGTCACCGAATTGACCTGAATATGAGAATCCCAAATGGATTATTAATTATATGTCTGTGGATTTTCTCATAATGATGGTTATATAATTGATCCTTAGACTTGAGATTACCAAGGTATCTGGTATAGGAATTGTTGTGTTTTGATACTACTTATGAATTGCCCTAAGATAATTCAGTTGGTAATACTTTGATACAATATAAACCATATGGAGATAGTTGAATAAGTCAATAAAAGATTCATCACTCTGAAGTAATTAGAGAGAATGCTCCATTATTCTTGATTAGTAGTGATTTATAGAATTCTCTGATCAGAGTGAACTAACACTTGAAAAGGCATTTTCAAATATCAATTATAAATCAATTACTAGTTAGCAAGAACAAACATGATTGGACCAAAAAGTAGACACTATATCCATACTCTATCCAATTGGAATATTAAATGACGAAAGGATTAAATTATACATCACAACTATGCATGGATAAGTTAAGTCAAACCATTTTAACATTCCTGATATTGGGTGGTCATGACATGTTGCTAGACGTCAATCTTGATATATGATTATAAACTATTTAATTAGAGAATTAAAGATAAATTAAAAAGAGTTTTAATTTATTCAAATCTAATTATGAATTAGAATTGTAATTTATAATCATTACCTATATATATTAAGAACCTAATGGGTGGCAAATTAAAGAGCAATTGGTGAAAGAAAAATCTATTTAATTAAGTTGGACTTAATTATAAAGTTTGAGAAACTTTAGGAATCAAATATAAGGTATTTGATTTTATTAAAATAAAGTTAATTATAATTAGAGAATGACTTTAATTATAATTAAGGAATTTAATTTTAATAATATTGATTTTTCTATTAACAGGAAGAAAAGAAAAATGAGTTAGCACTCTTACATTCTTCCTCTCAACGTATTGAGAAGTTATTCTGTGGATAACATTAGAGGTTGGACAATTGAATAACTCGTGGTTGACAAATCAAGAAAAATTTTAAAGGATTTTAATGGGAACTCAAATAAGGTACGATTTCTTATGATTCATATTTTTGTTTTATTTAAGTTAATCAATGATTGGGATCCGCTTAGTATCCATAAAAAAAATTTGTTTTCCACTGTGCCCATGATTTGATAACAAATTTAAGGTTTTAAGAACTAGATTGTGTTTGTTCTCCGAGACTGTTCATGTTCTACTTAATAAAAAATTTGATTATCACTTTGTTCATGCATTATAAACAATAAAATCCTTGTTTTGGAAATTATTTCCACAACTACTCTTTGTTTTGATTTCAAAATTTTGTTTTTTTGTATGCCTCTGTGTATGTTTTCCCGCCCCTATTATCTGCTTCCGAAAATTGTTTTTCTCCATTCATAGATATATGCATGTATATTGGTTTTATACTATTAATTCCTTAAACCATTATCTATTTCAAAAATCCGTTGCCTTATATTTGCAATTCTTTTACTTCTGGAATATTGTAGGATGCACACATATGAATTGTTCAAAATATGTGTATATTCTAGCCTCTAAATTTTTTCCCACATTTACGCATTGCCAAGCACACAATTGCATCTGTTTTCTTGCTTTTGCGTGTTTCTGATTTATGCCTATTCATATTCTTTGGTTCTGCTTAGTTTACCTGGATCTGGAAATTGTTTTTTTATATCTGGCTTTTTATAGGTTTACTGCCTTTACTTTTACCAAATACATATAGGCGATAATCACCCATCTGTGGAAACCAGCATCGTTAGCGACAATACCCATTGTAATGCCATTGGTTGGCATCACTACGATGCCCATTACGACGCCAGTGAATTGGGTCACAAGCGACGCCATCAGTTGGCATCGCTGGGGTGATCATCGCCCATAGAAAAAGGGAAATAGCATGCGATTTCGAAGGCATGGGAGGCAGGCCATGGAAAATGCAGTAGAAGGTGAGGAGAAACAGATAGGGGTGACAATTTGAGAACCGTTAGTTAGAGACCCGAAGGTTGAGGATGAAGCAGATGACGTGGAAAGAAGGGTTGCAATTTTGGCGAAATGCGAGGAAGAACGGCCGGTGGTTAGTGACAAGTCGAAGAAACGTGGGAGATGACGGGCGCATGTGAGACACGAGCTTCATTCCCTGGGGCACGTCTGAGAAAACGCGATTGGCACGTGCACCCCACACTCCCGATTTTGAAGAAATGCGGGGCAGAATGGCCGACGGTTGGTGACAAGTCGAAGAAACATGGGAGACGATGGGCGCATGTGCGACACGAGCCCTGTTCCCTGGGGCACATCTGAGCATACGTGATTGGCGCATGCACCCCACACGCCAGTCAACGTTCTTAGTTGGCTGAGGGCGTGTGCAGTGCATATGCATGCACAGTAACCTCCGGTGGGTGTTAGAGAGCTTCCCTACTTATTTATTTGATTTTAATGTTTTAAAAACCTTAATTTTAATTAAATTAATTTAATGGTGATCAAATTAGTTTATATTCCTAATAAAATTAAAAAATGGTTTTCCAATTGTTAAATTTTGTTTTCAAGGTAACTTTTATTAGGAATGTTTTAAAATTTAGTTTAATTTTTCAAATGTTGAATTATTAAATTAAATAAGTTATCAAATCAATAATTAGAATCAAGCCAAGGTTTTAAATGATTTCTTTCATAATTGGATTATGATAGAAATTATAAGTATAATGATATTACATTAATTAAGATGATTTCTTAACTTCAAATTTTTTCTTAATATGATTAAGATAAATAATTATATTGATTCTTAATTAATTTTAGAAAAGAAGTTTCTAAAACTAGAATTAATTCGTTTCAATTAGATTGAAATTAATTAGTTTGACTCTTTAAAATTAGGAAAAGTGTTTTATTAAGAAACTAAGAAAGTTGTTTCTTAATTAAATATATTCATTTCAATTTGATTGAGATAAATTATATTTGTTTAGAGAATTATTATTCAATTTAATTTGGAAGTTGTTTCTTTATTTATGAATAATAAGTTTCTTATTTATTAGAAAAATATTTTTCTTCATTAAATTTTTTAAAATTCTTTTATTTATTAATTAAGAAAATTGGGATTTCTTTAATAATTTTGGAAAATAGTTTTGTAACCTATTAAAGAAAGATTTCCTAATTAATTAAGAAATCAATCTCTAAATAAATATATAATCACTTTCTTATTAAATTTAAAAGTGTCATATTTAATTTTGAAAGTAGTTTCCTTTAATATTAGAAAATAGTTTTCTAATTAAGGAACAACAATTTTTAACGAGATTAGAAATAGTAAATTCTAATTAGATTAGAAATAATTTTCTAATTAGATTAAAATGTATTATTTATTTAATTTTGAAAAAGGAGTTTTTCTAAATTATAATAATTAGCATAATTTATTGAAAAGTTTTTTAATTTGAATTTTGTTAAAAGAGTCAAGATAATTGGAAATAGTTTCCAATTGAATTTGAAATTTGTTTCCAAATCAAAATAAACTTCTATTTGGAATAGGAATTTAGTTTATTTAGGAATTTAGTTTATTTAGGAATTGATGAGTTTAATCTAATTTAACTTTAAAGTAGTTAAAAATATTATTTTAGATTATGAAAATTAAAGCTTGATATTTTATGCATATAATTTGATTATGAGTGCATAAGATGCATACTTTACTTATATGG
>JANZXR010000009.1:12083877-12094201 GCA_027575705.1 Erythroxylum echinodendron
TGGAAGGAAGCCTAATATATCTTACTTTCATCCATTTGGTTGCAAGTGTACTATATTGAATACAAAAGAAACTTTGGTTAAATGTGATTTTAAGGCCAATTTAGGAATTTTTCTAGGATATTCATTATCTTCTAAAGCTTATAGGGTTTATAATCTTGCTTCTATATCTGTTGAAGATTCTATTCATGTCAAGTTTGATGATGGTTCTTAACCAGATAGAAGTAATGATACTGATAATAAAACCCTATCAGTACCCTTGGTTGATAATGAAGATATGTCACCATTAGATGTTCCTCTAGATAAAGTAGAAGATGTTCCTGAAAATTTTAGTATGAAAAAGGACTGAAAATATAAATCTTCTTACCCAAAAAATCTGATTATAGAAGAAACTTCAGACAGTGTGAGAACTAGGTCTAAATTCAGAAGAGAAGCAAATGTAGCTTTTATTTCTAAAATAGAGCCTAAGAAAATTGGTGAAACTCTTCAGGATGAAGCTTGGATTTTATCCATGCAAGAAAAGCTGAACCAATTTACTAGGTGTAAAGTTTGGTCTTTAGTTCCCAGACCCTCCAAAAATTCTATTATAAGAACCAGGTGGGTTTTTAAGAATAAACTAGATGAGTCAGGTAGAGTAAGCCATAACAAAGCTAGATTAGTAGCTCAAGGCTATAATCAACAAGAAGGAATAGACTATAATGAAACTTATGCTCCTGTAGCTAGATTAGAAGCTATTAGGATTTTGCTTGCATATGCTATTTGTAATGATATAAAACTTTTTAAAATGGATGTGAAAAGTGCCTTTTTGAATGGTTTTATAGATGAAGAGGTTTATGTAAAGCAACCTCTTGGTTTTGAAGATTCTAAGAAACCTGATTGTATCTATAGACTTCATAAAGCTTTATATGGCTTGAAACAATTTCCTCGAGCTTGGTATGATCGTCTAAGTTCCTTTTTTGATTGAAAATGGTTTTAGTAGAGGACATGTAAATAAGACTTCATTTAGAAAATGTATTAAGAATGATTTCATCATAGTACAGATATATGTTGATGATATTATCTTTGGAGCAATGTCTAAAAAGCTATGTTCCAGTTTTGAAAAACTGATGAAAAGCGAATTTGAAATGAGCATGATGGGTGAATTAAAATTCTTTCTTGGTTTACAAATTAAGCAAACCGAAGAAAAGATTTTTATTCATCAACAGAAATATATCAAATAACTGTTGGTTAAATATGGAATGAAAAAAGTGAAATTTATGTCAACTCCTATGTATCCTTCAAACCTTTTATCTAAGGATGAAGTAGGTAAGAAGGTTGATCAAATCCATTTTAGAGGAATTATTGGTTCTTTACTTTATCTTACAGCAAGCAGTCCTGATATTTTTTTTAGTGTCTGTTTGTGTGCTAGATTTCAAGCAAATCCTAGAGAATCTCACTATATTGATGTTAAAAGAATTTTGAGATATCTATCAGGTTCTACTGATCTTTGTTTAATGTATGAGAAAGGTAAAGATTTCAGGTTAACTGGCTACTGTGATGTTGATTACGCTAGAGACAGGATTGATAGGAAGAGTACAAGTAGAAGCTGTCACTTTCTTGATCATAATCTAGCTTCTTGGTCTAGTAAGAGGCAAAGTTTAATTGCTCTATCTACTGCAAATGCTGAATATATGTCAACTACAAGCTGTTGCTCACAGATGTTATGGATCAAGTATCAGCTAGAAGATTATTCAATACAAGAAAAAAATTTCAATTTTCTGTGACAACACAATTGCTATCAACCTATCGAAGAATCCAATACAACACTCAAAAAGCATATCGAGGTTATGCATCATTTCTTACGAGACTATGTACAGAGGGGAATCGTTAGTCTACAGTTTGTTGAGACAAATCATCAATGGGCAGATATCTTCACTAAGCCTTTGAATGAAGAAAGATTCAAAGAAATCAGACAAAACTTAAATATGGTAGTGTTAGGTGACCAATCGTCTGATAAGTCATGACCTAGATGATTTTCATAGAAGGAAGATAAAAAGTCATCAGTTTTTAAGAGCACAGTAATTTGTAAGTTACAGACAGTAATTTTTGAGAAGGTAGTAAAGGGAAATCCTCTCATAAGGTTCAGAACATCACCTACTCTAGAATATTCTCAAAATCCTCTGAAATCGACTTTTACAGAGCTCTCAATAAAATGTTTCATTACTTTGCTCTTGATATCAAGTTCTTTTGGTTTGCATTCTCATCTTCAGATACTAACCTTGTTACTTTGAGAAGTTTCTATTATATATAGATCATAATGGAGCAATCTATGATTTATAGAAGATATGTTGATTTCGACTCCTTAAAGAAGAACCAGATGGATATTGAACCAGAAATTGATGTAGCGGATGGAAAAACTTATTTCAGGTTCATGAAACAGTCTACCTGAATGAAATATATGAGTTTTGGAAGAATGAAAAAGTAGTAGACGATACTCTAGTATCAATGATGGATAGATTGTTGGTTATTGTGACACTAGAGTTAATCGAGAAGGTTAGTAGTTGTCCATATGTTAGAGCAGAGGTGTCTCATAACACAAGATGGATGACTGAAAGCAGTGTAGAGAAAGCACATATCAATCAACATCTCTATGGAAGTAGTTACCCAAAGGACAAGAAGGCATCAACTTTTGTTCCGAAGGTTAGGGTGCTATAAGCGCTACTTTTTCATTATATTCTATTAAGAATAGGTTCGAAGAACGTTGTGACGACGATAGATGAACAATGCCTATTCCATCTACTCAATCATCAATCTATAAATCTTCCACACTTGATTTTAAAGTATATGATGAAGACGAAGAGAGTACCTAATGCCTTACCATATGGTATATTGCTAACAGGAACCTTTAGAGATTCCAGAATGAAGATGAATATAAAAAGCATCATTAATGCGTTAACTATCTTTCGAATGGGTTTGAAGTCTCGAGAAAAGAAGGATACAACATCTATGGAAAAAGCGAGGAATGAGGGGCAGCGTATTGTCAGACGCAGCTTGAGTGAAAATGTTACACCCACAGAGAAAAAGAAATCTCAATCCACGAGAAAAATGTCTATAGAAGAAAAGAAGAATAAATAGTCAGAGGTATCAACTAAGCTAAGACGATTTTATAAAGGGAAGAAAGTCAGGCAAAACCATCTAAAAAATAAGTGTAGTTGAAAGAAAGGGGGAGACACTTGATTATAAGAAATTCAAAAAATCAAGAAGATCATCAAGGTTCTTAACTTTGCATCAATAAGAACAGAAAAGAGGGAAAGGATTGACTTTTAGTAAAGATTCTACAAAGATAGAGAAAGCACCACAGGCTACTATATCTTTAGTCCCAATTTTGCAAGAACAGCCGGCAAAGTCAACTAAAGAAATAGAAATTAAGAGGAAGTTGGTGTTTCAAAGGAAGAAACCTCAACCACAACCTCCTTCTAGACTGGTAGAAGAAAGTAAGAAGATGAAGACCAGTCCGAAAAAGATTACTTCAACTGGTGTTCAACAAAAGGAAAATTCAGTTGAATATAGATTAGTATCTTATAGTCCTTCTCAACCTATCAGAAAAGAGGATTTCAAAATGAAGGTGATTGAAGAAATGGTACTTGTTAGAAGCAGAAGTTTGATTATTATAAGAGAACCTGTGAAAAGGTTAGTCAAGGTATAAGTTGAACCAATACTGATTAATAATTGATCAATACATCTTCTAAATCATAAAGAAAGAAGATTATATGGTATTCAGAGAGATGAAAAGTCAGAACCATATCCATTAAAGATGACTAAGGATCGATATACTATTTACCCAGTCACAAATAGAACATTAATCAAGATTGTACCAAATATACAACCGAGAGCTTCAAACATTGTACGCAATGAAGACAACAGAAGATGTACCCTAAAGGAAATACAGATGATCTTACAGAAGATCAGATACAAGCAGCTGTGAGAAACATAGATGAGGCATGCAATGCAGATCAATCAAGAGGAATCTATGTTTAAAGCATGAAAGAAGATGTGAATAGTGAAAATGTATAAGTAATCTAAATCTTTCATGATTTTCAAAAAGCTCTCTTCATTTTTCCCATCTCTTCCTCTCCATTTTGCTTCCCACATATATGCTCTCCATAGAATAAAGAAAGAGCTAGCATTTTTGTCTTTGTTCTAGCCATTTTCGGATCAAAGAGTTTGATTCGGTTAGTTTCTCCGATCTCTGCACGGATACCGTTGGAGATGGTTTGTTTTAGTCATTGTGGTTTGCGACAACTCGACAAGTAGAAGATCAAAGAACGAAGGAGACTATTCACAAAGTACATGGTTCTTATAGCATGATTGATTAGTGTAAATGTCATGAATTCCTATATATATGTGTGTTATGAACATGTATGTAAATTGGGAATGTTCACCTAGGTTTAATGGTATTTCTTTGCATAGGCATATAGATCCTGGACTTCGGGAAAGTCCCGGAATAAAAGTTTTTATTTTTTCGCACCGCGTGTATATAATGCATGCACTGGGATTTTCCTACAAATTCTTCTCTATTACTAGCACTTTCCTCATAATCAGAGCATGCACTTCTCTAGTCTCTTTTATTGCCTCTTTAAATTTGGCCTCAGAATGGGTTACTATTAGGAAAGCCCTACCCTCTGCTTTAGAAACTTTGGGTTTAAAACTCCCGTTCATTAAAAATAAGGTATATTTCTTTCCATTCTTCTACAGCTTATATGTATTTTCTCTACCATTATACTGTGTCGCAACATCAAATTGCCAAGGTCTACCAAATAATAGGTAACAAGCATTCATGTATACCATGTCAAAATAATTTCATCCTTATACTGACCGATAGAAAAAGGTACCTTGTAGCATTCAGTCACTTGGATATTGTCTCCTCCTTTAATCTATTTGAATGAGTACAGGTTAGGGTGCTTCTCCACCTTCAATCCTAGACTCTGTACAACATCTCTCCCTATGATATTTTCATAGTTATCTTTATCAACAATTACATCGAACATGTGGCTGCGAATGGTACACTTAGTTCTGAAAAATTAGTGCCTTTGGGTATCATCTTCCTATTTTAGGATGAGCATTATCCTCCTAATTATATAGTTTTAGCTTTCTTCATTCTTCGCCTCACCATCAAACTCGTAATCTTCTTTCTCACCATCTGGACCATAGCGTACCTCTTACTCTTCATCCCTATGTTCTACCATATGGAATGCTTTTCTGATGGAATAGCCACTGGATCTGTGGCTTGATTTCTTGCACTTAGAGCAATTACCTTGTAATATCCCGTTTCTATACTAAAGTTTAGGACATAGGATCTTGGACCATAGTATATGAGAAATAGCAATGAGAAATTAGAGGTGCATTACATTCACGTGCATATCATGAGCATACACATAAATTTTTATTTTTATACACATTGCAAAGACTATATATGCACTTAATTGACATATCTTGGAATATGAACAATTTAAAATGGTTATGATGTGAATTGTGAATTTATGTCTTGAAAATTGATTGATGAATTATAAATGGTGATTTGGAATTTATTTGTCAAAATTGGGAGATTTATGAAATTATGTGTATTTTTTTACTAGAAAAAATGCCAAATAGCAAGACAAATTGATTCATGGTAGTATAAATAAGTGACACATGACAGTAGAAATAATTGACAAGTGGCATTAGGATTTATTAGCAAGTGGCATAAAAAATTGGGTAACAAATGCTCTAGAGATTAAATGGCATTGGGTACCATAATTAAAAGATGTTAATTTGATTCTTTATGTGGTAAATGTCATAACATGTATCATAACACTCACCAAGAATTTAGTTACCATGTTATTAACCCACGATATTTTCATCTTTCCAAGTCCATCTTCATTTGTCTTTCACTCTTGTTACATGCTCTCATCTTCTTCTTTCTTTCTTCATTCACGACACTCACTCTCACCCTCACCACGTTGGACTTTTCTATCATCCAACACCTTGCTACTTCAACAAAATTCGATTATCATCATCTTGTTACTAGAAAACCTAATCTTTCCTTCTTGAAAGATGATGATCATATAAACATGGAAAGCTAGGGTTTTATGGTTATTTGAAGAAGCTTTAAGTTAAACAAGTAATTAGCATATTGTTCTTCATGGTTTGTTAAATAGAAGCTTTAATGATGATAAATAGGGATGATTAATAGTGAAAATGGTGTTGATGATAAGTGCTGGAAAATTGGATGAATGAATGGATATTTTCATGTTCTATTTTTGATGTATAAAAACGTGGATTATTGGTTATTTTGGAAATGGATTAGATTGAGTTTTGAAGTTAAGAAAAAGGCATGTGTAGTGTCTTGAAAAGAGAAGAACTAGGATGATAGTTTAAAGATAAAATTATAATGAAAATGGTGTTAAATAAGTGTGTTGAAACGTTGATGGTGAATGTATAAATTTATTGATGCTCTGTTTTTATATAGATGATAAACCATAGTTTATGGATTGCTGTATGAATGATATTAATGTAGAAATGAGGTGAGAATGAAGAGGAAATGAAGTAGAAATGATGAATTATGCATAAGATGTGTTAGATATAACATGTAGGAACCAAAATCTGGAAAAACATGGAAGAAGTTGGCTAGAATTTTGTATATGATAACCCACGATCGTAGGAATACTTTTATAATCAGGGGAGTTGTAAGTAAAGGGATGGAAATTCTCGGATGAGGTAACCCACAGTCGTAGGAAAAGTAATTGACTTGAATGATTCCCTTTTGCTTGATGTTTGAACCAACTAATGATAAGATACCTTCTTATCATGTATTTAGGCCTGAATGAGGGTTGAATTGAGCCTAGTTTGATGCTTGAATAAGTTGGTAAAGTATATGATATGTTAAGTTGATAATTGAGGTTATAGCGTAAAGAATAGATTGTTGATATCAAGTGTTTGAAATTTGGAAATTTAGTCATCATAGGAATGAAAGTGTTCTTAGAAATGCTAATGTGATATAAAGGCGATGAATGATGTGAGTTAGGTATTAATGAATGAGAATTTGGATATTATATGATCGTATAATGCTAAAATAACATTTGTGAATGAATGATTGATGATATTAAAATGAGCAAGTATTCTTGAGGTATAAACCTAACAGAAAACTAGACATATCCAAGATATAATGTTTGAATAATCAAAACTTGTGATTAAGGACACATACTCGAGAATAATCAATTGAGCATGCATTGTACATAACACATATACATATGTGTATAATTGAATACTTATGTAAATGATAAAATTAGTAATGTCTATAAATGTGTGTATTGTATGAATTAGACGTGTAAGTCGAAATCTAACATCTAGACATTGTCAGTTTGTTGATGCACTAGCTATCTGGAACTTGCTGTAAGTAACCTAGATGTTTCTTACTATGATTGATTGTATTTGCTTAAATTTCAACTATTGGACTGATATTTATGTGAATGTGATGATTCCGAACATTGATTATTCGAGGAGTTTGATAATTGAGATTTTTATTAGAAGTGTTCATAATTGAACGTGAATTAGGAAAAATAAGTGTACTCAATAAAAATCTTGAATGCCGGACTTACATGATGAAACTGTGAAAGTGACTTACATGATGAATGAAAGTGATTGATTGCATATAATGTGAAATGAAGCATCTCATTACATTGAAATATATGATCAGATAAAGGAAGTTATGACTATAGTGGCTAGTGAAAAAGAGCTTCAAGTTCAGAAAATGTGTATAAAGAGTCACAGGCTCAATATTAAAATGAGCCCAGTATCTACAACAGATACAGGATAGTTAAAATAGCGCTTGGTGACAACAAAGTAATAACATAAATGGAGTCACATGTGCATTTGCATATACGTCCTTACATATGTTTTACGATTGAATAGAAATGAATAAGTGAATTGTTTGATTTATAATGGAAAATAAATGAGTATGTGTTGTTGTATAAAATGTGAATTGACTTATTGTTATGAAACAAAAGGTGACATGATATTCTATATTCGTGATGTGATTTGATTGTAAATTGAATTGTGAACTATCTTTGTGATTTGATATGGGTGAGCGCATCAAAGATGGTTCACTCACTGAGTTCGTAAAACTCATCAAAATTGCAACGTTGATTTTTAAGTACGAGAGAGGAGACTTAGCTTCTAAGACGTTCTAGAAGAAGTCTAGTACTGCATTTTTTAGACTAAATGAATGGCTCAAAGGTCGGTTAACTGACATTGAAGAGTTAGGTATAATGTTTTTGTATAATTCCTCATTTCATATAGAATGTTATAAAGAGTACCAAACTCAAGATATATTTTTATGATACTGTATATATGGATTATGTAGCGAAATGCTACAATGTAAATTATGCTTTATGAATGAAATGAGGAGTTTAATCTTTAAATATTTGCTTTATATATGTATGATGCCATATAAATGAATGTGACTGCTCCAATATGTCGCTTTCATAGGGTATGTTCCTGATTGTCCTCGAGAAGTTTGAGTATGTTCCCCGTGAAGGTGGTGTGATCCTTCCCTAGGATAGGTCTAGTGTAAGGATTAGTAGTTTTAGATGCTTCTTTTATTTCAAGCACCTTCTACTTCCCCACAACTTTCTGTTCCTAGGTTCTGCTCTTTGTGATTGTTCTGCTTTCATCAATGGTAGTTTTAAGGTTATCTCCACCATAATTCCCAGCATAATTCGTTCCATAATTTGCACTGTTACTTTTGCGGGGTATTCAGGCCTATTCCTATCCTACATCAATTGTTCAACCTTTGAAGTCAAATTTCCGACTTCATACAAGGTTCTCACTACTTGCACCCTAATTTTGTCTTTAATGGCTAATTTCAAGCCCTCCAAAAATCAAGCTACCTGTTGTCCTTCAATTTCTCTTAGGTCATTCCTCGTAGCTAGCTTGGTAAAATTCGCATAATATTTATGTACGGATTTTTGACCCTGTTGCCACCTTTGATACTATTGAAACAGAAATTGTTCATAATCTGGAGAGAGAAACTCAATGTGCAATAACTACCTCATCCTTTCTCGCATTCTAATATGTATTTTACTTTCATGGGACCTCCTAATCTATAATCTCTCCCACTAGGTAGAAGTTCCCCTTCTCAATCTACATGCAACTAAATTGACTCCTTTCTTCTAGAATTTCCATATACTAAAAACAAAAGGTTTATATCTACTATCCAATTTGGGAAACTATCAATATTTAAATTGCTATGAAAATAGGAAATATCTACCTTCAATTTGTATTATTCTTTTTCACCATAGTTATCCCTCTGGTAAGCCGCAGATCTTCGGGGAGGACCATCATGACTTCCACTGTCACAGAGTTCCCGAAGAAAATGATTATGCTATTTTGAGCTGTAACATCGTCCAAACACAACATTTTACTAACATAGTTCGCAATGTGACTTAATTGTCCGGTACCCAAGGGTATGTCATGAGCACACGTCCATGTCAGGATGTTGGTCTTCTTGATGTCTTCCAGGTTCATCCCAAGATCCAAAGGGAAAGAAACATGCACCTGAAAACAAGAAGAAGAAGAAAAATCCAGACACTAAAAAGGGAGCACGCTAGAAGGAAACAATTGTTGAAAAAGAAGGAGCCGTATCCATATGGGATGAGAGTGGCGGGGAAGAGAGAAACTTCTCTCTCGAAAGATATATTTTTGCTCGTAAAATGTCTTTTTTTTAACTATTAAACTTCATTCAAATTAATGGTAACACGTGTTTGATGGGTGTTAAAGAATGCAATTCAAACACGAATGTGGTGTAATGCAAGTTTCATCAAACTCAATTCTATCGGAGAGTCCTTTTTGTTATGGGCCAACAAAAGCCTTGTTCAATTAACACAAAAGTGGGGTCATTGTCTTCTATCCAGAAAGCTGTGGAAATAATTAGACAGTTTCATCGAAAACCAATATTAGATTATCTAAATAATTGCTTTTGCAATATTCCAGAACGTTGACAGCGACTCCTATTACTACTATAAAGGACAAACCCCGCACCAGCAAACTCCCCATCGCAGCGGTATCTTTGAGGGCGAGCTATGGCGACAGATGAGGTGATTCTGTTGGATTTTTGGCCAAGCCCTTTTGGGATGAGGCTTAGAATTGGCTTAGCTGAAAAGGGTGTCAAGTATGAGTACAGAGAAGAGGACTTGAGGAACAAGAGTCCTCTTCTTCTTCAGATGAATCCTGTCCACAAGAAAATCCCTGTTCTTATCCACAACGGTAAGCCCGTTTGTGAGTCGCTCGTTGCCCTTCAGTATATTGATGA
>JANZXR010000009.1:12102504-12114695 GCA_027575705.1 Erythroxylum echinodendron
CGGTTATAGATTATGTTGTGTTATGGTCTTTTCCGCAGCGTATTGTGAATACTTGGACCATACGCGATCCAACACTAATGTTGTAAGATTGTATAAGGGCATTTTGGCAAAACACTTAAGGTTAAAAGGCTATAAGGCTTAAATGAATGGGAAAGTGGACTTTGCTCATTCATTTAGAGTTTTAGTGAAACAAGTAAATAAAGTCTTGCATTTTATGGAAGAAAAAATCGTGAGTGTGAGAAGAGAAAGAAGAAGAGAGGTTTCAGTGAAGTTAAAAAGAATATAGCTTTGAACTAGGTCACAAATTTTCTTAGTCTTAAAGAGAGAATTTAAGGTTACTCAAGAAGGGAAAAGGAAAGAGGAAGGGAAGAGATTTCTTTGGAGCTAAGAGTCTCACTAGTTGATGAAGATTCAAGGTAAGTCGATTCTTAATCTCTTGGAGTACTAAAGGGTTTTTGGCTCAAAGAGCTTAGGAAATGTATGGGTTCAAGTATTCTAGGGTCAATTTCATGATTTTGATTCCATGGGTTATCAATTGAATTTCCTATTGAATGAGAACTTGGTTTGTTATATGAAACAAAGCAAGTCTAATCCAAGGCGAAGAAGAAAGACAATAATGAACTTCGATTGTCAAGCAAATTAGGTGGGTAATGTATTTATAGTTATTGTGTGATTGGGCAAATTCTTTCCTATATGTGTGTGCGTGTACAATTTTCTTGTTAGTGAATTTTGTGATTATTGAAAATGTATGTGATTTATGAATTTTGATCAAGTTATGCCATTGAAATAAGTCATGCAATTTTGTTTGAATGAAACGATAAACAAGCATAAAATTCAGAGCATATGATTAAATAAATATGTGCTTTTGTTTGGGCGAGAGTGGAACCATTCAGTTCATCACATACACGTTGACAAGAGCCTTCTCCCAGCTACCCTCTTGTGGCATATGAGCTCCGAAAAAGTACCCATTCTGCTCATAGTGTAAACATCGGTTTTTCTATTCTGTTTCCATGGAACACTCAAGCCATTTGTTTGTGCATTGCATCTTTAAATTATCAAGCATAATGCATTTGGATGTTATGTGTTCTGCATTAACCTGCTTTGTTGAGAATACTTGAATTACTAAGTACCTATATAGATAGGCTTAAATTTGTGCTAATTACTGATGGCTATAAATATATTAGCCACTGAGCTTTATAGCTCAACCCATTATCTTCCCTCCTCAGGTGCAGAATAAGACCACAATTGATCCTTACAAGGCATCAAAAACTCCAAGATAGCTAAAAGTCTTTTGTACTAGGTTAGTGAATATTTTGGATAGCTTTAAAGGCATGTCAAACATGAGCATCTTTGCTATTTTTTTTAAGTTTTGATGTGTATATTGACATGTAACAAACTCTGACTGTGTTTAAAAATGAGAAACTGAGATTGAATTCTTTCCATGTTTGATTTTGTTATATTTGAAGATTGGAATAATGAAACACACATGAGCATGTTCTTCTCTATTGAAATTGTCAAGGTTGTTTGCACTAGAATAGCATGTTAGAATTAGAGAGATTGTGCTCTGAAAGCAAAATAAAATATAGAGGAAGAGTATCATCTGTGATGATGTCACACTCAGGCGCAGAAGAAAATATAGAGGAAGAGTATCGTTTGTGATGACGTCACACACAGACGTAAAAGAAAATATAGAGGAAGAGTATCGTCTGTGATGATGTCACACACAGACACAAAGGAGAAACAGAGATGAAAGGAATCGCCAATGCTAACATCACACACAAATGCAAAGGAAAAACACAGACGAAAGGAATTGTCTATGCTGACGTCACACATAGACGCAAATGAAAGGAAGAAGGCAGACGCAAATGAGAGGCAGATGCAAATGAAAAGTAGACGCAAATGAAAGGCAGACACAAATGAAAGGCAGACACAAATGAAAGGCAGGCGCAAATGAGAGGCAGACGTAAATAAAAGGCAGATGTTAATGAGAGGCAGAAGCAAATGAAAGGCAGACGCAAATGAAAGGCAGATGCAAATGAAAGGCAGACGCAAATGAAAGGTAGACACAAATGAGAGGCAGACAATAAAATTAAAAGACAGACGATAAAACACAAACGATAAGAGGTCAAACACAGACGATAAAAGTCAAAGACAGATGATAGGCCAAACACAAAAGAAGAAGTTAAGAAGTTATGCTAATTGACCCGAAGCACGTTCATATGCAAATTGAGGACTCACCAACGCTATCCTTCGACATATTTGGGCTAGAATGGAGATGAGCCAAAAAGGGGTTAGTTTGAATGTAAGTGGTTGTGTAAAAAATATTAGTATCCAAATGCGATAGTCAGGCTCCGGAATCGGGGTCCGACATCTTGTGGTATCAGAGCCTAGGCTTTTCCTAGGCATATAATGCATAGTAGGATAAATTGTTATGTTATGTGATTAATTATTTGCATTGTTAATTTGATTTGATTGCATTAAATGACATGCATACATATAAGAAATAGGATTAAAGTAAAATTTAAGCTAATTGTTAGTGTTTCTATGGAAGGAGTGATATGCCACCTCGATGAAGGACACTTCGAGGAATACTGCAAGGATCGATTGCACATGACTCTTCACCAAGAGAGGAGAGTACCGATGGGTCTGTACCCCTAAGAAATGCTGAGGCTTTTTTAGGGCATGGTAATGAGCACTCTTAGTCCCCAACCTGGGAGTCGCCTATTCTACATAAACAAATGCCTCAGTTGGATCCAAAGTTGTTCCAAGCCTTCACCAAGGCATTTGTCCAAGCTATGGGACAGATGCCACAATCGTCTACTCCGGCCCTAGTTAAGAAGGGGAGATAGTTTGACAAATTGAGGAAGTATGGAGCAGTGGACTTTTACGGGACCACTGATTCTGAGGAAGCCGAGAATTAGTTGAGAAAACCGATAGAATACTGGATCAAATGGAGTGTGAGGATGACGAGAAGGTGGTGTATACTACCAGTTTGGTTCAGGGAGATGCTCTTTATTGGTGGGAGAGTGTGCTAGGGAGCCACATGAGACCTCCAGTGTTGGCCTGGAAGGACTTATTAGCTGTTTTTAAGAAGAAGTACCTGTCTAAGGTGTACATTCAACAAAAGCAGAGGGAGTTTCTGAGTCTTACCAGAGGGAGATGACAGTGAGCGAGTACGAGTGTCGGTTCACATAGCTATTCCGGTATGCAACTGAGATGATAATGAGTGAGGCAATTAAGTGTCGTAGGTTTGAATCATGCTTGCATCTAGCCATCAGAGAGAAAGTGGTAGTGCAGAATTTTTGTGACTTTCATCAGCTAGTTGAAGCAGCATTGAGGGTTGAAAACATAGAAAACATAAAGAGTGTCGTGAATAAAAAGAGAAAGGGGAGAGAGCAGTTCAAAAGGGGAGGCAGTACTCCTATGTCAGAGAGGATTGCCAGAAGCCTTCCTATACAGTCTGAGGAGAGAAGCAGTGGTGCAAGTAGGTCCAGACAGATGATGAATGTCTCTCATCAGGCCTCAAAGGCTGGAGGCAGTAGAAAGGGAGAAGGGAACAAGTCATTTGTCCCTAAGTTTGACCATTGTGGAAAGTTCCATGCAGGAGAGTGTTAGAGATTGACTAGAGCTTGTTTAAAATATGGAGAGAAGGGGCACATGGCTAGAGAATGTCCTCAGTATGCAAGAAAGGAGAGAGGTCAGATGCAAGTTTCCAAGAGATCTAAAACTATGGGGCACAAGACTGTAACAGAAGCAGGCAGTTCTGATCCAATTAAGAGGGTGAACCCTAAAGGAAGACCAAGGGGGCAAACACCAGCTAGGGTGTTTGTAATGACACGAGAGGACATAGAGACAGCTCTGGAAGTTGTGACTGATATGATTTAATTATTTAAAGATGATATTGTTGTTTTGATTGATCTGAGTTCTACCCATTCATTTGTGTCATCAAGTAGAACTATGTATGGTAAGAGTGTGAGCACATTGGATACTCCTTTAATGGTGAGTACTCCAATCGGCCAGTATATTATTATCAGTCAAGTTTATAGAGACTATAAGATATATATTAGTGGGGAACACTTAGTGGTGGACTTGATACTATTAAAAATGGGAGGCTTATATATAATTTTGGGTATGGACACGTTAAAGAAGTACAATGCCCATCTGGATTGTAAACAGAAGACAGTGGAGTTCGAATTGGACAATGGTAGAAAGGTGATGTTTGTGGGAGACAGAAAAGCAAGCCTTCCTAGAATTGTTTCGGCTCTGCCAACGAGAAAGATGATGAGGAAAGGGTGTAAAGCATTTTTGGCCTATGCGGTAGACACGAGGGTAGATAAGAAGAAGTTAGACATACCTGTGGTTGTGGAATTCCTAGATGTCTTTCCCGAGGAATTACCTGGACCACCACCTAGGGAAACTAAATTTCCCATTCAGCTTCTTCCGGGCACAATGCCAATATCAATTCCACCTTATAGAATGGCTCCGGCAAAATTGAAGGAGCTTAAGGAGTAATTAGAAGAGTTGTTGGAGAAAGGTTACATTAGGCCGAGCTCTTCGCCTTGTGGAGCTCCTGTCCTTTTTGTGAAGAAGAAAGATGGATTGTTGAGGATGTATGTGGATTATAGGAAGATCAATCATGTCACCATAAAGAACAGATATCCGCTTCCATGCATATATGATTTGTTTGATCAATTGCAATGGGAAAAAGTCTTCTCCAAGGTAGACTTGAGATCGGGTTATCACCAGTTGAGGATAAAGGAGACTGATGTGCCAAAGACTACTTTCAGAACACAGTATGGGCATTTTGAGTTTTTAGTTATGCCCTTCAAATTGACGAATGCGCCTGCAGCCTTTATGGACTTAATGAATAGAGGCTTTAAGCCATTCTTGGACCAATTTATCATTGTCATTATTAACGATATATTGGTTTATTCTAAGAGTGACAAGGGGCATGAGGAACATTTGGGGGTTACCTTGGAGACATTGAGGAAGAATGAGTTGTATGTCAAATTCGATAAATATGAATTCTGGCGAAAGGAAGACGTATTCCTTGGACATGTAGTTTCGAAAAAAGGAGTGCATGTGGATCCGAGGAAGACAGAAGCAGTTGCAAAATAGGAAGCACCAAAGAATGTAACTGAAGTGAGAAGTTTCTTAGGTTTAGCCGGATATTACAAAAGGTTTGTGGAGGGCTTTTCCATGATAGCTGCTCCACTTTCCAAATTGACAATGAAGAACCAGAAGATTGTGTGGACAGATGAATGTCAGAAAAGCTTTAAGGAGCTTAAGTACAGATTGACGAGTGCACCACTTTTAACCTTGCCTTCAGGTAGTGATGGATACACAGTGTATAGTGATGCCTCAAGGAAAGTATTGGCCTGTGTGTTGATGCAAGGAGATAAGGTGATCGCTTATGATTCTAGGCAATTAAAGCCTTATGAGATGAACTATCCTACTCATAACTTAGAGTTGGCTGCCATAATTTTTTCATTGAACATATGGAGACATTACTTGTATGGAGTTACTACCAAGGTATTTACAGGCCAAAAAAGCCTCAAGTATTTGATGAGTCAAAAGGATTTGAATTTGAGACAAAGAAGATGGTTAGAGTTATTGAAAGATTATGACTTGATGATAGACTATCATCCGGGAAAGCTAATGTAGTAGCAGATGCATTATGAAGAAAATTGACTATGGCACATGTGGGGACAGTGTACCTTCCTTTGTTGGAGGAATTAGCTAGACTTAAGGTGACATTGAGGCAAGTTAAGCCTGATTTTGTATTGGCTATCTTTAGAGTAAGGCCAGTATTGAATGAAAAGATTAAGGAATTGCAGGAACAGGATGAGTTTTTGAGCAGGCTCAGAGAAGAGATTAAAAATGGTAAACCTTTTGAAATAGAGGTAAGGGAAAATGGATTGCTGGTGGTAGGGAACCGATTATGTATTCCTAATAGGCAAAAATTGAAAGATGAAATTCTTGGTGAGGCACACAATGCTCCTTATGTAATGCACCAGAGGAGTACAAGAATGTATAGAGATTTGAAGGAGCATTTCTTGTGGAAAGGATTGAAGAAGGATATTATAAAGTGTACTAAGAGATGCTTAGTGTGTCAGCAAGTCAAGACTGAGCACCAGGCACCTTCAGGCAAGCTTCAGCCCTTGTCTATTCTGGAATGGAAGTGGCAGAAGATTACAGTTGATTTTTTGATGGGATTACCAAGAACTAGTAGGAAACATGATGCAATATGGGTGATAGTGGATAGGCTAACCAAGTCAGTACATTTCTTGCCAATTAAGCAGACAGATTCTTTGAATGCTTTGGCCAAGAAATATGTGGATGAAATAATCAGAATATATGGGATTCCAAGCTCTATAGTTTCAGATAAAGATCCCAGGTTCACCTCTAGATTTTGGGAAAGCTTACTGGAGGCTTTGGGAACTATGTTGCACTTTAGTACAACTTTCCATCCACAGAATGATGGACAATCAAAGAGGACAATACGGACTTTGGAGGCAATGTTGAGAGCTTATGTTATGGATTTCAACGGCTTATGGGATGATCATTTGCCTTTAATCGAATTTGCTTACAATAATTCTTACCATTCAGAAATTCAAATGACACCTTATAAAGCTTTGTATGGTAGGAGGTGCAAAACTCCTATTTGTTAGGATGAGGAAGGTGAGAGAAGGCTTTTAGGACCTGAATTGGTGCAAGTTACAGTCAATAAGATTAAATTGGTGAAACAGAGAATTAAAGCAGCTCAAGACATAATGAAGAGTTATGTGGATGCATATAGAAAAGATATGGAATTTGAAGTGGGAGACAAGGCGTTTCTGAGAGCTTCTCTATGGAAGGGGGTTTGGATATTTGGAAAGAAGGCAAGCTTCGTCTGAGATATATAGGCCCTTATGAAATTATTGAGAAGATTGGGCCTTTAGCCTATAAGTTAGCTTTGCCATCGGAATTGTCTAAGATTCACAATTTCTTCGATGTATCAATGTTAAAAAGGTATCGATCTAACCCTTTGCACATAGTCCAACCTTCAGAGGTTCAGTTAAGGGAGGATTTGATATATGAGGAGCAACCAGTGAAGATTTTGGACTTGAAGGAAAAGGTTTTAAGAAACAAGGTTGCGAAGCTGGTCAAAGTCTTATAAAAGAATCATTCGACGGAGGAGGCTACATGAGAGCCATTGGAAGCCATGAAGGAGAAGTATCCGCAACTTTTCCATAACTCACGTAATAATTTCGAGGACGAAATTCTTTTAACAGAGGGAGAAATGTTGGCCCCCAAATTTTTTTATTTATTAAGCATGATTTAAATGAATTATAAGGTGTTGATAAATTAATTTTTGGAGTTAATTTGTTATGACAAGGTTAGTAGGATTTTATGACATGGGTAAATTGATGGAATTAAAATACTAATGTTGTAAGATTGTATAAGGGCATTTTTGGCAAGACACTTAAGGTTAAAAGGCTATAAGGCTTAAATGAAGGGCAAAGTGGACTTTGCTCATTCATTTAGAGTTTTAGTGAAAGAAGTAAATGAAGTCTTGCATTTTAGAGAAGCAAAAATCGTAAGTGTGAGAAGTGAAAAAAGAAGAGAGGTTTCGATGAGGTTAAAAAGAATAGAGCTTTGAACTAGGTCACAAATTTTGTTAGTCTTAAAGAGAGAATTTGGGGTTACTCAAGAAGGGAAAAAGAAAGAGGAAGGGAAGAGCTTTCTTTAGAGCCAAGAATCTCACTAGTTGATGAAGATTCAAGGTAAGTCGATTCTTAATCTCTTGGAGTTTTGAAGGGTTTTTGGCTCAAAGAGCTTGGGAAATGTATGGGTTTAAGTATTCTAGGGTTAATTTCATGCTTTTGATTTTATGGGTTCTCAAATTGAATTTCTTATTGAATGAGAACTTGGTTTGTTATAGGAAACCAAGCAAGTCCGATCCAAGGTGAGAAGGAAAGACAACAGTGAACTTCGATTGTCAAGCGAATTAAGTGGTTAATGTGTTTATAGTTATTGTGTGATTGGGAAAATTCTTGCCTATATGTGTATGCATGTACAATTTGCTTGTTAGTGAATTTTGTGATTATTGAAAATGCATGTGATTTATGAATTTTGATTAAGTTATGCTATTGAAATAAGTCATGGCATTTTGTTTGAATGAAAAGATAAACAAGGATAAAAGTCAGAGCATATGATTAAATGAATATGTGCTTTTGTTTGGGAAAAAGTGGAACCATTCTGTTCGTCACATGAATGTTGACAAGAGACTTCTGCCGGCTGCCGACTTATGGCATATGAGCTCCAAAAAAGGACACATTCTATTCATGGTGTAAAGTTCGGCTTCTCCATTCTGTTTCCATGGAACCCTCGAGCCATTTGTTTGTGCACTGCATCTTTGAATCATTAAGCATAATGTATTTGTATGTTATATGTTCTGTATTAATCTGCTTTATTGAGAATACTTGAATTGCTAAGTACCTATATAGATATGCTTGAATTTGTGCTAATTATTGATGGCTATAAATATATTAGCCACTGAGCTGTGTAGCTCAACCCATTATCTTCCCTCCTCAAATGCAGAACAAGACCACAGTTGATCCTTGCAAGGCATCAAAAACTCCAAGATAGCTAGAAGTCTTTTGTACTAAGTTAGTGAACATTTTGGATAGCTTCAGAGGCATGTAAAACATGAGCATCTTTTGTATTTTTGTTTTAATTTTTGATGTGTATATTGACATGTAACAAACTCTGACTGTGTTTAAAAATGAGAAACAGAGATTGAATTCCTTTCCATGTCTGATTTTGTTATATTTGAAGAATGGGATAATGAAACGTACATGTGCATGTTCTTCTCTGTTGAAATTGTCAAAGTTTTTTATACTAGAATAGCATGTGAGAATTAGAGAGATTGTGCTCTAAACGCAAAAGAAAATATAGAGGAAGAGTATCGTCTATGATGACATCACACACAGACGCAAAAGAAAATATAGAGGAAGAGTATCATCTGTGATGACGTCACACACAAACGCAAAGGAAAAACACAGACGAAAGGAATCATCTTTGTTGACGTCACACACAGACGCAAAGGAAAAACACAAACGAAAGGAATCATCTGTACTGACGTCACACACACACGTAAATGAAAGGCAAATGCAAATTAAAGGCACACGTAAATGAAAGGTGGACGTAAATGAAAGGCAGACGCAAATGAAAGACAGACGCAAATGAAAGGAAGAGACGCAAATAAGAGGGAGACTCAAATGAGAGGCATACACAAATGAAAGACAGACGCAAATGAGAGGCAGACGATAAAAGTCAAAGACAGATGATCAAACACAGACGATAGGAGGTCAAACCAAGACGATAAAAGTCAAAGACAGACCATAAAACACAGACAATAGGCCAAACACAGAAGAAGAAGTTAAGAAGTTACATTAATTGACCCGAAGTATGTTCATATGCAAATTGAGGACTCACCAACGCTATCCTTCGACATATTTGGGTTGGAATGAAGATGAGCCAAAAATGGGTTAGTTTGAATGCAAGTGGTTGTGTAAAAAATATGGGTATCCGAATGCGATAGTTAGGCTCTGAAAACATGGTGCGACACTGCATGTATGGAGTATATATTGTGCTAGCACTGCTACGAGTAAACGATGCAGGACCAACTTTATAACCATTGATTTATATATAGTGCTAGCACCGATATAGGTAAGTGATGCATAACCAACTGCATAACAATCGATATATAGAGGTTAACCAGGCACAGGTAAGCGATGCAGAACTAGCTCCATGGCCTTACACCTAAAGGTACTAGATGACAAAGAAAATTAGTGATGAGCTATGCTTTAAAACGAAAGTTTATAAAAGTATTGATTGCCTTCACTGTTTACCTTATAAGAAAGAAGGAACTTGTTCTCAGAAAAATATGTACATTTTGTTTTACATGTGCATTATTCTTATGGAAAGAAAAGAATATGTTTTATAAGAGTATTGGTTATTACTTGAAAATAAATGAAATTGTTTTTTTCTTATAGAGGTTAATATTTGCATAAATGTTTTTAATGGAAACCAATAGCACTCACTGAGCTCGTTTAGCTTACCCTTTATTTTTTGTTTTTAAATTATAACCTCCCAGGTGCACAATCATAAACTTTAGTAGCTGGAACTCCACCACTTGAGTAACTATCTTCATCATGTGCTATTATATAAGCATTTTTTTATTTTATGTCTTTCAGTTGTACTTCATCTCCATGAATCTATTATATACATAGTTTTGTGGAAATATGGTTGTACAATAATACTTTTTAAGTTAATGCATAAACATTGTTGAACCTTTTGAAATTGCTTCTGAGTGGACCTTAAATCCATATGTTGTAGTTATAGTGGAGACTTTCATTTTTGTATAGAAGTGCTTCGAATATGCTTTATAGGGATTTTGAAAATTTTGGTTTTTATCAAAATATAGTTGTTATACTGCCTAAATTTTTAAATAAAGGTCCAAAATTTCTACTATGGTTTCCTTTGAAAATCTCCACTACTTATACTTCCAATATTGAGTCAAAGTATTTTCAATAAAAAGGTAAAAGGCTTAACTCCATGAGAACTTTCTAGTTTAATCAAATATCGTCTGAAGGGTTTTCATGGGGTGTCGGGTGGGTGACCTAATCATCAAGATAAGGGCCTGTCATATTAGTATAGGTTTTTGTTGATTCAAGATAATCCTTAAGTATGTGTTACTTGGACGGGTTATCAATTAGCTTGACATTCTAAGATAAGGTGTTCATTTCATTGAGCAATTTGAGTATGAGCTTTTTCTCTTCCTACTTAATTTCCTTTTAGATATTGGTGAAGCCCTTGTTAGATTCAAAGAAACTAGTGGTAGTAGCAACTGTTTCCTGTGGGATTTCCTTAACTTATGAATTAGCATTTTTAGGCTGAGTTATCACTAAAGAGGGAGCTGGTGGAAGCATTTTTGGTATTACATTGTCTTCCTCTAATAATTATAAGTCAGTCGTTAGTTGTAATGTTGATTTATATCTAGCTTCTTTGGAAATATCTTAGCATATTTTTGGATCAGTGATGTTTTATAAGATTTCTAGCCTCTCTTGATTTGGATCTACTTAGCTTATATAAGTTAAACACTTTATAGTTATCTCTATTTTGGAATTTCCTTCTAAATTCTTTCTAGATTTTAAATTGATGGTGTGCATAAGGTCTCCACTAGTATGTCACTTGAATTTCATCTTCAAAAAGTTAGTCCATCTCATTAAGCTTCATCAAAAGATTACATCAGGAAGTGATTGGTTAATCTCCACTATCTCCACTAACATATAGAATCTTTAATAGTTGATTCTTTTTAGGCTAGCATATATTCATCCTTACCTACTAGTTTTCTAATAAAACTAGAAAGGTGAATTGGACCTAAGGTGGTCCAATATTTATGTGGCATATTATATAGGTTGAAGAACTGGTTTCTATTTTTGTAAGCATTTGCTTTATATCTGAATTTAAAGATGAAGTTATTGTCTTATGAGATTAAAACATCTATTAAACTAGCTTGATTATGGACCTTATGGGACTACATGTTTAGATAGGGGAGGCTGGTCCCAGCTTGCTTCCACCTTTCTCGTTCAACGTCAGTTTTGTAGCCTGTAAGTAGGCTAGATGTAACATCCCGTTTCCATACAAAGGTCCGAATCATAGAAATTGGCACACGGGAGAGCAATCAGAGAGATTGGGAAAATACATCTCATGCTCATGCATTTGTGAACAGTGATTTTTGCACATGTAAAATCTTTGTACATGCATTCATGACATTTCCCAGTATAATTGTGAATAAAATGTGATTTTTGAAAAGTAGGCTTTGTGCGTGTAAAAATTGGATTGGATAGGACCATTGTGGTTTTCCGATTTTTAGAGAATTATAGGAATTTTTTAGAAATTTTTTGGAGTCGTTTCCTGACTCGAAAAATTGTCAAGTGACAGAATAGGGGTTTACCGGTAGAGGAATTGACTGTCCAATGGAATTGGAACCTTAGACATATGAAATTAGGAATTATTGAATTGAGCCATTGGAATTTTGGAGAGAAATTGTAATTGAATTGAGACGAAAATGAAGAGAGCCAATGGGAGTGTGACATGTGGCAAGTGACACATGTCACTTGCCTACATGTCCACTTAATTAA
>JANZXR010000009.1:12117842-12142064 GCA_027575705.1 Erythroxylum echinodendron
ATAATATATTATTAACAAGTCATAATGTTAATACATGAATCACAAATATCCATTGGCCTAGGGCACACTACTAACAGGTGAGTGTCGGGTGAATATGACTGGTTTTTTCCATTGTTGTCAGGAGGGCCACTTATTCGAGATTTTCTGCATTTAGTCATCACAGAGAGGTAAGTGGCTGGATCTTCAGCACTTCTGCAAGCTAAAGGGGGTTACAAATAAGGCGGTCGAGTTTCTCATACGAGAGTTAAGTTTTACTATATCAAGTAAAAGTTCAGGAGGTGGGAGATCAGCCCCTACAGGACAAGTAGGTAAACATCGTGCATAGTCTCATATTTTTACAGTCATTTAGCAGGAGGCCAATGGCTCTCCAAATGTAGCCATCAGTATGATTTACATTTTCGATTATGATGCATATACTTTAATAGATCTTGGTGCTACACATTCTTTTATATCCAGGAATTTTTCTGCAAAATTTAGTGTTGAGTTTCAGTTATTAGACAATGGGATAGTAGTCTCCATCCCAGCTAGAAACTCACTCTTTGCCGAAAGAGTGTTTGTAGATAGTTGAATACTTATCGAGGGTAAGTAGTTTCTAACAATCCTTATCATATTAGATATTCAGGATTTTGACATCATTCTTGGAATAGATTAGTTATGGACACATCCATAGGTGGTGGATTGTTTTAAAAAGGTGGTTACGCTAAGTCGATTAGGGAAACCAAAGGTGATATTTTGTAGAATACAAAAAGTTCTTCCCACTAGTATAATGATCACCATGGTAGCTAGCAGAATGCTCTGTAAAGAATACCAGGGATATCTAGCTTACATAATTGTATAGGGTAATGATGAGGTTCAATTAGGAGATATTTTGGTGGTCAGAGAGTTCCCTGACATGTTTCTAGAGGATATTCCCAAATTACCCACAAACAGGGCAATAGAGTTTAAGATAGACTTACCACAAAAAACTTAACCAATTTCAATTACTCCATATAGAATGGCTCTAGAAAAGATAAAGGAGTTGAAAGTGCAAATGGAGGAGTTATTAGATAACTGATTCATGAGACCCAGCACTTCTCTATGGAAGGCTCTAGTCCTATTGGTTAAAAAGAAGGATTATAGAAAACTGAACAGATTGAAAATTCGTAACCAATATCCCCTCCTAAGGATTGATGATTTATTTGATTAACTACAAGGATCCAAGATGTATTCAAAGATTGACCTAAGATTAGGTTATTATTAGTTGAGAGTCCGCAGTGAGGATATTCTAAAAACTGACTTCAGGACTAGGTATGAGCATTATGAATTCTTAGTTATGCCCTTTGGATTAACAAATACTCCAGCTACTTTTATAGATTTGATGAATAGGATGTTTCGAGAGTACCTAGATAAGTTTGAGATCGTTTTTATTGATGACATATTGGCGTACTCAAGAAATCATGAGGAACCTATAAAACACCTTCGGATTGTACTACTAACCCTACGAGAGCACCAGTTATACGCTAAGTTCAGTAAGTGCCAGTTTTGGCTTGACAAGGTTGCTGTAACATCTCGTTTTCATACTAAGGATTAGAACCCTAAAATTCGGTATATGTGAGATTAAAGAGAGATTGAGAAAAAATATATTTTATGCTCATACATAATGTTAGCATATACGCACATTAATTTGAATTTTTGCACACTTTAGAATGACTGTAAATCCATTCATTGACATATTCTAGGTATAATTGATCTATAAATGTAATTATAATTGGAATTGTGAATTATATGTGTTGAACATTGATTTGGAGAGTATATTTATTGACTTAGAATTTTTGGTGAAAATTTGAGAATTTTTTGAAGTTTAGGGGTATTTTTAAACTAGAAAAATGCCAAGTAGTAGAGCAATTGATGAAAAGAAGTAAAATTTAGAGTCAAATGACAGTGGAAATTTTTATAAATGACTTTGGGATTTAATGACATATGTCATTGAAATTTGGGAGAAAATTGGAGTGGAAATTGAAATCAAATAGACTAGCTATTAAATGAAGGACAAATGAAACCATGAAAAAGTGACATATGGCAAGTGACATATGTCACTTGCCTCACCACTTATATCCCACGACTTTTTCCAAGTGAAAGACCAACTCATTTGGTCTTTCACTTGTTATTTTGCTCCTCCCTTTGTAAATGCTTCTCTTCTCATCTTCATTGTTTTCTTTTCTTCTTCTCCACGAATTTGTTTCAGAACCTTCATCAACGTTTATTTTTGTCAAAATCTTTCACTTGTTCCTTCAAGAAATGCTATCTCTTCATGTGACAAGAAAAACCTAACCTCTTCCTCATAGATGGTGATGAACGAATGGTGCTTGGGAAGCTAGGGTTCATATGATTTTGAAGAGCTTAAAGTTAAACAAGTAAGTATCATATTATTGCTCTTCTTGGGTTGTTAAATGAAATATATTGATGATGGTTAGAGCTAGCATGATCATAAAAATGGCGTTGGAAGAGTGATGATTTGTTGATAATTGATAAGTTGTTGTTGTTGAGATGATTTTTGAGATGGAAAGGTCATTATGATGAATGTGTATATAAGGTCTTTTGTTTTTTGTGCATATGATCAAGCATGGATTTTGAATTGTGTATAGATGATATTGAACTATAATTGGAGTATAATTGAAGAATAAATGATGTGGATATAGGTTAGAAGTGATAGATTACGCAAAAAGGATGAATTAGGAAGAGATTGATGAGGAAGTGTGCTGGAAATGTGTTAGATGTAGTCTTTCTACTGAACATGCTTTGGTTTTTTTGACATATATTGATCTACAGATATTAAATTAGAATGATTGTTGATTTGTATTAAACTAGAGATGAATGGATGCAAATTTAATGAAGAAATTGAGTTTGAATTCTGTCTCTAAGAGTGTTGAAAATTGTCTTGAAGTTGAGTTTCAGATTTTGTTTCTTTTTCTGAACAGTATGGAGCAAATTGTGTATGAATTTCATAATACTGATCCTTGTATTAACTTAGGTTCTTTAGAATCTTAAGACATACATGAACAATTGTTTAGAATATGACTTTGCCAAAAAAACCAAATTTTCTAGGTGCAAAATGGATGTGAGGTTTGGGGGAAAAAAAGGAAAGGAGGTGTCACGATCGTGATCGCGATCGCGATCGCGACACTGAAGGTGATACGCTGGAGATGCCTTTCGGACATGTGTTATTTTTTGATAATATCTTGAGCTATAGATGTCCAAATGAAGTGATTCTTAATTCAGATTAAACTAAAGACATAATTCTATAACTTTCTTGAAGAAGTATAAATTTAATTCTATCTCTAAGACTTTCAAATTTTGGTGCGAAATTGAGTCTAGATTGAGGTTATAGTACTACCCGAGATAGAAATTATATTTTGATATTTTCATAAAAACTGAATGGATATGGACTGAATCAGACAAATATGTCTTCAAAAAAGTTTTATTTCATTCTCTTATTTTTCAATTGGTACTAATTTTGTAATTTTTAGATATCTGAGTTGAAAGTTGTAAATTGTACAATTTGAGGGTATGATCATGAACTAGCCAAAGTTTAATTATGCACAGTTTGTGGTATTATGAGCATAACTCATAGGATACTGAACCAAATTGAATGATCTTGGTATCATTCAAAACTTAAGAGATATACAAACAAATTTATAGAAGAAAATATCCTCAAATGACTTCATTTTCTTGGTCAAAAATAACTTGTACAGTTGAACCGAAAGTGTGTCTTAGGAAAAATCTGAATTGAAGAAATGAGTTACTAATTTTGATTTTTATGGTTTTATTGAGATATAAACGATAAGTAAAAATGATACCTATGTGAGTTTGGAAATATGTATGATTATGTGATGAGAATAATGGAAAGATACTTGGGATTGTCATTGAGCATGCAATGTACCTAGTCCATATACACATTCGTGCTTAAATGAATACTTAAGATCATGCAAAGTTGATGTGTAGGACAAACGTCCGCATCTAGATGTTTTTGGATTATAGAAGCTAATGCTAATCTGGAGGGTACTGTGAGTCGACCTAGATGGTCTCATTTCATTGTTTGTTCTTATTTTAGTTTTTACATTAAATGACTACGGTTATGATTATTATGCACCGTGAATATGATTGATATGAATGTGAATTGCTTATGTTGATGCCGGACAATGAAGGTCCAAGACTTGATGTATGAATGTGACATTGAAGTGCTACTTATATGTGAACATGACGAAATAAATTTTGCTCAACAATTATGTTGAATGTCGGTCTAAGGTCCGATGATGAATGTGATCTGAATGTGAATATACATGAAAAAGTGATTCTCAACTTAAATTTTAAATGCCGGACTATGGTCTGAGGATATATGAAAGTGACTGATTGATTATATGTGATTGATGCATTCCATTACATGAATGTATGAAACATAAAAAAAGATGTGATCAGAGTAGCCACCGCAAAAGAGCTTAAAGCTTAGAATGTGAAAAAGAGCTTAAAGCTCAGAAAGCGTATAAGATCCAAAGGCTCACTATGTAAAATGAACCCGGTATCCCCAACGGATAGAGGATAGTTATCAATGAGCTCGGTATCCACAATAGATACGAGACAGTTATAGGCACTCGGTCACAACAAAGTAATAAATGAAAATGAGTCTCATGCGCATTGCATTATAAGTGATATGTGTATTTTAAATGATTGAAATAATTACTTTGAATGCCTTGAATATGATCCTACATGTTAAATGAAGTGATATAAATTATGTGAAAATATGTGAATTGTATGTGTTATGTGATTGAGTCATCGAGGATGGTCACTCATTGAGCCTGCAAAACTCACCCAAAATGTGCAATATTTTTCAGGCTCTAAAGAATTACCCCATTAGGTTGACGGGAGTATAGCCATTACACCCAAGTAAGAGATAGAGGTCGGGATCAGTTCGTGTCTGCATTAGTATTTCTTTAATTTTTGTATCAAAATATGTATTCACAAGTATTTTGCAATGCATATGTAAATGATTTCGTAATGTAATGGTTGTGACATTGTGTTTGAAAATGTTTATGAATAAAAGTGGGCTCGATTTATTTATTGATTTTTTTGCAATATGCATGCATTGTTTTAAAAGAAAAAGATATTTTTGTATTGAATTTGACTAATTGACTGTTCTAGCATGCCACTCTTGCGGGGTATGTTCTCGGACATCACTCAGGATGTCAGATACGTGTCTTGCGAGAGTGGGGTGCTACAGTTGCTTTCTTGGGCCATGTCATCTCAATTGAGGAACTTAAAGTGGATCCCCAAAAGATTGAAGTTAATACTAATTAGAGACCTCCCACCACTGTGATGGAAGTTAGGAGCTTTCTTAGATTGGCAGGCTATTATAGGAAATTTTTCAAAGGATTTTCCATAATAACAGGCCCAATAACCAAGTTGACACAAAAAGAGGAGAAGTTTGAGTAGTCAGATGCTTATCAACGAAGTTTTGATTAATTTAAGGAAAGACTGACGACACTCACATTACTAACGAGGACTAATGGATTGTAGTGTATAGTGATGCCTTGAGATAAGGGTTAGGGTATGTAATCATGCCAAATGATAAGGTTGTAGCCTATGCTTCTAGGCAGTTGAAGAAGAATAAGCAGAACTACCCTGCCTATGTTCTAAAGTTAGCAGTAGTTGTTTTTACATTGAGAATTTGAAGGCATTACTTGTATGGCGTTCCTTGTAGATTTTCGCTGATCACAAAAAGTCTAAAATATGTGCTCTCTTAGAAGGAACTAAACATGAGGCAGATGAGGTGTTTGGAGTTAATAAAAGATTATGATTGTACAACAGAGTACCACCCCAGAAATGCCAATGTAATGGTTGATGCATTAAGTAGGAGACCTACCAGTTCGATAGCTCAATTGAAGATGATATATCTTCCACTTTTAGTGGAAATGAGGTCTCTATGAGTGAAATTGGATGTGACATACTGAGAGGCATTAATTGCTACCTTTTATGTTTGTCCCATTTTGGTAGATAAGGTTAGAGAGGGATAAAAACAAGATCCATAGTTGATGAAGTTAAAGACCGAAGTTGAGACTGGGCAGAGAATAGACCTTATAGTCAAGGAAAATGGTACAGTGATGAGGGAGCAAAGATTATATGTACCAGATATATGAAACTTGAAGAAAAAGATCTTAGAGAAAGCTCACTCCTTAGCTTATGCTACGCATCTGGGTAGTATAAAAAAGTACCACACTCTCAAAGACCACTATTAGTAGAGAAGGATGAAGAAAGAAATAGCAAAGTTCGTTTCTTAAGTGTCTAACCTATCAGCTAGTAAAAGTAGAACATCAAAAGCCTGCAGGATTAATGTAGCCCCTCCCTATCCCAGAATGGAAGTGGTAGAAGATTACTATATACTTCGTAGTAGGACTTCCACAGAGTCAAAGGGGACATGATGTTATATAGGTATTAGTGGACTAGTTAACAAAGTCTGCACATTTCCTTCCAATCAAAAATGATTATCCCTTAAACAAGCTAGCCCAGCTTTATGTGGATAAGATTGTGAGAATCCATTTTATGGTACACCGATTTTTGTAGTCTCAAACCGTGACCCTAGTTTTATATCGAGATTTTGGCCCAGCTTACAGAAAATCTTAGGTATCCACTTGAAGTTTAACACTGGCTTTCACCCCCAGATGGATAGACAATCAGAGAAGACTATCCAAACACTTAAGGATATGCTGAGGTCCTACGTCATGGAGTTCAGGGGGACTTAGGACAGGCACTTATCACTAATAGAGTTCGTGTACAATAACAATTATTAGGCCAGTATTGGCATGACCCCTTCTGAGGCACTTTATGGAAGAAAATTTAGAACATCAATATGTTACATTGAGGTAGGTGAAAAGAAACTGATAGGTCCCGAGCTTGGACAGATGACAACAGATAAAATTCAGGTTATTCAGGAAAGATTAAAGATAGCTCAGGATAGGCGGAAAAGTTATGTAGATAATCTCTGTAGGGATCTTAAGTTTGATATTAGAGATAGAGTATTTATCAAAATTTCCCTTGGAAAGGTGTACTTAGATTTGGGAAATGCGGTAAGCCAAGTCTACGTTACATGGGACCATATGAGATCACAGAAAAAATTGGGTTAGTGGTATATCGATTGAAGCTACCAAATGAGCTCACGAGGATTCACAACGTCTTCCATGTATCTATGCTTTGCAAATACCTAGCGGACCCTTCGCATGTAATCACAACACAATCGATGAATCTAAAAGAAGATTTGATTTTTGAGGAGAAACCAGTACAAAACATTTATAAAGCCTTGCATTGTACCATAGGCAAAAATAACTCTTACATTTACAAGTAGTATTATTTTCTAAATCAAGTATGGGAGGATTCATAATTGAATTATTTCAATGTAACTCCCAATCATATAAATTTTAACTTTCAAATTAAACTCATATATTGCCAAAGCATACACTTATGCTAACAATATTTACTTGTAAAATGTCATTTGCATAAAACTCAGCATAAATTTTCATTTCATGATCAAATAAAAACCATTTGCATAAACTCAATTTAAAGTACACTCATATGTCATAAATTCTTTTGCAAAAAATTTAATCATATAAAACAATTAAAATACATTCACAACTTCGCAAACTTATCGCCAAGCATACTCTCGTGTTCTATGCCTCTTCTTTACCTATACAAAGCACATTTTGCTTAGGTATTTATTTCCAAATTAGGAGATAATGCATTAAAACTTAAAACGTGGCTTAACCAAATTCGGGATTAGTATTTAATTGCATAACATGCACACTAATCACATTTCGGCAAACTTTAATAAACTAACTCATTGTTCTCTGTTTCAAAATCTAACTTCGACAATTACTTCAATACTATCATTTACTCATTCTAACTTATCAATTTCTTCAAAACACTACCTCACATAATTCACATATGCTAAGTCATATTTCATTTATGTCTAGGTGTTTGCAAAGTTTCATAAACATCCATAAAGACTTTGATATGATTTGGTAAAAATTGGAAACGAAAATAAACTCAAAATATTGCAATTTCCAACCCGTCATATCCCTTACCTAGAATTTATACATCTACCTGTTCCTTAATTTTCATATAGCAAACATTCAAATTAGGTTTTGAGTCTTTTGGAAGTTTGTTCCCCTATGTTTTTAGTTTTCATAGGATCAAAGATCAAGCCATTTGGATTTCTAACTCATGAGATAAGTACCAAATATCACAAGCTGCTCCAATATAGGGCAGCATCAGGTCATCATTTTCGATCTCAATTTTCAATGTCATACGGAAAGAATTAGGTTCGGGTCTCTTCTATAGAATCTTAGTTCTATGTCTTAAGTTCCATTTCCAATTGGGATTTCCCAAGCCAAAATAATAAGACTGGTTTGAGTGAACTGAAAACCTATGACAGAATTTCATTAAACGTGGCTATCTCTCTTATCATATTGAACCAAAATTGACTTTTAGATCATACCACACTAAAAACCCTAGCCATGGCAATTTCTCTCAACCTTAATTTCTTCATTGATTTTCTTGCTTTTCAGCCTATAAATGCTTCCAAACCTATTATCTACTCCACGAAAAGTCAAAATCACCATTGACCTTACATAAATCCATTCCATACAAAACCCACAAAACTAGAAATTTAGGTTAAGAAAACTTACTTTTGGATAATTGAATAACACTTAGTCTTGATGAAACTCTCTTCAAATCATGCTCTAAAACCCATCAAAATTGCAACTTCCTTCTCCTTTTTTCTTGGCAATGAGTCACCCTTGCTTCTCTTTTTTCTCTTTTAGTTTTTGGTCTCTCACTGTCACTACGTTTTTCTATCAATGGCCAGCCACCAACGTTTAAAAAAGATGGAGGTTTTGTTTAATTACAAGTTTGCCACCATTTCCATTGCAATTACACCTTTATCCTTAATAGCATCTTATAATTACAAATTTACCAAAATGTCTCATATTTACACTTTTACCCAGGCCACTTGTCACCATTTAATTAGTTCTCTTCTAATGACTCATCAATCTACTAACTTCTTGTAAAAATACCAAATTGCCTTTTAATGAATACAAAGGGTCAAATTATCCTTTAATGCATACAAAAAGACTAAATTGCCCTTTAATGAATTTAATTCACCAACTAACCGAATTAAATTATGAAAATGTTTCAACCGTCTTATAATCAAATTGACCATAAACTACTCAAATTAAGGTCAATACTTATTGATTGGATGCTTTAAAAAAATTTCGAATGGGTTTAAAATCCTCAATATCCATTATTTTCCAAAAAGGACATTTTAACCCAAAACTTTCAAAACTCTCGAAATTCATCCGATTGAGCTTATTTTCGATTCATTTTAATATCATTAGACTCTAATACCTATTCTAAGTATTTTTCAAATTTTCAGGGATGGTTCTCCAAAATCCCTATTCATGTGAAAATATAATTCACTAAAAATTACTATTCATTTAGAATTACTATTCACTGAAATCATCCGGATTCTATTCAAAAATGCCACCTAAATCCTTAAAGCACATTTTGGGGCTTTGAAAGCTCGTTCGGACTTATTCCATAGCTTTTCGGAGTTTTTAGAAATTTTCCGAGAAATTTCTAATCTAGTCTAGAGCCATTTATGGTCTATCTGTGATCTCAATTATAACCTTAATAATACATTTAAATGCTTAAATCACTCTAGTACATCATAAATAGAGCATACTCTATAAAATGCATGTACAACACATTACACAATACAATAATTGAACTAGGATATTACATTAGGTGACAACTATTAGACCTCAGGTCTCAATTCGGACATAAAATTTTAATAATAATTTACAGAACAAAATAAAATTGATAAATTCATGGTGGGAACTTTAACAAATAATAAGAATAAATAGCACAAAGCTATGATAGCAATAGTAAACGTATTTAAAAAAGAAAAGTGACACAAAAGTCATGGGTGTGAGTTTTAAGTCTCACACCCGTGAGACTTCACTACAAAATGCACGGCCGTGAGAATCAACCAAATAACGCACGGGCGTGAGTAAAAATTCTCACACCTGTGAGATTCAAACCATTTAACGAACGGGTGTGAGAGAAAACTCTCATGCCCTTGAAAATCAAGAAATTTCAGCTTTGCAAAAGTTGCGCACCCTCACTTCAAACTACCATAACTTTCAAACCACAAATCCAAAAATTTCAAACTTTATGTCGTTGGAAAGCTAAGAAAATGAACTACAACTAAGACACTTTTGTCAAATTTCGCCTAGATCAATGCAGTTTATTCCTCAAAGTTTCTGACTGCATTTTTAACCCATAATCGTTCATCTGCTAACAACATGTATATGTATATACATATATACAAAACCAGTAACTTCAACACAAAAACCCGAAATCCAACTTTTAATTTCATACATACCACTTCTATATAAACAATTTTACTTAAAGATAATCCATTCCAAAAACCATCACACAAACCACGTTAATATTAGACAAAACATAACATTTTACACAATCATATGAAAGCCTCTACAATTCTTCTTTCAACTTTCATAACAGAGTTTCTGCACCCCTCCATATTACAAATCCCAAAAACCACATAAATAGTAAAATGAAAACACCATCATGGATGCTCATGATTAAAATAAATCTAAGTGCCAATAATTTCTGAACTGCCTAGATAAGTTACAAATGATAGAGTCTGCCGAAGTTTTGCAAAGATTATTGCTGATTTGCTTTTTCTTCACCTGAGGAGTGGAAAAATAGTGGGATGAGCTAGGAAGCTCAGTGGCTAATACGTTTATAGCCGGTCATAACGTTGTATATGTATATCACTTACTAAACTTAACAATCACATTTAAAATTTAAGACTTTCATACATATTTGAACACATCACCACATAATCCAACACATATTTTTCATTCAATCATCACAAAATATCATTCAAGTATTTTCCATATCCAACAACTTAGGATGCAATATATAAACAAAATGGCTCGAGAGAATCCCATAGAACAAAATGGCAAAACCAAAGTTTACACCATGAATGAAATGACTCCATTTTTCGGAGCTCATATACCACAAGCGGGCAGCCGGAAGAAGGCTTTAAGTCGACGTGGACGTGACGAACGAAATGGTATCTCTCTTATCCACATAAACAGATTTCAGATGCATACAAATCAAAATCATATTTTTCATACTTCTATATTTTCTATTTTTCCTTAGCATAAAGTAACACAATTAAACAATCAGACATGATATAAATTTAGAGAATATTTTTCCCACATTCAAATGAGTCAAGACAAAATTTATACATTTTTCCTACATTCGTAATGAATCAAAACAAACATTTATAGCATTCATATACACAAATATTTTTGCTCATCATTACAAAACTATAAACATATTACCTACCTATTTTACTTAATACTTCCAAGATCAAGCTTGTTCTTCTCCTTATTCTTGACTTCGACTAGCTTGATTTCCTTCAAAAACATATTTTTTCATTTAATTAACACTTTCCTTAAACCTAACTATCTATGCATGAACTTAAGCTTGATCTATTCTTGATTTACCTAACTCAAAGAACTAAGATCTAACTAAAGTTATAAGAATCCAAGAAGATAAAGCTCTTGTTTTTCTTCTCTCTCTCTCCCTCCTCATTTTCATCACATAAAACCTACTTTCTCTACTTCCTTTATCTGTCAAAACAAAAAGAATAGACAAAGAATACCAAAAGAACTCACCTAAACTTTTCCTTCTTCTTCTTTCTCCTTTTTCTTTCTTTCTTTCTCCTTCCCTTTCTTTCTCCTTCTCTCCTTCTAGTCTCTTCCACGACAATCTCTCTTTCTTTTATTTTCCTTTACCCTCACGACTCCTCTTCTTTGTCTTTTTAACTTAGTCAAAAAAAATTATTTTCCAATTTTACCCTTCCTTATTAAATCAAATTCCCACTAACCCCTCCACTTTATTTTTAATTCTTTCTTTTTAATTCATGCCACCATATAACATTCATAATATACTATATTAAACTCCAAAATTTTCTAATTCATAAATTCTATTTTATTTTCATACTTGATAATTTAATAAAATAAATCCTAAAAAAATCGGGTCATAATATACCATATTAAACTCCAAAAAGTTTCTTGATAATTTAATAAAATAAATCCTAAGAAAAGTCCGGATCCAACAACAACTCTTTCTAAAATATATCATATATATCATTTCTAACCCTGCCTCTAAATCTATATTATTATGAATTTATTCATCCAAATCATACAAATTTAGTGAAGTAGAATCCATTAATTTAAGATAAAATATATTTAGGTTAAAGTAACCTTTATTTTACTCAATCGGCCAAACAATAAATAAAATTTTGATTTTATTATTAAATAATGAAAGGTAATTATCACGTTTTCAATATGCACTTAATATTTAATTGAGAGATTTAAAATTTTAAAAATTTTTGTCTAACAAAAAATAATATAATATCATTATATTTGTAATTTCTAACATAATCTAATTATGAAAGAAATTATTTAAATTTTGGCTTGATTCTAATTATTGATTTGATAACTATTTTAATTTAATAATTTAACTTCTTGAAAATTAAACTAAATTTTAAAAATATTCTTAATAATAATTACTACTTAAATTTTTCAAAAAATTAGAAAATACTTTTTCAATTGTATTAGGAATATAACCTAATTAAAATAATTTAATTGAAATTAAGGCTAAAAAATATTAAAAAATCACATGAAAAAGGTGGGAAATTGCCTATCGCGTGCTCTGTTAGGCGGATTCAAATCTTCTGGGCCAATTTTTTTTGCCTCTATGTGTTAAACAACATCCAACCATACAATAATTAAGAAAGGAAAAAATTAGATGACGAAGATATTATTGGTACATACGGCATAAAAATAGGCATAACGGCATAAAAATAGTGGCATAGAGGATTTGAATCCCTTACGCATACGTCCATGTAATGACTAGCGCGTGCGTTCTACCGCAGACGCTGTTTCCTAGAGAGGGGCACGTGTATCCATCGTTTTTCAATTTAAGGGTTTCCTTTCCTTACTGCCGCCACATCTCTGGTTTTGTCTCCATGGTGCTTCGCCGCCGTTTGTGGATCTCCAACGTCTCATCTGTTGTAGCCATCGTCTGCTGATCGCTACTGGTGGTCCACACGTCCGCTGGTGATTTTATTCAGAAACCCAGCCAGTAGACACAGGCAGTAAACGCAATTACACGCATAAACTATTCAATTTCCAGAACAAAAACAAGCATATGGAGACGTGTGAGCCAAATCTTTCAGAACAAAACAACCATGATAATATCATAATGGGGGATATGCATTATGTTTTTTCAATTTCAATATTCTAGAAGCAGAACAAGGAACAGATGTATAAAGATCAGTGAATTGGTTGGAACAACACAGCTGCAAAACGGAAGCAGGCAAGGTAACAGCTTAAAGATTTTAGAACAGTTTCGAGTTTAATTAACACATAAAGCCTTAAATTTGATCAAAACAATGACAGCCAAGTACTTAATTCAGTTTAAACAATTAAAGGAGATTCTAAGATCATTATTAGAAATTAACAGCCGTCGAATTAAGGGCACAACAAAAAAATAAAATTTTATAGTTTCTAATTAGATCTTGATAATTGAATAATTTGAATAATAATATATAAATTATAAAATTAAAAATCGTACTTGATTCGATTTTTCTTATAACATCTTTTGAAAACTTTTCAATGTATCAATCCCGAATTATTCATCTCCTTTACCTTATATTCAACTCCTTCTGACTCAGCAAATACCTCAAGCTCTTATGGTCTGTATAAATCTGAAATGTCTCTCTATAAAGATAATGTCTCCATATCTTTAAAGCAAAGACAACTGCAGCTAGCTCCAAATTATGCATCGGATAGTTAATCTCGTAAGCCCTTAATTGTCTCGATGCTTAGGCGATTAGTTTGCCATACTACATCAACACACATCTCAATTCTTGATGCGAAGTATCACTATACACCACATATCCTCCAGTTCCTGACGGAATGGTTAACACCGGTATCGTAGTTAACCGATGCTTTAGTTCCTCAAAACTCTCCTGACATTTATCATCCCATCTGAACACTACATTCTTCCTCAAAAGTTTTTTTAGAGGGGCTGAGATCAAGAAAAACACCTTGATAAACTTTCGGTAATATCCAGACAATCCTAGGAAGCTTCAGATTTCAGACACATTTCTCGAGGCTTCCCAATTCATCACTGCTTCTATCTTCTTTGGATTTACCTGTATACCTTCTCTAGTCACTATATGTCCCAAAAATACTACTTGGTCTAGCCAAAATTCACACTTATTGAATTTGGCATACAATTGTTTCTCTCTCATAATCTGCAATATCCGTAACATCCCACTACCATAAGGTACGTACCTAAGCTTTTAGGAGCATAACCTATGATAATGGTATGTTGGAGCAATAACACAAATTTCTTTACAATCCAACTATCTCCAAATCTTTATTTAATTTCTTCTCTTCTTTTTTCTATTTTCCATAATATTTTATAAATTACAAAATAAATTGTAAGTTCACCAAAATTCATAAATCTCACAATTCTACTAACCAATAATATTTTCAATGCAGAAATACTCAAAATTCACAAAAATTCACAATTCAATCCAATTATACCCAGAATTATTCATGAATGCATGTACACTTAAATTCATGTGCAGAAAAGTTCACTATTCACTTGCATGAGTATGTCATATTATGCATGAACATAAAAAAATGCATCTCTTGCATCTCACTGAACACTCCTATTTACTATTCTAACCTTCCCATTGGTAATGGGATGTTACATTTAGAGTGACGAACCCTTTATTGACTTACTCAACTATTTCCATATGATTCATATTATATTGTTCGAGCACTACCAACTGAATAATCTTAAGACAATTCATAAGTAGCATCAAAATACGGTAATTCTCACAAGAGATTCCTTAATAATCTCAAGTCTAAGGATCAATTATACAACTATTATTACAAGAAAATCCACATGTACATAAGTAACATTTCATTTAGGATCCTCATAGTCAGGTCAGTTTAATGACTTATTCTCTAATAAGCACTCACACATTAGTTTAAACATTTCATACTTTAATTTATGAGATCAATTACTTTATTCATAAGAAAGTAACACAATGTGTTCTAGTTTTATCGTTTCATCAATATCTCATCTTGATAAAACTACAACTGAGAATATTTAATAATAATACATAAATATAAATCAAATCTCATAATTATGAACTCATCATAATTTTAAAAATACAGCAATTATTCTAGAGGTTACCTTTGGTATTAAAACATCAAACATACTCAACTTAATACATAAAAATAAAAAATGTCTTTTATTAATTAAACAATAATGTCATACATCAAATCGCAACTATCCGATTAGTTGCAAGGCCATAAACTAATAGCTTCTTCTTATGACATGTTTATATAAAAAAATAAAATAAAATTAGTAATATACAAGAAAGAAAACCAAGATAGAACCAGTAAGATTTAGCTAATGGTTTGGTTAAATCAATCCTTAGCCAGCACCTTGCTCTCAAGTGAACTTTTGATGGATTCGTACACCCTTAAAAAAAAAAGATTGAAATAGGGGGAGACGATTGGTTCTTTTTTATTTTTTTAATATAGGGTGGTAAACAAAATAACAATCACAAAGATTGACTTGAACTTAAATCTTAATTAAAATTTTAGACATTCAGTATTGTGGGAGTGTGATTAGTAGTCACGTTTAGTTATATTATATTTTATATCGACACATCCGTTCCCATCATTGATTCCGTAATATTTAGAAAAAGTGAGAACAAAGGAAAGAAAATTAATAATTGATAACGAGGGAAACGAAAAACGAATAAGAAGTTAAAAGTTATGCTAATTTTTTGTGTATGAACTTTTAAGTGCCATGATAATCAATTACACAGAATTATCAGAAAAGCAAAATCAGTAGATCTGTTTTCTAGTAGGCAGATGGTTATAACTGTGAGCAACTTGGTCTGAACTGGTGTTGGTTTATGACAATATGAGATGGGGAAGACATTAAGAAAATAAATTGTTAATATTGACGGAGTAGGAAGATCAGTACTTTTCTTCTGGTCATTATCATTACCTAAAAGGAAATTGACATTTTGGTGTACTTGTGCTCCCCACACTCGTGTAATAACACTAGCTCAAGAGGCATTCATTTTATTGTCTAATTTAAAACATTTTCCCCTAAATTTTTCAATATAGTTAAAGAGCCTAGAGAACTAGAAAGGAACTATTTTTCCATTACTACAAATATAGAAGGGACAAGCATGGTGGTGATACTATAAAGTTCAGTTTTGAGTTAGGTACAGGTAGTTGTATTTCAGTTGAAAGTTGAGAGTTCAAAAAAGAAATAAACGAGTAAATAACCACCAAGATTTACGTCAGAAATTCATATTTGTTCTAGATAAGCTGAACATGTTCATTCACGATGGTAAAAAATTGGGATTGTGGATCCAGTTAGCTCTGGTGTCATATCTAAATGTATTGAATTTTGATTGCTTCTCATCATGAATGCCCCAATCCCAAGAAAACAATACCTATTAGTGGATAAGATCATATTATGTAAATATTTACTTATCATAATAACCAAAACAAAGTAATGCGATCTCAATTTCCGCATTGTATAATCACAATAATTAGGCCGGAAGAGAGAGAAACATGCAGAGATGAATACCGCGTTTTTCTGTTGTTCAAGAGGTTCTCTTCTTCACATGTTATCGGTTGGCTCTTTCTCTCTCTCATTGGTATTAGGATTCTCTTTCTCTCGCTCTACCTATTGTCGACGCAAAATCTCGCGGTAATCCCATTTAATGTCTGTCTTATCTTTTTTTAGTTTCTTCATTCCATTGCTTTGTCTTGTCGCTTGTGTTGGTCTAATTTTGTGAATCGGGCGCTGAGGTCTTGATTCCTTTTAATTTTATGTATCACTTACAAGGTATAAGAATCTTGAATTTTGTTTTTATGATTTGTTCATTTCTGTTATTACATTTTGCAGGATTGTGATATGGAGGAGGAGAAGGAAAATTGTAGTTTTTAGTTGGTGGTGAAAAGTTTTGTATGTGGAAATGGATTCCGCTAGGAGTTGGCTTCAGAAGTTTCAACCGAGAGACAAGTCGAGGACGTCCAGTAGCAGGAGGAAGGATCCTTTTGAAGAAGACAAAGAAGACTCTTCCAAACATGATATGGATGATGAAGCTCTGTCCAGTACCACCAAGCAGAAAGCAGCCGCCGCTAAGCAGTATATAGAGAATCACTACAAGGAGCAAATGAAGAACCTTCAAGAGAGGAAAGAGCGGTAATGCCCATAATCTATATTATAGTACAAGATGGGGTGTTGCCCATTTCTGATCTTTACTTGAAAATGGGATTGCTTATAGTGGTTGTTCTTGATTCATGTTTCCAAGTGCTGAAATTGTTTTCGCATATTGAATGGTTGAGTCAGGTATGCCGTGTATATGAGTGTCTAACGTGTCTCATTCTGTTATTTCTTTAATAGGCGAAACATACTGGAAAAGAAATTAGCGGATGCTGATGTTTCTGAAGAAGATCAGAGCAACCTCTTGAAATTCTTGGAGCAGAAGGAGACTGAATACATGCGCCTTCAAAGGCATAAAATGGGTGTTGATGATTTCGAGTTATTGACAATGATCGGCAAAGGTGCATTTGGTGAGGTATGATTTCTTTCTGGCTTGTTGGATTTATTTTATCCTACAGCTGTTCTTTCCTAATCTTAGTGAGCTTTTGTATATCAGTATTTTCAAGGGATAATCTGTTTTCTGTTTTTATTTCATTATTATTATTTTTTTGCATGAGGTTAAAACCTATCACTCTATGTGCCTGACTATTTGGACACCAAATCTTCTGGTCTATTTATGTAATATAACTTCAAGCTATAGGATATGACCGTTGAATGGATTATCTAGTGTGGTATTGAATTTTTGCTATTAGATCGGTACTATATCCAGAACGATATTTTTGTATACTTCTTGAGAAGATGAAGTATAAACTTCCCTTCTTAATTTACTTTCATTTGCTGAATTCTAAGAGGTTCAGAGATGTGTCTACGCAAGAGATGTAGAGCTTTCTTTTATAGTTGACATCCTTCAACCACGTCCAGTATTGATGGGAAAATATATGCAATGACCAAAAGTAGGCTGTATATGGAAAGAGTGATGATACTTTCTTTTGCCGCAAAAATTTGTTGGTTATTAGGTGCTTTTTATCAAAAAATTTATGACGGAAATTTCTTTACTAATCAGGTCAGAGTCTGCAGAGAAAAGACAACTGGCAATGTGTATGCTATGAAAAAGCTTAAGAAATCAGAAATGCTTCGTAGAGGCCAGGTATGCATTTTGTTGACTGGTTAATGGTTCTAACCAGATCTTCCCGTTATAGTCAGTGCAATGGGTTTATGCATTTCTGTTTTATAGGTTGAGCATGTGAAAGCTGAAAGGAATTTACTTGCAGAGGTGGACAGCAATTGCATTGTCAAATTATACTGTTCCTTTCAGGATGATGAACATCTTTACCTTATTATGGAATATTTACCCGGTGGAGATATGATGACTTTACTAATGAGAAAAGATACCTTGTCTGAAGACGAAGCTAGATTTTATGTTGCAGAGACAGTGTTGGCCATTGAATCTATTCATAAACACAATTACATCCACAGGTTTGTGGAAAATGGATGAGTATTTGTGCATTAGATAATTAGACTTTAAGTTTTGATTAGCTGAACCTTGTCTTGATATCTATCATCATACAGGGATATCAAGCCCGATAACTTACTTCTTGACAGATATGGGCATTTGAGGCTGTCTGATTTTGGACTGTGCAAACCATTAGATTGCAGTACAATTCAGGAAGGGGACTTTTCAGTAACAACTAGCAATCCTAATGGGCCTATGCAAAGTGAAGATCTCTCAGCAGCTCCAAAGCGCACACAACAAGAACAACTACAGCATTGGCAGAAGAACAGGAGGACGCTTGTAAGTTCTCTGCCATTATTCTTCTGGAACTTTTTTTGATATCTGTATCCATGCATGCCTTTCTCTATTACCACGATTTTGGATTTGAATAGATGAAAGCTTTAAATCGATTTTGCATGTTATAGATGGTCCATAGCTTCATTCATATTCACAATGAAGTGTTCTATTTTCACTCTTCCTTCTCTAACATTTGACATTTGGGCACTCCAGGCTTATTCTACTGTTGGTACACCTGACTATATTGCTCCAGAAGTTTTGTTAAAGAAAGGTTATGGAATGGAGTGCGATTGGTGAGTACAGTTGCAATTGTGCACTAATCAGAAAGTTGGACATCTTATGAAAATTCGACACTTGTATTGATTTTGGATGGTGATTTTACATTTAAGAACAAAACAAATCAGTTAATGTGTATTGATACACCATAGAATATGGTGTATGGAATAGTGTGATATTGCTTTACTTTGCATGCTGTACTGACTAAGGTGATTTTGAGATCATTTGGATGATTGATGGCGCTTCATGTATATAGTATTAGTATCTGGTGCTGGAACTAAGAACTATGTCAATCCTAGGTGGTCACTTGGTGCAATTATGTACGAAATGCTTGTGGGATATCCACCTTTCTATTCAGATGATCCAATGACAACTTGTAGGAAGGTAAGTTAGACATACCTGATACTTTAATTAGTTACATAATGACGTGCCTGAATGGTAACTATAACATTGTTGACCATACTACTAATTTCAGTTTTATACTTAGTTTTCCCCTTTGGTCTAATTATCTAGCACTAGGATTATATATGGAAAGCATCCAATGCTGCATCTTAGAAAGCCATGTACATACTAATGTTTTTCCCATCTGTGCCTCCAGTATATTTACGTCCGTCTCCATACAGAAGTGCATTTTCTGCAGTTAATATTGACCTATCCTGAACTGAATCTTAGGTCCGATATGGAACTCCTGATTTATGTTTGTCCACGATCCTTAGTTATGTTTGTGCATGATCAGTATCTGGCATAGTGGTCCATATATTTTTGTCGATTGTTCTGATTACATGTCATGCTTCATTGGTATACTATGGTATAAGTAAAAGATATCTCTGAATTTACAACCAGGTATAGGTGGATTCCTCCGTTCTTTGTTTCATGGTTATTGCAGACTGCTGTTTTTCAAATTGAACTTTAGAGATGCATAAAGTATATCTCTTACTTTAACTATTTGTTGTCTACCAGCAGACTTTAGCATCCGTTTTCGCTTAATTTAGAAAACAATTAAAAGATTCGAAATGAACTGCAAAAGAAAAATTCAAGTAATATTTGAACTGACATTACTTTCCTTTGCTCCAGATTGTGAACTGGAGGTCCCATTTGAAATTTCCAGAAGAAGCAAAATTATCACCTGAGGCAAAAGATCTCATCAATAAACTTTTATGTAATGTCAACCAGAGATTGGGATCAAAAGGAACGGATGAATTAAAGGTGGTGTATGGTGTGTCCTTTTCTGAATGCTTGGATTTGCTGGATAAGCAATTTGTTGATACAAAGAATTACCTTCCTGAGTTTATTTTTTTCAGGCTCATACATGGTTTAATGGCACAGATTGGGATCATCTCTATCAGATGGAGGCTGCATTTATCCCTGAGGTGAATGATGAGTTGGATACTCAAAACTTTGAAAAGTTTGATGAGGTATTACATTTAAATTTGTGGTTGATTTCGGTGATATATATCTGCAATGGCTCATGTTTCTCATTACACTTGTTTTCCTTCCTTTTGACTCCATAGTCTGAGCACCAGACTCTAACTTCATCAAAAGCTGGCCCATGGAGGAAGGTCAGTTTACAAATATTTGCTTGTGCAGCTGGCTGATTTTTGCATAGCGTCATTTTATTGATTCTATTCAACCCACTGTAACCTTTAAACTGTGAAAGCGTGTGCATGGATTTTATTATCTTTTTCAATCTTAAAATATCACTTTGCAATATATTTTTCATCTTCTATAAATGGAATTTTAAGTAACTCAATTGATTTTCTCCATATTGTATTCCAGTCCTATTTTGTGGCTTGTTTGGTACTTGTGACGTTGGAATTTTCCAAAAACAAACAATTTCTTTTCCATGGTTTTCGTCATTAGCGTCTAGTGTTGCTAGGAACAAGTAAAATTAGAAGGTTGTGGTTCATTGTAAATGGATTATTTATCTGTGACCATTTTAATTGTTATGATGACTGGCTTTTTATTTGTTCAACGACTGTTGGTCATGCATGTTGTGAGGAAAAAGTTGAGTGGATAAGAATGGAGCATTAGTTCCTGTCAATGTTAAATTTATAATACTCGTGAAGAATAGCTGTTGAGAGGGGATACTGAAACGGCGGGAATTCACGCTGGATTCTACAGCATGAAAAGAAGTTAGAAGTTACTATGTTCTATCTAAATTTATGTCTTTCATGAAATATATTCGGCAAGATAATGGTAGATTTACAGTCATCTAAAGTACGAGATGGAACACTAGTCCTTGTCATTCTTAAATTTTCTTTTAAGAGCTTTCTGACTTGTGCCTGAATACATAAACTAGCAATTTTGCTAGGAAAGTCTCTTCTGTGTGAATTTTGGTTCGTTTTTAATACTCAAGGTCTATGAATTGTTTTGTGATACTAATTTGATTGATTATACAGCCTTATTCTTTTGAGATTCTTCAACAAGATTCCGGACGACTACTACTCTTCTATTAGATTATCACTTTCTGTTGGATTATTCCCATTCTAATTCCCATATCTCTATTTTCAGATGCTATCATCCAAGGACATAAATTTTGTGGGCTACACATACAAGAACTTCGAGATTGTAAATGATTACCAAGTTCCAGGGATGGGTAAATATCTTTCATAGATTATTGAACCTATAATATGTCATTTTGAATGGTTTTACTTTCTAAGGGTTTATCTTTTGTTTTCTGGCCAAATAGAGTATAAGGGGAAATATGAATTCTAATTAAATGGGTTGAATTGATTGTGTTATAGATGATGTTACGAGAATTTTAGACTTAAAATATTGTTTAAAATCTTATAGTTTATATCAAACTCCCAACTACAGATGCATAGGAAATCAATTTTATTTTTTTCGTTCCAAATTATTTTTGGGAGATTACATTTCACTAAATTTATCCCTTTTTCTAAGTTAGAAAGCATTTTTCTATCCTAATTCTCTCTAAATATTTTACTAATTTATCCTTTTTGAGACAACTCTAACAATCTTTGTGTCCTGTCATGAAATATTTCTATTCTAATCATATAGGATGTCTCATCCATATCTTTCATGCCAAAGTAAACTATAAGATTCTAAACAATTTTTCAAGTCTAGAATTCTCCCAAAATCATCTATTCAACCCATTTAATTAGGATTAATACTATTAGAGAAGGAAAGAAATATTGACCTTGGTCTATATTTAATATGTGTCTATAATGATAAATCTTTAATCCTTTTGGATGCAAACACTTCCTCTATACAAAGAATTTCCTGCTTTCTCCTCTTTTCTTCCTTCTTTAGGTTTTTATTAATTATAATAAAACCCTTGTGAATATAATATTTTTTCACGAGCCCAATGATCCTTCGGCAATGATCCTTCGGTTCTCTTGATGAGCGAAACATGCAAATGCGTACGCATGTGCGCATGTGTAAGAGAGAGAAAGGTGAAGAGGGGGTTCAGAAGCAAATAAACTAGTTCGCAATGAAATCCAGAGGCTGTACCTCGAATTATTGATGCTCAGACTTTAGCTCGTTTATAGCTTTTCTTCTTTGTTCTTTTTCTTTTTGTGTTAAACTGGTTTGATTCGTAAATTAGAAATCTTTCCTATTTGCTGATCTCAATCTTTTTGGACAGCTGAATTGAAGAAGAAGAACTCAAAATCAAAGAGGCCAACCATTAAGTCACTTTTTGGTAAGTTGATTGGAGCATGTGCTTGCAATCTTCATGGTTGAATCAACTGCATTATCTTTATGTACATGGTTGCATTCCATCAAGTACAGTATTATTGCTCTCAACCAATCTTCATGGCTTCGTTTGTGCAGAAGGAGAGTCAGAGGCATCAGAATCATCAGATACTGCTAGCGCTGAGCAACCTGTTCAAGGGAGCTTCTTGAAGCTCTTACCTCCCGAATTAGAAGTTTATCAAACTGCAAAACGATAATCGTTAAGATCCAGTTCAATTCATAACGTCAGATGGATAAGGAGCTCTACCTGTTAGCCACCTGCAATCTGACAGTTGTCATTGCCACTGAAGCAAAAGAAGCTTCATATCTATTCCGAAGAAAGCGTCAGGTGGGTTTTGAAGCAGCAGTAGATATGCTGATGTATTCAATTAACCCGACAGTAAACACTAATTTATTCACCATTGTAACATGATTGAAATTTTTTCACCGATTGACTTGGAATTGTTGTACAAATACAGATAGGTTATATTATCTGTCATTCTGTGTACATGAACACTTGTTCTTTGGGCTGACACCCAATTAAAAATATTAGGAATGCACGAGTCAATTAACAGATAGCAAAGATTGCACTCTTTTCTTTTTTTGTCCCATGCTTATGTCTGTTTTGTGGAGAAGTGATAGGTGTCGAAACTACCAAAAATAAATTATCTATTCTAAAAAATTTGTAAATAGTGATAAGCAGAGTCGATCTCACAGAGACTGGTCAAACTTATTTCTAAAGTGCTAGACTAGAAAAGGAGGGGATTGAATTGAACAAAAATAAATAAAACAAAAAATTACAGCAGTAAACTAAAATCAAATCAATAAAAAATGAACACAGCCAAAGGTATAATTCTCAGTAAGAAATTCTTATGTTTAATCATTGATTTTAGGATAACTTTTCAATTCCATATTACAAATAAGTTATAGTCAAAAGGAATGTCCTCCCAACCAATCTTACCATATTATTAGGTTATTAAGATACGATCTAATAATAACCCCTAATTAACAAGTAACCTAAGTACGACGAAAGATTTAACATGTTAACAACATTAAAAACTAGTAAGACCTTGCCCTAATCAACAAAGACTACGAGAATTCGTTTAAACTAGATTATT